>CM052810.1:112716454-112789452 GCA_028533885.1 Nasua narica | reverse complement strand
TCTCTGTCAAATAAATAAATAAAATCTTAAAAAAAAAAAAAAAGAATGTAACGAATGAGCAGATTTTCAATGTAGACAAATCAGCCTTCTAAGGGAAGAAGATGTCATCTAGGACTTTCATACCTAGAGAGAAGTCAATGCCTGGCTTCAAAGGTTGAAAGGACAGACTGATTCTCTTGTTAGGAGCAAATGCAGCTGTTGACTTTGTAGCTGAAACCAATGCTCTTTACCATTTTGAGAACCCTACAGCCCTTAAGAAATATACTAAATGTATTCTGCCTATGCTCTCTAAATGGAACAATAAAGCCTGGATAACAGCACATCTGTTTATAATATGGTTTACTAAATATTTTAAACCCACTGTTGAAAGCTGCTCAGAAAAAAAGATTCCTTTCAAATGATTACTGCTCACTAACAGTGCCCCTGGTCACTCAAGAGTTCTGTTGGAGATGTATGAGATTAATGTTTTCACACCTACTACACAATATTTATTCTGCAGTCTAGGGATTAAGGGGTAATTTTGACTTTCAAGTATTATTATTTATATATACATTTTGTAAGGCTATCGCTGCCATAAATAGTGATTCCTATGATGGATCAGGGCAAAGTAAAGTGAAAACATCCTGAAAAGGAGTCACCATTCTAGATGCCATTAAGAACATTCTTGATTCATTGCAAGATGCCAACATATCAACATTAAGAGGAGTGTGGAAGATGGGACTCTGAGTGTGGCTCAGTGGGTTAGAGCCTCTGCCTTTGGCTTGACCCTGATCTCAGGGTCCTGGGATTGAGCCCCACATCAGGCTGTTTGCTCAGCAGGTGGCCTGCTTCCACCTCTCTCTCTCTCTGCCTGCCTCTCTGCCTACTTGTGATCTTTCTCTCTCTGTCAAATAAACAAAATCCTTTTTTTTTAATAAATAAAGTCTTAAAAAAAAAGAAGACTTTGGAAGAAGTTGATTCCAACCCTCATGGATGAATTTTGAGGCATTCAAGACTATAGTGGAGGAAGTAACTGCAGATATGGTAGAAATATCAAGAGAACTCAAATTAGTAATGGAGCCTGAAGATGGGACTGAATTGCTTCAATGTCGTGATCCAACTTGAATGAAGAGTTGTTCCTTATCAATGAGCAAAGAAGTGGTTTCTTGAAAAAGAGTCTACTCTGGTGAAGATGCTGTGAAGATTGTTGAAACTGCAACAAATAACTTAAAATATTATAAAACTTAGTTGATAAAGCAGTGGCAGTGTTTGAGAAAATTGACTCCAATTTGAAAGTTCTACTATGGCTAAAATGCTATCGAACAGCATCACATGCTACCAGAGAAATTGTTTGTGAAAGAATCAATGTGGCAGACTTCACTGTTGTTTTATTTTAAGAAATTGCCAGCATCACCCAACATTCAGCAACTACCATGCTGATCAGTCAGCAGGCATTAACATCGACCCTCCACCAGTAAAAAGATTAGGACTTACTGAAAGCCAAGATGATGGTTGGCATTTTTTAGCAATAAAGTATTTTTTAATTAAGGTATGTGCTTTGCTTTTTTAGACATAATGCTATTATTGCATGCTTAATAGACTACAGGATAGTGTAAATGTAACTCTCATAGGCACTGGGAAACCAAAAAGTATATGTGAGTTGCTTTCTTGCAGTGGTCTGGAATCAAACATACAGTATCTTTGAGGTATGGCTGTACTTTATTATCACCCGTTTTTAGTAAACACATTACACACAAAGTTACCATATATTGATTCTTCAGGGCTTTGTATCTTTTGTATGTTTTAATAGATGGGACTCTGAGTCCCAGATTACTGATGAAATGATATCACTTTATTGCTAGAATTTAAACCTGACAATAATATGCCTGATTTTCCTGACTTCCCCTGATCTTAAGTTTTCCATATATCATATGGCCTAGAACAAACTCATTATATATCCATTTGTTTATTCAACAAATGTTTACTTAGCTCTTACTATGTTCCAGGCACAATTGGTCTGTCTCATGGAAACAACAGAGAAAGGATAGATTATTGTCCCTTTTTCTCCTGGTGTTGACAGACTAGATCTGCATATACAATCTCTTGTCTTACCCACTGTCTTGACTTTAGTTCTGGTTTTGCCCAGAGACAGTGAACTCATTGAGATTAAAGTCATCTCAGAAGTGCATGGTACAAACTCATGTCGATTGGATGGTTGAGTGCATGAAAACCTAGCACTCAATGGCAGTGTGTCTGATAGGTGCTAAATTTTGGAGAAACTATTTAACTTTGACAATTGCCCCAAGAAACAGGGTCTTTGACAGCTTTTTACTTGTGGTAGAAATGTGTGCTGTCCTTACTACCTTTTTTTTTTTTTTAAGATTTTATTTATTTATTGGACAGAGAAAGAGACAACAAGAGAGGGAACACAAACAGGGGGAGTGGGAGAGGGAGAAGCAGACTTTCCGCTGAGCAGGGAGCCCAGTGTAGGGCTCCATCCCAGGACTTTGGGATCATGACCTGAGCCGAAGACAGACACTTAATGACTGCACCACCCAGGTGCCCTGTCCTAACTACCTTGTGAGAAATCCAGCGTCTGACATCATGTGTTCCCAGAGCATGGTGGGGGGTGAATACTTTCCCATGATCCTTCGTAACATATTTGTGAGCTCTGAAGAAATAATCATCTTTGCACTGCAGTTTCTTTATTTAGAAATTTTGGTAACTGGGATACTTCTGTGATCAAAAGCTTCCTGGAATATACATTCTTGGGGATGATGGGCTAACTAAGTATATAGCTATTTCAGGGAGATTTTTTGCTTTTTATTTCTTGACAGATTTAAATTCTAGCAATAAAACTATCATTTCATCAGTAGTCCAATCAAGACTGCACTTTTAGAGGGAAAAATGCATTAAATAGACTAATTGGGGAACCTGAAGGCTAGTCATTAAAATCAGCTGCCTCTTCAATACTTGTTGAGAGATTTGTCTGGAAGCCTTTCTTTCAATCATTCCTAACATTTAAATTTCTAAACACTGATATTCCCATTTTAATTTTAGCTGGCACCAGAAGGAAATGGTAAAACAGCAGATGATTACCTCAGTAATTCATTCCATATTTTCTAACAGCTTTACAGATTCAAATAAAAAATAATAATCTAAAAATAAAAAAGCCACAACTAAAATTAAACATAGAAAAATATTCTTAAACAAATAGATTTTTCCCCCCTCATACTCTCCCAAATGGTGGAAAGAAAATATCACGGTAAAATATAAACAGGACCTAATTTTACCACTGCCATGTTTTGATGACTAACTTGGACTTTTAAAAAAAATGATAGATTCAGGCCCTAATACTTTAAATTTTGTAATTATTTAGCTAAAGCAGTAGTTGGTATTTATTTTTTAATTTGCATTATCTAAGAGCAAATCTCACTTTATACACACTCACTGTATAAATTAAATTAAGTTCCTCTTTGAAATAAAGTCCTCTAAAGGTATTGATTTAGTTTATAGTTTCAAATGAAAGAAACAAAGAAGATATTTTCCTTGTATGTAAAAGGAGACTGAAGCCAGAGAAGTGTCACCTCAACAATAGGCATTTATTAAGACTCTAATATATTCCAGGACTTGTCCTAGACTCTGAATACAGCAGTAAACAAATGGTTAAGGACATTGCTCTCACATAGTTTACATTCAACCTATGACTTAGTAAAATTGAAATCTTGGTAAGTCACTTTACCTCTTTTGGTTGTTTTTCTAAATAAGATTAGCCTCCTCTTAAATTTGTCCTGTTGAAGTTTTGATATATTTTGAGATGAAGATGTATAAAATTTTATCATCTCTTGAAGTCTACTGAATAAAAAAGCTAATTAATTAATTTATTTATTTATTTATTTATTTATTTTGAGAGAGCATGCATGAAAGAATGGAGGGTGGAGAGGGGTAGAGGGAGAAAGAGAGAATCTTTTTTTTTTTTTTTTTTAAGATTTTATTTATCTGACAGAGAAAAAGAGATCACAAGTAGGCACAAAGGCAGGCAGAGGGAGAGGGGGAAGTAGGTCTCTGCTGAGCAGAGAGCCCGATGTAGGACCCGATCCCAGGCCCCTGAGATCATGACCTGAGCCAAAGGCAGAGGCTTAACCACTGAGCCACCCAGGTGCCCCAAAGAGAGAGAATCTTAGGCATGCTCCACGCCCAATGTGGAGCCCGAGGCAGGTTTCAATTTCACCACCCTGAGATCATGAACTGAGCTGAAATTGAGCGTCAGTTGGACACTTAACCAACTGAGCCACCCCACTAATATTTCCTTTTATGTTTGTTTTATAACAACTCATTCATGATGATTAACTTATGAAAACTCAAAATAGAATTCTTTATTTAGTAATCGTAATTAGAACATATGCCTTAAAATAAAATGTGAAACGTTGAATTTACAAATGTCGCTTGCTTTTATCTTAGTATATTATTAATTGTATGATCTCAGCTTATCTAATTCAGTAACAATAAAGCAGATGTAAATAGGATTACTACTCTGGTTATAGTACACATCACTTCTAGATTTTGTTAAGATTGTCTTTTAGATCCACCAAGAATAAGCTGAAGATTTTCATTCCCAAAATCCAAGTTGATTGTGGCTCATGATTAGTATTTCATGTCATATATAAGTAATATATATGGTAAAGATTTCATAAGTCACCAGTGAAACAACAGTGTTTGTTTGGATGTGTCCATAAATGGTTGAAATTACTCTCATTACATCTTAAGGTAGATATACGATAGTTCTTCCGTACGTGTTTACTAGGAACTATTCACCATGACCATTTTTACATTCAAATTTACATTCACATAATTATCATGTGAGGTTTCCATCTAAACACGTTTGAGAAAAACTACATTAAGTTACACTGAATAAAGCAGATTGATAAAATCTGTGGGTTTTTAATTATATAATAGGTATGTACTTAAACATAATGGAATAGGCTATATCCTTTGTTCAAAAAATATATATTTTTTGGAAAAAGTTTAATTTTTGTTGCTATTTTTCTAGAGAAAAAATTACGATAGAGAATGTTACAGGAAGACTACTGTAGTTTAAGAAACTTCTTATTTCTGTTGAGACACCTATTGTGGCAGTCATTAGATGTATAATAAAGTAGCAGATTTCCAGCCCAGTGTAGACCTTAGTAGTCAGGCATTTTGTATGTTTATTCGGAGCCAAAATAAATTTCTTACAAATTGACTCCTGTTCTTAACTCTCTACCAAAGCTGCTTTCCCAAATTTCTCGAAGTTTTCTAAGTACTGAACCCAGTGGCATCTTTGTAGCTTCATTTTTTTTTTCCTTTGTATTATATTCTTTGGATTTGATGGAATTAAATTTCTTGATTTGACTGTTCTGAATATCTCTTCCCAGTCTCCTTGTTCCAGCTGCCTCTATCCATCTTTTAAATCTCCTAATCTCTTAAAAGTAAATATAAATTCCCCAAGATTCTGTGCCTGTACTTATTCTTCTGGTCTTATTATTGCAACAATTACATGTTATATAATTTATAAATTTTTAGACCCACCCCTGATCTCTCACTCGTTGCTTGGATATTTCCACATGGAAAGGTTTTCTAATATTTCAGTCTCTCTTCATGTTGAAATCTGCACTAATCATTGTAACCATTTTTTTCCAAATCTTTTTCCTGGTCTATCCATTAATTTTATTTTTGCTAGAAATTTTATTTTATTTTTTTTACACTTCCTGTATTCTCCCATCCCCTTCTTAGGCAATCGGTTGCCATACTTGTTGACTCACTCTGCAAAATGTTTTTTTTCCTCTTTGTTTTTTCTCCTTTCTACTACTTGGGTACAGCTTGAGAATTGTCACTTGGTCTAGTCCTTTCTCCTCTCCTGGTTTTCAATTTCTACATTCTTAAATGTATCCTTTATAAAATGACAGTCATTGCATTGGTTTGGGCTATGTACTCTTGTAAATGAAAGGCTGTTTTTAAGGATATTACAGTATAAATGATAAATATTATCATTTAATAAATAAATAAATAGTAACATTCCTTTGTATTAGTGTCTTATTCTGTTGAAAATGCATTTATTTATTTATTTTTAAAGATTTTATTTATTTATTTGAGAGAGAGAGAGAGCAAGAGAGCACAAGCAGGGAGAGTGGCAGAAGGAGAGGGAGAATCAGGCTCCCTGCTCCATCCCAGGACCCTGAGATCATAACCTGACACAAAGGCAGACACAACCCAGGTGCCCCTGAAAATGTATATATATACATGATCTATATATATTATACTCAAAATTAAAAGCAAATAATTTTGTTTAGTATATTGTCCAATCTTAGTTGAAATTAATGGTGAAAATATAAATGATTAACTCATAAGACATGTAAGCTATTATTTGTAGGGGAGGAAAATAATTCTCTCTCTAGCCTTCTATGTTCTTGGCTGAGACTCTTCTATAATAAAAGACAATTTAACAAAAGAGAAACAAACAGAAATTTAATTACATGTATATCTACTCTATACATGGGACAGATATCCAGGGAAACTGAGTAACTTCCCGAAATGGTCCAAACCATTACCTTAAATACCATATCTAGATACAGAGAAATAAAGACATTGGGGATTGAGTCAGCAAGTTATGGTAGTTTTCAGGCAAAACAGAGAAAACCAGGGCATCGTTGTTATGCACATTTATGAAGGCTTCTCCATTGATGTTTCTAGAGATTAGTCATCTTCCTCTTCCTGGTACACAATAGGAGAATCCCTTATAAATGCAGATTTCCATTTTAAATGTAAATTTCTTGGGCTGCTTGGGTGGCTCAGTCTGTTGAGCATCTGCCTTTGGCTCTGGTCTGGATCCCAGGGTTCTGGGATTGAGTCCCACTTGGGGCTCCTTGATCAGCGGGGAGCCTGCTTTTCCCTCTGCCTCTGCCTCTCTCCCTGTTCCTTCTTTCTCTCTCTCTGTTTCTCAAATGGAAAAATAAAATCTTAAATAAATAAATAAATAAACAAACAAATAAATAAATAATGTACATTTCTTTTACAAAAGGATAACTTCTGTTATTTTCAAAGGTTTTCCTATCTCTAGTTTCTCAAAAATAACCAGCTCAAGATAATTCTTATGCCAAAAGGTAATTTTGGGGTGGCAAATTCCGCTACCCTTTAATCTGCAAATAAAACTATCACAACTTGCCTATGTATGAACTGTATGAGTTTGTTAAGCTTTCAGAGGGGAAGAGAAAGTAAACAGAGAAACTAACAGAGAGGAGAAATAATTCTTAAACCCAAAGTCATTCATCTAGGAAATCTTATTAGCAAAGAAGGGTAAGCAGCTTCTTCCAAACTAATTTAAATATTATAAAATGGAATAGTCCCATCTGCAGCAATTCCTCTAGGATGCCAACTGAGAGATTATAGAATTATTTTGTTTTAACAGAACTGATTCCAGCTAACATAAATGATAAGACATTTACTGAAATAATTTTAGGGTTTTGCCAACTCAACCACGGTTTGAATTCACTAAATTTAATACCACTATTTGATAGCATAGAACATCCATGTTTCTAGTTTCTTTGCCCCTCTGCTCATGAGTCAGAGTCTAGGGAAGGAGCATATTAATGGCCTGGTTTGAGTCATAACTTCTTATCTTTTCATAAGCATCAGTGAAATTACAATGTATATCTCAGATACAGAAAATAACTATGACAGAAAACTGTGTTAAAGGAAATTGAAATTGTATGTGCACATTTTCCACATCTAAGCTGGTCAAATTAAGCAAACAGACCAACAATAACGTTAATAACATTGAGAATATGTGAAATAACAAAAAGAATAAATGTTAGAACTCCCTGAGCCCCCAACCCCCACCAAATGTTGCCTATCTTCATAATGAGCTAAGAAGGCAGAGGGAGACAAAGATCAGGGCAAAATTATAAGCATTTGTAAAATTCTAGGTGGCTCTTTAATGGTTAAATGTATTCTTGACTGAATTTAAAGAATTTTTTTAGAAATCAAAGTAAAATTAAGACTACTATTAATCAAGATTTCTTGATCTTCCTTTGTGCCATGTGTCCCTTTGACATTCTGGTGAAGTCAGTGAAGCCCAACTTAGAATAATGTGCCAAATCCAAAATCTCTCTCTCTCTGTATCTATGTATCTTCTCTATCTCTCATCTATCTATCAGAGACTATAGAAATTTAAGGGGTTTTAAAAATCTGAAATTTTATGACATGTAAATGTCTTTCTTCAATAACATTAAATAAGAACAAAAGTGATCTGTATAAATGATAGTCTTGAGATATTTACAACAATGTAGTTGATATGAAACACTACTTCCTACCAATAACAGAATCAAAGAAATTTTTAATTTCTTTTAATTTCTGCCATTGTGGTAGAATTTTTCCCCTCTAACTTAATGGACTTCCTGAATCACAGGTATAAATTCCTGGCCTAGGATAACTTCAAAGTATGATCCTGACTGAGCACAGATGAATTATTTACGTGACTTCTGCTTAGTTATTTTAAACCCGTTTTCAGCTGAAAAGTGACTTATTTGAAAACCTAACAGAGAAAACCATTAGACAAAAAATAGAACATTAGCTGACTTGTTTTTTAAGAAATGCCAGTTATATTTTGGGAAGCAAGAAAATACCTGAAAAAACAAAGTTGTATTTTCTTCTTGAAAATCTTTCTCTTGTGTTCTTCATGATCCTGGTTAGTTAGACATTGGTTGGTTAGTCCTTAGAGGTTTTTGGTTTAACTATAGCATAAAATAAAACAAAAATGTTGTTTTTGCCAAAAATCCATTTGGTTGTAGAAGTATTCTTCTTTTAATAGTTTTGAGATAATATTTTATATGATGGATTATTTGTACAATCAGCCTCCATCTTAGGTAAATATAATTGTCAGTTAAATAGAGCAATAAGTCTTACTGACATGTAGAAAATATAAATTACAGCAAGGAAGAGACAGCAGAAGAAAAGCTAATATGAGATTTAATTAGTCTCTTAAAAAAATCAACTGAATACATTTGCAAATCTAAACAGCTTTATTAAGTGATTCATGAATCAAGAAGCATTCCCATCTAGCAAGTAGAGGGGAGCTCTTAGAAGTTTTTTTCTATAAAAACCAAGGTTTTTATAGAAAGGAAATTTTGGCAAGGAAGTTACTAGCAAAAGAGAAGAAAGAAATGTGCCAGGCAAAAAAAAAAAAAAGAATTGTGTCAGGCAAGTCACCTTCCGTTAGGGGGAAGGGCAGTGGGTCTTATTTGGTGTATTACCTCATTTTTCTTTGAGAGATGGATAGGACCCATCAGACAGATTACTTCATGGGTATTGACCAGAAGACACCTGATTGGTTAATAAGATTGCGTTTTCGGGAAGGCTAAAACTGTAACTAGGTTAGGTGTTAAGTCCTGGTTTGGTGACGTGGCCTGAATGGCTCCATTTTGGGTCTATGGTTCTCTTTTTAACCAATATAAACAGGAAAAAGTAAATTACTTCTCTAATTTATTTTGCTTATCTTTTATACATCATTTTTCTTGTAGAACATAAATGATACACAATACTTTGGTGGGAAGTAGTTTAGCTATTATTAAGGGTATCATGAATTTCTATTTCTATTTTAATTCACTCTTTGGGAAGTATGAATGCTTTCCTCTTAAAACAAAGTTTATCTCTCTCACTTTCTCTGTCTCTCAAATAAATAAACTCTTTAAAAAAAAAGGTGTCTCTCAAATAAATAAATAAAATCTTAAAAATAAATAAATAAATAAATAAATAAATAAATAAATAAATAAAATAAAAGGGCGCCTGGGTGGCTCAGTTGGTTGAGCAACTGCCTTCGGCTCAGGTCATGATCCTTGAGTTCCAGGATCGAGTCCCACATCGGGCTCCCAGCTCCACGGGGAGTCTGCTTCTTCCTCTGACCTTCTCTCCTCTCATGCTCTCTCTCACTTTCTCTGTCTCTCAAATAAATAAATAAAATCTTTAAAAAAAAAAAGACAAAGTTTAAATACAATGTTACATAAATTAAGAAATCCAAGATATCCAAAAATCAAGAGGACCAGAGTATCATGGTAATGGACTCTTGCTCTGTGACCATATTATACATGTAGTGAAAGAGTTCTGGGAGTCGAATCATGTATTCATGAAAACTATTGTTAATAATGTTATCTTGTTTTTCTGTTTATTTGTTTTAACTTGGCCTAAAAGTTATACATATGGTAACTAAGTCTTGGCGATTAGAAAGAGAAAGGGAAGGGAAGGGAAGAGGGGGAGGGAGGGGGAAGGATGGAGAGGGGGAGAGGGATGGAGGGAGGTGGAAGGAAGGAAGAAACAAGCCAGTTAATTTTTTTTAAAGTTTAAAGATTTAAATTTTAAAGATTAAAATTATGTATTTTTATAGTATAAAAGAAAGAGGTATAGATTTTCTTTCTTTTTTTTTTTAAAGATTTTATTTATTTGACAAACAGAGAAAGATCACAAATAGGCAGAGGCAGGCAGACAGAGAGGGGAAAGCAGGCTCCCTGCTGAGCAGAGAGCCTGATGAGGAGCTCCATCCCAAGACCCTGAGAGGCTTTAACCCCCTGAGCCACCCAGGCACCCCAGAGGTATAGATTTTCAATAAGACTTTTTTCAGATTAAGCATGTTTTTTATTAAAATATTGGGAAGCATTACTTTTATTCCTTTTTGTTTCTATATGTGAGAACATGAGCAAAAATAATTTCAAAGTGACACATTCTTTTATACAGGCCCAAAACCTAAGTCAAATAAAATCTAAATCCTGATGAAAATTATGTAAATCAAGCTGCCCTTGTCCAATGCCCAATGTTAAATATATCTATCAACCTGTCTTTTCACTTTATAAATGTCTTTATGTACTTCTTGTACCTCCAAATTATCTCCAGTATGTATATAGTATACAAATTCATTCATTTAATATAAACTTAACTTGGAAAATATTTTATTTATTATGTTAATTCCCTTTTATACACTTTATGAGTTAGATTAATTTTTTGAATTCTATAACCATTTTATTTACTTAACATGAAGCTTATCAAATATAAATAACATTTTATTCTTTTTTTAAGTCTATCTAGAATTGCTGTCATATTTATTTAACTGCATAAGCTAAAACTTGTCCAGTATTTTTTGTTTGTGTTGGGAAGAATTTTCTCTGCCCTCCAGTTTTCTCAGCTGGACTAAGAATCAAATTGAAATGAGACAGATTAGTAGGAGAAAATCAAATTTAATAGTATAGATAGAGGAATTCACACAAACATGGAAATTCCAAAGACTGCGAGGCTAGGGGATACTTATTTGAACTGGGGGGAAGGGTAAGAGTCTGAGGATATGATGGGGGGCAAAGACCATTATCAGGATTTTTGGAAAACAAAGATTGCTCTATTATGGATAAGTTTCTTAGTTAAAGAGGACTCTCTGTTAATAACTGTCTTCTTGATACAAGAAAGTAGTTGAGGGGGAGGTAGGGAGCTTTTCCTGAATCTACTGGGTTTTGATTGTTTTTAATTCAAAATAACGTTCATGCCAAAGTTGTCCATCTTGGGATGACCTGCTATTGGCCCCAATTTTTGTTTGCTCATATGATTTTTTCTTTCTTTTGTGGTATTAAAAACTAAATTCCAAGATATTTTCTATACTATCTCTGTATTTTCACCCCAAATACAGCAAAGCTTGTGGTTCTCTTTCTTTGTAACCCATCCTATTGCCACCTTTTTTCTGTGACACTGCTTTGAAGCCGATGCCCCCAGTGAGTTCTGTTAACTCACTGGATTTGCGAAGGCTGATTTGATGTCACTAATGATTTTAAAGTCTTCATCCTTATTTCCTCTGTGTTAACAGGTTCAGTTCAGATTTGTCATTTCTTTTAATTAATCTGATTAACCTTCTTAGGCTCACATAAATCCCCAGTGTAAGTTGCATGTTTGGAAACAGAGAAAACCCACTTTGAAGGTCTTTCCAGGTCATCAATAGGATGAAATTAAGCTTACTCATTAGAAAGTACTCATTCCTATCATAGCATTTGTTTTGTTCTACCTTTAAACTTTACCAACTCTCAGAGAGAATGTTGGCTTTCCTTCGTTCAATCCTTATTATCATCTTAAATTCTAATACTTCTGTGCTATACATTCCTCCAGTGCTCATAGAGACCCACTGTTTTCTATCAATTTGTTCTTTGAGATATATATTGCTTTTTGGTATTTTCTGTCAAATGTTTACTCAGTTAAAAACAAAATTACAGGGGCACCTGGGTGGCTCAGTGCGTTAGAGCCTCTGCCTTCAGCTCAGGTCATGATCTCTGGGTCCTGGGATTGGGGGGCTCTCTGCTCGGTGGGGAGCCTGCTTCCCTCTTCTCTCTCAGCCTGCCTCTCTGCCTACTTGTGATCTCTCTCTCTCTGTCAAATAAATAAATGAAATTAAAAAAAAAAAAGAAAGAAAATTACCAGCCAAGCTGGAGTCGCTTGCCCCCAGGATAACAAAGCAAGACTTAGTTACAATTTCAACTTCTCCAGGAGTAGAATTTTAAGCCAATCAATTGGAAATTTTTCTGATCAGCACCACTGAGATGATCTGTCACATGGGCCCTCTCCATTCCCTCCCCTCCCCAAAAGGAAGACAAGGTAATCCTTATGACAAAACACCCTGCCCTTACCCCTAAGGGAAGGTGACCTTGTCAGGAACAATTCTCTTTTTTGCTAATAACTTCCTTCACCCACCCTCCTTCCTATAAAAACCTCCATTTTATACAACTCCTGGGATCTCCCCACCACTTGGGATGGGAGCTAGATGGAATGTTTACTGATTCATGAATAGCTTAACAAAGCCATTTGTATCTTCACATTTAATTGGTTGGATTTTGGTTTTTAACAAGTCTGTGTACTTTCTGCACAGCTATATAGTTCAAGGATCTTGAAGATTAACTTGAGGACTGTCTAGTCCCTTCAAATCTTTGTTCAAATGTCAGCTTCTTAAAAAGGCTTACTGTGTAAAATTGCTGTTTGCCGCTCACCCCTCTCTTCACATGGTCATTCCTACCCACCCTCCTGAAACTCCTAGTCCACTAAATGTTTTTACATATTACTTGTCACATTTCACAGCACATATAAAATTTACTTATATAATATTTTTTATTGTGTTGCTTACAATCTGCCTTTATTACTAGCAGTTAAGTCCCATGAGGAGAGAGATTTTTGTTCATTTTGTTCACTAATATATCTTATGAACCTAGAAGAGTATCTGGTATATGATATGTGTTCTGGAAACAATTATTGAATGAATGGATAATATCAATTTCCTTCATTTTGTTCTGTTCCCATGCCCCTTAATACTCAGTGCAGCATGTTTCAAAAAAAGTGATCAAAATCTACATTGGGTAGAGACCCAATTTAAAAAAGGGGGGGGAGAGGAGAAAGAAAGAGAGAGGGAAGGAGGGAAAAAGAAAGGGAGGGAGAAAGAGGGAAAAAGAAAGAAAAAGAGGAAGGAAGGGAGGGAAGGAGGGAGGGAGGGAGATTAAGTAAATGCCAGTTGACTTTGCTTGGTATTGTTTTGTTAGTGTCCTATCTCCTTAATTCATGGTCACATCTGCACAATTTTTAGGATTCTTTTGAAAGTCATTGCAAAAAAGAGTATGGCCACCTGTGTATTAATATCAGAGGGTAATTCTACTCTGTCAAGCTAGCCAGATCAGCAAAATCACTGAGACTATTACATTTAGATAACCCTGATGCATGAAGAGCCTTCTATTTTCCTTTCATCATCAATGCCTTGGCTTAGGCATTCAGTATTTCATACACCTGCACTAAGATTGTTCATTAAACAGCTTGACCAGGCTGAAAAATAAGGAGTTTAATGACTCTTGGGAAGAGCATAAAAATCTAGTGTAACTCATTTCAGCAAAAGAACTATTGTTCCAGCTAAAAAAAAAATATGCGCAGCATTAAAAATCCAATCAGATATCAATGGGCAACATGAAATTTTAAAGCTCCAGTGATAACACTTAAGACAGATTTCACAGAAGACAGAACAAAACTTTATGGTATAAGGAATTCTATAATGTATTCTAAGCCATGGTGTCCCATAGGATTTCCCTGAGGGCTATGAAATAATGAGGCCACAAAGGAATTTGCATTTCCTTTGTGCAAGTCTACAGGGACCAGTTTAGTGTCTTTTGAAAACTTTTGAGAGTAAAATGTTTTTTTACTGATATCCAAAGATTATTATTTCAAGGTCCACTGTTTGCTTTGACTCCTAGGCAACCACTTCAACCAACCACAAATCTCTAAAATACAGAATAGCTGTCAAAAAAGGTAAGAATGAAAGGTCAGAATGAGTGTTTGTTCATAGGGAAGGTAGATACATGATATACATTAGTACATCTTTTTTCTGGACCACTGTCGAAAGTACTATAAATAGTTCTTAAGAGTCACCAGGTCATGACTTATTCATCAACCTTTTCAAAAAAATGAATTATTTGAATAATGAGGGTATTTGAATATCAAGAACCCAGTTCTACCCAGGAATTACAAAACATCAAACTACCTGGTTAGCGCTGATATGTTTTCATCATCCCATTGTGTTCCATTTTCTAATAAGTCTTTAAATTCAGTTCAACTAGCAAAGCAATTTCCATTAGCAAGCTACCCCATCATCTTGGGTGGGATATTGAGTTCAGTTTTGCCCACCTATTTGCTGTCATTTCACAAACTCCTAGCTGGTCAACCCACACTCAACTACAATGTACAAACAATACTTTGAAAATACATCAACAAAAGCAATAAAACCCTAAGCACTTTATTCTCATCTACAAAAAATAGAGAATATATACTTGCTTTTGAACACTCTTGGAAATAATTCTCTGAAACTGAAATATTGACTCCTGTCAATATTAATAATAATAATAATAGTCCAATAAAAAAGGACTCCTGTCCTTTTCAGTGCTAACAGATCAAAGTTCTTGGTAATTTCTTTTATTACATTTAAATTTCATCGATGTTAAATCCTCAGAATCTGACTCCCATTTAAATGAAGTTTCTTTTTAACATAGACAGTTTTCATACACATTCAACTGCTGTTCACACCAGATGGCTTTTTCCTACCTTTTTTTAAAAACTTTTTTTCTGATCATGCTGTCCAGCTCTTCCTCCATCTAATGGACTGCTGAGTCAGGTACACTCTGGAGTCGTTTCTAACTGAAAATACAGCATTAAGAATATTTTACAGGCAGTATTTTAGATCTTTATCCAACGAAACGAGTAAAACTTTTCACACTTTTTTCCCCTTCTTTGCTAGTTTGGCGCTGCTATTATTTTTATATGGGGAGAAAGACCTAAATTGTTAATTATTAATGGCTGCTGGCAAGATCATTTGGAAATTCATGGTAATTCAATAAAGATAAAGAGAGTCTTTGCTTTTTTTCTAGTTCTTTTATTCCAACATGACTATTATGATAAGTTTTATGAGTAACTTAAAGTTTTTATTGTTAAAAATGTTGTCTTGTAAATTTCCTATGCTAATTATCTATGCTGTTTCCATATGTCATCTGCAGAAATCATGATGAACAAAGATACCGTGCTAATAGATTGATCTATTTTTTAGTGTGTGGATTTATTGGCATTTTACGTGATTTCTGATTTACATACTTGCTTTAAATTTATAGAAAGCTTTATTAAAGTTTCAAGACCTTGATGATTTCATGAAATTGGAGTTCTGAATAAATCTGGGCTGAATTTCAAGTTTAACTTATTATTTCAGTCAGAAACCATGTAAAGTTTGGCAGTGTGAGATCCGTTTTGAGTTTAAGTTTTCTGGTTCATTTAAACCTGGATCTCAAAGCAATCCTCAAGGGATAAGAACCCAGGAACTGAAGCCGAATTCACTATAAATATTTTCAAGATAAAAATACTTTCTGACCTCTAACTCAAATTCCTTTTTATATATTAACACCTAGAGCTTTACTGTCCAAATCAGTCATCTTTTTACAGGCTAAGATGACAAATTACTATTTGAAGACCATATATTTTATTGTAGTATTATTAAGAATGATTCAGCTGAAATACAAAGCCAGTGACTTTGAAATTATTAAACTCATTTTCTAGCAATACTAATTACTATATTTATACTATAGTTTTAACTTTAAAATCTGAAAACCAAAGTATTAGGAAAAGGAGATTGAAGAGAAAGGACATTATGTATCTGTTTTTAAAAATATACAGGTACAGAAATTAAAACAGCAACCCCTTACCTTTGAAGATAGCAAGTTTATGAATTTCATTTTGCAATTTTTACATATGTAAAACCAACAGTGTTTCTAAAGTTACATCATCTCCAAGCATTAATGTGTTAATTGAGCTGGGAGGCAGGAGACTTTGGCTTACTAAGAAAAAACTACAGGGATGCCTGGGTGGCTTGGTGGGTTAAAGCCTCTACCTTCAGCTCAGGTCATGATCTACGGGTCCTGGGATTGACCCCGGCATCAGGCTCTCTGCTCAGTGGGGAGACTGCTTCCCCCTCTCCCTCTGCCCGCGTCTCTGCCTACTTGTGATCTCTCTCTCTCTGTCAAATAAATAAATAAAATCTTCAAAAAAAAAAAAAAAAGCTACAACACATTTAAGTGCTCTTTAATACCTTTTATACTTTAATACCTTTTGTATATGTTAAAAAAAAACAGATAAAAGCAAAAAGCTTTTTTTATTTTAAAAAGAAAAACACCAAGGAAAAGACATTGTAAAAATGTTTCATCTAATGCCTGCTTAGAATAAAAAGCATACTTATTACCTATTTTAAATTTCTTTCTTTTTTTTTTTTGTTTTAGTTTTGGTCTTCATGAATTATAATTAAACAAACTTCAGAAATACAAAATAGTATACTATTTTATATATCATTCTATGCTATTTAATTTTTCGTTAGGAGGTATTATTGGAAAATACCTTCTGTGGGGGAATATTGCTTTTTCAAGGAATATTCTGTTAAAGCAATAGAAATCATACTTACTATTTTTTATTTAAAGAGAATTTTTATTGAAATTGCCTGATAATACTCTCATTTTCAAACCAAAGGAAAGTTTCAATTAGGCGAATTAACCCACACCACTTCCTAAATATCTCATGTAATATTCTTGGTCAAAAATTCACTCTAAATATTGGGCTCTTTAGTTAAAAAGAAAAAAAAAAGAAGAAAAGCTTTTAGGCATTGACACTTTTATTTTGTCAAGTAGCAGCTATAAAAGGTAGGTTGAAGACAGTGGTTGAGTAGCAGTGAGTTTCCTTAAGGGTAAATGAAGCTTAAAACAGAATTGGGATTGAACTGACAAATGACTGTCAAATTGCTTGTTTTATGAATGTTGACTGTTGACAGGACCCTTATGAGTCATCTCTGTCTATAAAAGCCTTAGAAACTCTACTAGTTAAGTTCACATAAAGTCAAAAATCATACAAGGATACTTTTACATTTCAATGTTTTAAAGTATCGCAGGAACAAAGCATCTTTGAGTATTTTGGCTACTTGAATGTCAAAAAGTAAATACATAAAAATCATTGAGCAGGGCGCCTGGGTGGCTCAGGGTAAGCAACTGCCTTCAGCTCAGGTCATGATCCCGGAGTCTCAGCATCGAGTCCCGCATCAGGCTCCCAGCTCCACAGGGGAGTCTGCTTCTCCCTCTGACCTTCTCCCCTCTTATCCTCTCTCTCTCACTCTCTCTTTCTCACTGAAATAAGTAAATAAAAAATCTTTTTTAAAAAAAGTCATTGAGCAGTAGCTCTGACTGTTTTTGCAGTGTTTGTTTACTTGTGGAACCATTCAAGGTTAAGTAGGGTCTGAATATCAGCAGGCCTACCACACCAGTCCTGTTTCCAGAATAATCACAGGTCATTGTGGTAATTAAAAGTTCTGTAAATTAGGATGAAACTATGTGTAGAATTGAAATTGTCAGGACAAAGCTAGTGAGAATGCTGTGATTAGAGCTAGGAGGAATTGGGAATACCTACCTGGTAGGGAAGCTTGTTTGCTTGGGGAGAATTTAATTACAGTGAATACAAAGAAAAACACCAGAATCACTTGAGGGAGAAAAAGGCTGGTGCTTAACTTTAAAAGGTTGTATTGGCAGTGGTTATGTATCTTAGAGGAACACTCAAAAGTAAGCAACTGTTTCATACAGTTAAAATGTTTTCACATTTTCCCTGGCAATTTGAATTTTGGGACTACTTATAATGCCTTTACTAAGGTAGACATTTATGGCTTTTTAAATCCTCTGTGATTTGGGATATGAGTAGTTAGCTATCTTTGTAAGATTTTTTTTTATAACCTGACAAATGGATATATTTGTAAAGATGATTTCTTTTTTTTTTTAAAGATTTTATTTATTTATTTGAGATAGATAGATAGAGAAAGCATGAGAGGGGAGAAGAAGGTCAGAGGGAGAAGTGGACTCCCCACAGAGGCGGGAGCCCGATATGGGACTCGATCCCAGGGCTCCGGGATCATGACCTGAGCCGAAGGCAGTTGCTTAACCAACTGAGCCACCCAGGCGCCCAAGATGATTTCTTTTCTATTTCTTTATTAATTGCTCTACCTTCCTAATGACTTCTAGATCATCAACATTTGGGGGGTATGGTGAGCCCAAGAATTATGTGGAATTTGAAATAGAAAAAGACTTCTTATGCCTGTAAAATATCTCTAAATAAATCAATTTCACCAAAACTTAGATGAATGTGATATTTATTATATAATTTGAGGTAAAGGATCATCCTTCTTACACACTAGTACAATTATGAAGAAATGTTATAAACTATGTTACTTCCCTTTAGATGTACTTTGAGATAATATGTCTTAATTCTTTCTCTCTGATTACGGTTTGTATGAAGGACCTAGGCACTGACATTCTGGAGTGGCATAATGTAGATTCTAAGAACTTCAGTCTCTTTTTATTTGTGTTGTCATTGTTGTCTTTTTGCTCCAGACTACTGAAATTTTGGCCCCTAGCAATGTCCATTGGTATAGAGTATCTGTGCACTAAAAACATTTTGCATATTTTTAGTTTTTAATACCAGAAACATGATGAATCTGGTATTCTAGTCATTGAGTCAGAATTCTGATTCTATTTTTTTATCGTTTTACCTATGTTAGTAAGTTAATGTTCTGTCCTTTCTGTTCTTTTTCTAACATTTTATATCATGTGATATTATTTTGATATTGAAAATAATTTCTGGTTTGTTTTTCTTTTTAAATCTTAGATATACTCACCTTTTTTCTTCTTCTTTCTTCCCTCGATTTTCCATCTCTTAATGTCATGAGTTTGCTTGCAATTGCTCTCTGCAGAGCTTCTTTTAAATTATTGACTTATTAATTTTTAAAATAAACACACAAGACATAAAATTCAAAATGAGAAAACCATTATACAAAAAGGCTCTCATCCTTGGCCCCTAGCCATCCAGTACCACTTGCCAGAAGTTACTACTGATAAACAGTTATGGAGAGAGGTACAGAAGATAGACTGTGTCATGTATAGCAACGTAGTAACTAACGGAGAGACATAAATCATGTTGACAAGAATAATCAATGAAATAGTAAGAAGTAGCAACTAGTGAGAGAATCACAGAAGGAAAAGTTGGACGCCAAAGACAGCAGACAAGTAGAGCTTCTACTGGGCCATAAGAACCTCTGGCAGATTACCAGGAAGAATAACATTCCAGTTCACCTAAAACCTGAATGTACTACTTCTGAGACATTCTTTACTCCTGTGTATTGTAATCTGACAATAACGTTTCACTATCTGAGGTAATTGGGACATATCCTTGTTCTTATTACAAGAGCCAATAACATAGGTCACAGACAAAAAAATGTGTCTTTGTTAAATTTCAAGTCTTCCACCCACTATAGCGAGGTCTCTCAATCTCTGTTACTCTCTTCAATGGTAGCAAGTTAATACCAGAGTGCAGTGTGATGAAAGGAATGGAGCCTGGGAATGGAAAACTTCTATATTGTTAAAATCATTAACTTAGTGGAATTGGAGATAATGTATCTACAATGTTATTCTATTCTCTCTGAAGAAACATTTTAAAATTTTTAGTTCTCAATAGAAAAAGAAAAAAAGAAAAACCAAAAGAAAAAAGAAAAGAAAAAAAGAAAAAGGAAAAAAAATAAAGATTCCATTCTTACTGAGGAATGAAATACGAAAAGCATAGTATGTAAAATAGTAGCTCGATAGTAAAAATGTATTAAATATGCAAAGTGATTGGTATAATCAATAGATTTTATTAGAAAAATATTTTAATGTTTTATAATCAATAAAGAACAAGAGGAAAAACAAGTAATCTGGGAAAATTATAGAAATGAAGTGAGAGGAAGCCCATTTTACAACCATTCCATTAACAAATACATGGTCAAAGTTAAAACATAAATTAGATCAATTCCTTCTGTCATTCTTATCATACATATTACCTGGACTATCTTCAAGTCACCTTGATTTTGATTATTTATGCCACTCATAGTTCCGTGTTCTTTTATTCTTCGAAACTGTATCTCTGCCATACAAATATCAGGAAATGTGGCATTTTATGCTCAGAACTCCTGTCATAATTTGGATTTGAAGTTACTTTCTGGTCTTAAAGATATTTGGACTTCTCCTTGCAATTGTTTTGAACATTGGTTATCATATCACAAGTGAGAAAATAAGTATATTTTCAAAACAAATCATGAAGATGAATCCAACCATTCTCTGTACCCACAAATCTATTTGCAAGTAACACTATTGCTTCAAAGGAAATAATCTTAACTTCATGAAAACAAGACTTTTTCACTTTAAACTAAGTTTTACTATCTTATACATATTTCATACTCCTTCATGAAAATGGGAGTATATATTTTAGAGGGAGCTACTATATGAAAATTCCTTGAAAAATATAACATGTTTTATAAGCTGAAATGTAAACACCATTATTTTTATATTATGAACTGCTAGTTATCCATATTTCTTAAGAGGAGCACAACAGAGATTATGAAAGTTGAGATTTTCGTACTTAAAACTTGAAATTTAAGAGCTGAAATCAATTGAGACCATTGAATAACATGGAATTATAATTATTTATGAGCATGTTGGTTAAACACTGGTGATAGATGGATAAAATACATATTATATAACATCTAATAACTAATACAACATGTTATATAATATTTTATAATAATTACAACATATAATAATACGAAATACATATAGCAACCCTATTTAATTTTTAGCAACATAAAAATATGTAGGGGCGCTTGGGTGGCTCAGTGGGTTAAAGCCTCTGCCTCCGGCTACGGTCGTGATCTCAGGGTTCTGGGATCGAGGCCCGCATCGGGCTCTTCGCTCGGTGGGAAGCCTGCTTCCCTCTCTCTCTCTGCTTGTCTCTCTGCCTGCTTGTCATCTCTCTTCCTCTGTCAAATAAATAAATAAAATCTTTAAAAATAAATAGATAAAAATAAAAATATGTAACAACTTTATTACAAAAATGTGTTCGCTTTTTATGTTTTTTAAAATTTAACATAAAAATGACATATGCTAATACGTATAGGGCTAGCATAACAGTGTGCCACTGTGTAATGCCAGTGACCTTTCTCCTGAAACACTGATTGAATTTTACCTTAAAAAGATGAGGTTAACTTGTATCTGGATATGCATAACCGATGTGTCAACCATCAGATATTTCTGAAGTCTATATCATGCGCAAAGTTTTGAATTAACATTCAGAGAGAATTCCAAAGAATAATAACAGAAAATTTCATGCCCTTAAGATTGTTTCAACCTACTGTGTATAGCAAGCTGACAATTCCAAAAAGCCCAAAAAAAGTGTTTTAGAGGTACACACTGACCATAACAACTATTGCATTTCTGATAACTTGGCAGCATTGGAAAGCTAACAGAAAGAGAAAAAGAAATTGTAGATAAGAGTCTAGAGTAAAGTGAAGGAGGCAGAAACAGCAGAAATTTTGAAAGACTATACTGGATGTCATGATGTAGACTTGGAAGGTCACTACTAAAAGATCTGACCAGAAATGAAAAAGGCTAGAACCGTGGGATCTGTGATACCTTGACAGGCTGGCAATGCCAGTTTAAAGACTCAAATATGATCCCTAGTTAGGCATCATTGAGCAGGTCATTGAGCAAGGGCATGACTGTAATATTTCCTGTGTCCTGTACTTTTCTCTTTAATTGGATGTACTCTTGAGTTTCACCTGCAGACCCAAATTCACTTCCCTGTCATCTGGGAGGAAGGTCAGCATCTCCATTCTTACCATCTGGTGTTGACTGAAGTGTAGCTATGATACCAATTTTGTCAAGTGCCTGATATGCTTGGGAGGAACCTTGGGATCTTTTGGCCTTTCAATCACAATGCTTCCTGAGGCTTCTTTGTCTGCTTTGTTAGCTGCCTAAGGTCTCAGGTTTACCTAAGACTAGGACATTGCTCCAATCCCATTTTCTAGTAAGTCTTTCCCTTTTCTGAATATTTGGCTCCAACTTTCTCCTTTTTCTCTCCTTCAACACACATACATCTGCTGTTCGGCTTCTGGCTGGGGTCCTGACATAAAGGGATAGATCTCTCTAAGCAATGATGACTTGACATTACCATTTGTCATTGAAGTATCTCTGCTTTTGTGTACCATCCAGTGAATGGAATCCCCCACCATTCACTCCTGGTACTGACATGCTGAAACTTGTTGAACCACTTCTGACATAGTGGCCCCTTGGGATACTGGCCATCCACTGCTTGGCTCCCCCTGTCTAAATTAGTTTGTGCTGTCAAGTTAATCATTCCCATGTGTGGTGCTTTAATGTATACATACGTCCGGGACATAGCTCAATCCCAGCCTTCCTCACCTATGAATACGCCATTTCTCATAGCTGTGTCTATTCTCATTATGTATTAGAGATAACATCTTTAGATGTAGCTAATGACTTTAGATTACTTATAGTAGAATGGGACAGGAAGGAATAGGATGGGATCTGGCATTCTGACCACTCCTTGAAGCCATATCAAGCTATATGGAAAAATATTGGGGAGGTGCTCACAATGACCAGGCCTCACATAGGACCATGGCCAGGTCTGAAGTGTCCTCAGTGCCATTCCCAGTCTCCAATGGGAGACATAGAAAAAATTTAGGAATGCTCACCTGATAATGGGGCCTCATGCAGGGGCTGGGGCACCATGTTTCCGTTTTTTGAACTAGTCCTGTATGGTCTCTACTGGCACGATGGCATAAGCAGTGAGGAGAAATTTAACATATCAGCTAGAAAAAAACATGGTATCCCGGGTAGTTAGGCAAATATAGAGAACATCCAGGTACATGTGGTTGGCAATCCAAAGTTTAGGATGAAGTAAAATTGTATCAGAACATGGTGGTGAGACATCTAAGGATCTATGGTGACAACACTCAGAAATGGTGGTAGACAGTTGGCATGGAGATAAGTCAGCTGGGAAGTGGACCTTAGCCATTTAGCAGGAATTTGAAGCATAGTTGATAACTTTTTAGACAGGAACCTGGGGTGAGTGTAGTTGAAAAATAAAGAGAGCCAAGAGCAGGGCAGATGTAAGGGCTCTTAGAAGAAGAATTGAAAACCAAGCATTAGAGTAGAAGTGTGTTTATAAGAGCTGGAGCCACAGGGGCTAAGGGGTCTAAGGCTCCCAAAGAAGCCATATGTATTTCTGAAGGTCCTGAATGCCAGCAGTCAGGAGGAGCTCAGGGAATGTTGCAGTCATGTACAGGTGTGGGTCAGTTTCCAGAAGCAGAGGCGGAACTGTATCTCTCAAAGTGACATCTCATGGGAAAAGATTTATGGACTAGAAATTAGGCTGGGCCTGATAGAGACACAGTGAGAATGGTGTTGGTCTTTTACCAGATTTATGTTTTAATGGAGTTCAGCATCATCAGGATGAAGGCAGTTAGACAACTTGGTTGTCTAGGTCTCAACAATAGGGGAATGACAATTAAGATGTTTCAGATGCTACTTTATATTTATTATTTACTTTATCCTCCTAGGAGCCTGCATGAGGATATTACCCTCATTTTCTGGCTTAGTCCCAGTAAGGGTAGAAAAACTGCTTAACAGATAGATAAGTATCAGAAAACAGGGCACACAGGGCTCTGAGCTTTGTTTTTGAATATTTGTGCAATGTGCTCTGTTGGCATCAACTCAGTTCCGGTGTTTCCTGTAGGATTCTTGTTCACGGGGAAGAACTGGGTCAGATTAGGCAGCATTCAGCAGGAAGCTATAGAGTTCAGAGACCTCCTGACTCAGAAAGCCTTCGTCAGCAAGTTCTACAGAACCCTGATTAAATGAAACCAGCAAGGCAAACACATCCTTTGAAAAATGTATTAGAGCACTGATCATTTTATTTTCTATTATTTTTTAAAGATTTTATTTATTTATTTGAGACAGAGAGTGAGAGAGACCAGGAGCATGGAGGAGAGGGAGAAACGGGCTCCCCACTGAGCAGGGAACCCAATGCAGCACTCCATCCCAGGATCCTGAGATCATGACCTGAGCCAACGGCAGATGCTTAACTGACTGAGCCACCCAGGTGCCGCAGGGGACTGATCATTTTAATATATAAGAGCTATGCTTCTCTGTGCTGAAAAATACTTATCGGTCATCACTCAACCTCTCTCAACTAGTGGTTATACACAGAAGGAATACAGTCTGTGCAAATGAGGACTAACAGCAAATGTATGTGTATATGTGTATAGAGACACACACACATGCACAGACCCCATAATCCCAGAACTGACCAAGGGCCTGGCTACTGACATTTAAGGTTAGAATTTTTAAAAGGAACTTATCGTAGAAATATTCTATCTCATTGTGGGAAGAACACGATAATGCTGTTCTCTTTTTATAACTATTTTCAAAAGCCAAGCAATATCATCTAGTGTTTGACCCTCTTGAACTTATAGCAGGAGAATGCAGTTAATGGTAAAAGGAACAAAATATTTTAGATTCCATTTGTAAAGTTCCAGAGTATATTTGTGATTAATTTTGAGTATTATTATTGTCTTTGATGTTATAGTTTCTATCAGTCATTAATATTATTTTCCTTCAATACAGCATGCAATTATTTTCAAATGTAACTTTTTTTTAGCCTTCATCCATGTTTTTCCCAGGAGGGGTCTTGTATAATTTAATATATGTAGCCCAAATGTTTATATTTTTTCTCTTACCTGAAAGACAGCAGAACCTTGACACCTTCCCTAAATATTTCTGAGGATCCTTGGAATACTCACATTTTCACAATGTCCTTGGGGCCGTGTCTCATTTCCTCCTTCCTGCTTGGTGGTCTCACCTTGCCTTGTGCTGGTCACAAGGCTACACTCCCGTTGTTCTGATCCATGCGTGTTAAACAGGGTCCTTTCCAAATCTATTAGCAGCTGCGCCTCTTGGGGGCTCGCAAGCACTCAACTACTGTTCTGGGACCTCTCATCACTTAGAGGACCCAAGTCTGACAGACTAAGCAGACAGGCCTTCACTTAACAAAACTTAGGCTTGATTACCCTTTCCTGCCCAGATGCCTTTGATGGACTCACAAAAGACATAGGGTCCAGTCTGAAGTATTTACCCTTGGCTCACCTCACCACACATTGCATGTTCTCAAATAATGCAGGGATAGCAGTTGTTCAGTTTTTGGTGGTCCCAAATAAAAATCATGTTCTCAAAATGACTACATTTTGCTTATTAGAAAATGTGAAGGCAGAATTTTCTGCCTTTTCTTTCAAAAGTCTTTTCTTTCAAAAGACTTCATTTTCATCTCTCTGGCCACTCCCCAAATCTGTAGGAATGTAGAAATGTGCTTCCTCCTTCACTGGGAAGTTGTCCATATGGCCGTGTTATTGTTGGGTGGAAGATTGCATTCTGAAGCCACAGCTTGTTTTCTGGGAGACTTTCTGCTGAGCTACAGAGTTTGCCACACCTTCTTTCTAGAACCATAGTACTGTTTTTTGTTTTTTGGGTTTTTTAGATGTCTGGATCTATGAGGTAATTGGATTGTGAAAAAGCTTTACTTCCCTAGCAAAGCTGCTTTAGTTGCTGAAATCATGAAAGCATAAGTCTTTTTTAAAAAGTGTTTAGTTGCCAATCGCTCTGAGGAAATATCATAAAGATAATTAAGACATGGGGAGGTAATAGAACTCCTATAGAGTCTTCTAGCAATGGCCCTTATCTTGTGCTGCTCTCCTCCTCCTCCTCCTCCTCCTCCTCCTCCTCCTCCTCCTCCTCCTCCTCCTCCTTCTTCTTCTTCTTCTTCTTCTTCTTCTTCTTCTTCTTCTTCTTCTTCTTCTTCAGGAAGATCTAATCTTCTTGCTGTCATTCTTTAAATTCTGAGGGCACTTCTTGATGCTTCCTACCTTTCTTTGATTAATGACCACTGTCAACACACCCATTTCTTCTTATGTGTGTTTTTGGTTACCTTAGAAATGGCAGCAAATTATGTTTTTTGGAGAACAGCACATTATTTGTGATGGGAAATATCCCTTAGTCACAAATGGATCCCTTACCTTCTGAGTAACTTACAAAAGACAGCTCCTTTTTAAACCTATAGCTTCACCATTGCTTTATAAGGACAAGTCACCTTGACTCATTTATTTTATAGAACACTATTTTTTTAAAGCTTCTGCTTTGATGTAAATCATATCTGGTAGGGACCACAAAGACACAGGCATCAAAAATCATAAATTCCCACATTTGAGGAGTTTATGCACAATGGGTAAAAAGTTTAGATTTCTTAAGATGATATATGCAAAAATTAACTTGATTTTTCTATGACTGAAATTAATTTTGATGATGGGCTTCCATTCTATGCAGCAGCTCATTGTATTCAGGGTATTCTTGGTTCAATCAGGATACTTACTCAGTGTGGGATTCCTTCGCTTCTCTTGGAGTTATGTCGGTGGATTACTTAGGGATTGGTCCTAAGTCCTTAACCCCTGCCCAACCTGGCATCCATTAACAGATAGTGTTGGTACAGTTTTTGTTTTTATCAGCACCAAACCCAGCAGACATCTACTCAGAACATCTATTTTTTCTATGGTCAAGTCATTGGCCCACACAAGTCACTCAGCATCCCCCTTATCCTGACCATGTGGCCCTTCGGATCTACTGGCGCTCTCTCACTAACTCTATACCCTTCTCAAGGAAGGTTCTGTAGGCAGTGAAATAATTGGTGGGGTACTCTCTCAGATCTTGCTTGGCTAGATGTGACTCGATCATTTCTTGCTGTTTCGTACCATGTGCGATTGACTGTAAAGCTTGCCATCCCCCAGAAATAGAGGTGCAGGTTCTGTTAACTTTAAGATCCCCAAAATAATTTGTTGGCTTTTAGAGCCCCAAATACAAGGCTTGGAGACAAGGCAGTAAATATAAGGAATAGGGTTTAAAGCTCCTTCTCAAAGACTTACATCAGCATTAAAATCTATTGCCTCCACTGGGACTCCTCTGCTTCAATACCACTCTCTTCTGTCCCTATTTTTATTTGTTGATTTAAAAAGGATTAGTATGAATAATTGAGTCCAATCAATCATAGGTTTTTCTATTACTATGGCTTATGACTTATGATATAAGCTTTATGCCCTGAGTTCTACTGAGCTCAAAATCAAGTCATTATTTTTAAAATTGCTCTTAAACTATGTATGCCATGATTTTTAAAAGTCCATGTAAGAACTCAAAACATTCCATTTCCGTTTGAGCAACTTGTCCTGGGGTAAGAAGCGTCTGCTGTCTTCTTTACACAGGGAGGAGGGCTTTCATGTGATAAAGGATCACAGAGGGGAAAACACATTTTCTTTTCATGTTTCAAAATACATCCACCATACAAAGATAGGACAGCTGCATTAAGAACAAAAATGAAGACTTATACCATGTTGCCTTAATGCTTTCAGATAAAGACATTATACAAAATCAGCATCTATGCTCATTATTTCTCAGGGGAAAAAGCATTTTGTCATAAAAACATATAAAGGTAATAATCTAAAAATAAAGAACAGTCCTTTCTTTATTGATGATGTGGAGCATTATGAAAAAAAATGGGCCATATTTTCCTACTTACCTCATTTATCCATACTCTGTCAGGGCTTTGGGGGAGTTAACATGATTAAAACATCATAGGATGTTATAGATCCACAAAGGAATCATTGTCTCTACTCAAAAGTCAGATAAAATTTGAATACTGCCATATTTCTGAGTAGAGCTTTTTGAATAAGACTTCCTAGAAACTGCACTTTGCAGAATGGAGTAGACTTAGAAAAAAAGACGTAAGTTTAGGAGTAAAAATTATATGTAATCAAATACAGATACTGAACCTAAATTTCTGAGCTGCAATTTACTTGTTTAAGAACTGGGAAAAACGGTAACTGTATATTTAAGTAAGGTTGATCATTTAAAATGGGGTAAAGTATGGAAAATACCTAGCCCTTGGTGGGACTCAGTTAATATTAATTTATATCCATTTCATTCTAAACTGTAAAACTAAGAAGGAAATATTTATGCTATTTATGCAAAACCAGATACTCCTATCATGCTATACACATTCCCCTTTCTCAAAATATTTAGATTTAGATGACTGGACCAAATGCCTCTTCTTTTTAGGCACGCAAGAGATTGCTGTTGATGTTCAAGAGAAGAAAATGGCCGGCAGAGCTAGGAAGATGTATGCGTTAGTTTAGGCTAAGATCTTCTGTAATAGAAAATGACACTGAAATCTCAGAGGCTCACGAAAAAATTTCTTATTTTTACTCATGCTATGTTTGCATCATAAGCCTGCTTTAGCTCTGCTTCTTATCATCTTCATTCTGGGATTAGACTAGAGGAGCAGCCCTCATCTGGGGAAATCCTGATCTCTTGGCTGAAGAACAATTGCAGAAGGCAGAGCCACATGAGGTCTCTTAGAACTTCTGCTTGGAACTGGCATATGTCCCAATTCACAAGCCAAAGTAAGTTATGTGGCCAAATCCAATGTTAATGGGTTAAGGAAAGAATATTCCACTAATAGGGAAAAATAGCAAGTATTTTGAACAATAATACAATCTAACAAAGTGGGTAAAAGCAAAAGAGTATAAAGAAGGCAGATATAAACAACAGAGAATAGCAGTACTACTGGCAGTACGACTCAGCTCCAGTTTATTTGCTGTCATGGAGGGCTGTGGACCCAGAGTTGCTAGATCTTTATTTTCAAAAGAAGATGAGGATTGGTGACCGTGTCCATTTATAGTTCATAGCTGGCTCTGAGCCAGGTCCAGCTCCTGGACATATCCCAGCGTCCTAGAGCTATCAGATTATACCAGGGCTTGAAGGAATGGACTCCTACTATTGCTATACATGCCAGGTTTTCAAGAAAAGCTGGGAATCTGGAATTTTATGTAAAATATTTATTTTCCTAAAATCATCAATGAATTCAAGTATTTTAATAACACAGTGTCAGGCTAATGAAACATCGTTTGAGCAAAATCTGGCTCGCTGACCAGTTTCTGAATAACGATAGTGGTGTGGCTAGAGATCCTCCACTTTCCGGTGTTGGCAGTTTCTCAGAGGGAATAATCAAGCAAGTTGTCAGATTGCTACAGTAGTAAATAAGTAGATCATTTTCTTTTTCCATTGTTGGGGAATGGCCAGCTTCTAGGGAGTTCATTTTTGAGTGACTAATATGTCTAATATTTAGGTGGAAAGTGAAGAATTTGTTCTATCACATGAAACATTTACATTGATAGAATTAGATATTCTATAATAAAAGTAAATAAAGACCAAATGGTCTTTTAAGTCCTTTCTAAATTTGCATTTGTAAATGTTCACAAAGCTACAATGCAATGGAAATCTTTAAAATTTTGAAATTAAAAAGATGGCTGTCATCATTATGGATACAGTTTTATATTTAATGCACCATAAACATCGTAGCAGAAAGGTATATTAACTGGATGTAAAACACAGGGTATTGAACAATTAAGGTTAAACAGAGGCTCATAGGAAGTCACAGTAATATTAGGAAGTCACTCACAGTAAATTAAAAATGAGATAATTGAACTTTCCTTTTCATATCTAAAAAGACTTTGCACTCTTTCAGAACATGGAGGTAAATTCACGCCCTTACCCTCTATCTGTTTGTTTAACATCCTAACCCTTGCTGTGGTCTAGAAATAGGACCACAAAAGCCACATTTTAAGTGTATGAACATGTAGCTAAAGGGAAGATAGGACATTTTATCTCTCTCTGTATCTTCATTTCCTAGCAGAGTGGATGATACCAAAATAGATATTCAGTATCCTGTTAAGTGAATTCATATGAAAGATGATATAGATTTTCTATCAAAATAATTGAGCCCCCCTTTTAATACTCTAGTTAAACAACATAAGTACTTGAGACCAAGAATACAAGTTTATTTTACTTTACTGTAATTACATTTGAGTCACTTGACCTGAATGAATTACTGGATTACCTAGAGAGAAGGATTTTAACTACAATTCCAGAATTCCTGATCCAGATACCTTTTTCCCCCTTCCTTCATTACTTTCTTCTCCCTCCTTCCTTCCCTCCATCTTCTTTCCTTCCCTCCTTCCCCTCTTCTTTCCTTCTTTCCTCCCTTTCTTTCTCTCTCTTTCCTTCCCTCCCTCCATTTCTCCCTCCTTCCCTCCCTTCCTTCTTTTTCTTTCTTTCTTTCTTAGACATAAAAAGTACTAAATACCTATAACCTATACAGAGTTTTCTTCTACTATCTCATCATCTTTTTCAAACCACACAGTAACCCTTTGAGGTAGATATTAACAATTGTAATTTTACCTTTACAAATGAGATAAGATGGTTCAAAAAAGCAAACTCACTTGCTGAAGTGAACACACCTTATAATTGGAAATGAAATTGTTGGATCTCTAATTCTGTTCCTTTCCATTATACTTTGCATTAAGTTTAGTTCTACCTACAGGATCCCTAATACACTATTTTAAACATCAGTTCTTTAACCAATGACCAAATAAATGTGAAACACTACTTACCCACATGAACATATAAATTCTAGGGGAATATAGCATTTGAAGAAAGATATAAAAGAATAAAATTATCTATCAACTCCTATATAGAAAAAAGGAAACCAGAAGTAAACATCTGCTATATATAGAGACAGATAGGTATTATATATAAATTTATATATATATATAAATATCAGATGTCTGCTTGACTTACTTCTGGTTTCCTTTTTTCTATATAGAACTTATCAGTTTTAAATGCCCTGAATCATTGATGTCATTCCCTGTTACAATTTGCATCTGAGACTGTCAGATAACCAATCAAATTTCACTTTAACTTCCAATATCAACTCAGGAGAACAGCTTGCTACAGAAACAGGAAAAAAAAAATCTTCATCCTCCTCACACACAGTTCCTCTCAATGGCCAAAGAATCTGCTCAGTTTCAAGGCATCTTATCTGCAACATCGCCATGGTGGCAGTGATGTTCCTACAGTTGCAGAGGAGAGCAAGGACGTCCAGCCAACCCCCTCAGCATCTACCAGTGTCTGTAGCTTACTCTCATTTAGCAGGAAATTCAACCACCCTAATACTGCCAGCTTTATCTGCCAGCTGTCAGCAGTTCAGGTTTCTAAGCCAACAAGCTTATTTTTATATTCTCATATTTGTAATTATGAACTATTTCAAATATAAACAAAAGAAAAATGATATACCTGACACCTCAGTGTCACTTTCAGTGACCAGTTCTTACACAGTCTGCTAAATTTATTCTAAAATATTTCATGCCTTTGAGGCTATAATTTCAATTTTTTATTTTTTATTTGTACTTTTATGAAGTAGAATTGATTTTTGGAAATTAATCTTGTAGTCAATAACTTGCTAATTTTAATTAGTTGTAACTTTTTTTATATCTGTATTTATAGATAGTTTTACATCTTTTCCAATCTGCATACTTTTTACTTCTTTCTTATGCTTTTTAAACTAGATAATACCTTCAGTACAATATTGAATTGTGGTGTGGAGTGTATGCAATCCTAATCAAAATCCCAATAGGCAATTTCCTTGAAATTGACAAGCTGATTACCAGATACATACAGAAAGGTGAAGCACCTAGCATAGCCAAAAACCTTTAGAAAAAAAATCAGAGGACTTCAAAACATATTGTAAAACTACATTAATCATGATAGAAAATATTGACATAGGGAATATGTAGATCAATGGAACAGTATAAAATTGACAAGAAGACCACACACACATATGTGGTCTGTCTCTCTATATATTTTACATATATATATGGTCAAGGTATATAGGTAATTCAAAGGAGGATAATCTTTTAAACAAATGGTGCTATAATGCTTAGATCTCCATATGAAAACAAAGCAAAACAAAGTAAATCTTTAACCTTTATTCCACACCATATGAAACTAAACTTAGAATAGATCATTGACCTAAATATAAGAGATAAGATCATAAAATTTTGGGAGAAATCTTAGGAGAAAATCATCATAATATTGGATTAATCAAAGATTTTTAAGACAGAACCATAAAAAGCATGATCTACAAAATAAAAATGTAATCAGTTGGGCTTCACAAAAATGTTAAAATTTTACTTTTTGAAAGACGTTAAAGAAAATTTTAAAAAAGCAAGCCACCCACTTTGAGAAAATATTTAGGGAAATATATTTCTGGCAAAATATTTTAACCCTCAAAATATAAGGAACTTGCAATACAATAAATTCACTTGAAAATAGGCAAAATCTTTGTATAAATTTTTCACCAAAAAAGATACGCAAATGAAAAAACAGTGCATGAAAAATTTATCAAGATCATTAGTTATTAAGGAACTGCAACTTAAAACCACTATGAGATACCACTATGTACCTTCTAAAATATATTTTAAAAAATTCAATTAGTTCCAAGTGCAGGAAAATGTATCAACCAGACCTGTCATATATTGCTGATGTGAATAGAAAACAACTTTAATAGTTTTTAAAATAAAATTAAGCATTCACTTAACCATATGATCCAGAAACAACCAAATGAAAGCATATGTACTTATGAAAATTTGTACATGAACATTCATAGTAGATTTATAAATAATAGGCAAAAAACTGAAAATGGCCAGGTGCCCATCACCAAGAGGATAGATAAACAAAAAGTGCTGAATTCCATGCAACTGAGTAATATTCAGCTACTAAAAGAAAATATTAACACTGTGGGTGAATCTCAAAAACATTATACCAAGAGCAAGAATCCAGATAAAAAGAATACATGTAATATTATACCGTGGCTATCAAATTCTTAAAGAGGTAAAATTATAGTAACAGAAACTACATCTGTGGATTCTGGGCCATAAATCGACAAGGTGGAGACTGACTCTAAAGAGATATAAAAGAAATTTGGGGGTAATGGAACTTATCTTTATCTTAATTATAGTGGAGTCTATGCCAAAACTACACACTTAAAATGGTCAGTATTATTGCAAAACAACTGTACTTTAGTAAAGAAGTTTTTAAAAACACAAATAATTTGCTATTCATCTCTAGTAGGCTATACCCTAAGACAAAAGAAAAGCTGAACAAAAAAGTCTTCAATTTTTAAAAGTAATTATATTTTTGTTGGTAGTGTTAGTGTTATTATTCTAAGAATTTTACAGATGCACTGTAAAGTATATAAATATTTATGTTATCTTTGAGAACCAGGATTTTTGGTGCAGGTAAAGGGAGAAACAGATAAGACATATACATTTAACTAAATTTGAATTGAAGGTGTCTGTGGATTCATGGTGTTTTTATCTTAAAAAAAAAATCTAGCCCTGCACTAAAAAGCAAACCTTAAAAATGCGAACTGGCCCTGTAACAATGATAAGCTTCTTCCCCAATATTTAGCTTTGTAATTCCTAACTACCATTTCCCACTAAAGTGAAATGATCATGCATTTCTTGGGGAAATGGTTGATTTCATTCAAGTGTGGGATGGAAAGTGTACATATGAGCCCAGAATGTCATACAAGACAATAAAGAAACTATTAAAACCATTGTGAACATACCAAGAAGACACTGGAGTCAAAGACATTTTTACTAGCCATAGATGGGGCAAGTTGAACTTGAAAAATAGCAATAACCTCCATAGATTGAAATATGTTTAAATATGAGTTTATAATAACACCTTAAAAAAACTCACTGATCACCATTCAAGGTAATCGACTTATTATTTTTAAGACTGGAAAATACACAGAAATACTCAAGCACTTACCTTCTTTTGCTATATACATTATATGTTGCTAACAAGTAATTGATGAGGGAACTTTTTAAAAAAAAATTCTCCAAAAAAAAAAAAATTCTCCAGATAATATGTAAAGAATGAATGATAGAAATAAAATCACATCTTTGGAGCTTCCACTGAAACAAGGAGTCCATTCAATAGTTACAAGCTGTTACTTACATCATCACAAAAAGAGAAATAACAAGATATATGTATCTCCTGAAAAAAATACACAACAATACCTATGAGGTAGTAGTATAAAAAACTGAACCTGAAACCAATCCAGCTTTGAACCTCATAATTTAATCATCATGTGACAAAAGAGCATTAAAAAACAGCATCATGAGTATACAATCAACAAAAGCCAAACTGTGGAAAAGTACAGAACAAATGACCCAGTTTTTATTTTTTAATTATAAAAACAAATAGAGTGAGGCTAAGTGTATATATTAAAATTTACAGGTTAAAACCTATAGATCAGATGAGATGAAATATGTACCTATTAAATGCAATGAGTGGTCTTTATTGTATTCCAATTCAAACAAATTTTTTAAAATCAGGAAAAGTCGTATATTGATTGGATATTTAATAATATTAAGAAATATTACTAATTTTTAAAAGCAATAGCATTGTGGGTTTTTTTAAAGAAAATATATTTTTTTAAGAAATAGGTGTTGAAATATGTGCAGGTGATATGATACCTGATGTGTGAGGGATATAAGATATACATGAACCAACATTACCCATGAGCTGATAATTATGTAAGCTGAGTAGTGAATGTATCAATTATTTTTACTCTATCATCTCTAATCGTGAATGTATTAGAAATTTGTTATAATAATAAAAAGAAAAATTTTGGAATGTCCACCTGAACAAAAATCACTTATGCACTATATACACAGTGTAAAAAAAAACCAAGCAAGACCTAAAAATGATTTAAAAAAAAAAAAAGAGAGAGACAAAGAAAAACTTGCCTTTTTCCTATTTGTGGTCTTCTTCCTGTATAACCTCTGAGTGCTTTTATTATTCTAGTGTACTGACAGGAGATGAAGTAGGACCAGGTAAGTAAACTTCATTTAATATTGGGTACCTTTTGTAAAAAGACTGCATGAAAGTTGCATGAATATATTCTGAATATATCTTCCAGAGTTTTTGTGATTACCATATGATTAAAAATTTTTATTTACAATTATTTTTCTAAAGAGAAATCCTACCCGGGGCGCCTGGGTGGCTCAGTTGGTTGAGCGACTGCCTTCGGGTCAGGTCATGGTCCTTGAGTTCCAGGATCGAGTCCCACATCGGGCTCCCAGCTCCATGGGGAGTCTGCTTCTTCCTCTAACCTTCTCTCCTCTCATGCTCTGTCTCACTTTCTCTGTCTCTCAAATAAATAAATAAATAAAATCTTAAAAAAAAAAGAAAAAAGAGAGAAATCCTACCCTAGCAAATATTCACTATCAAAATATAAAGAAAGATGATAATAAATGTTTCTTCTCTATATTTAGAACATAATTTAGAAAAAATGTTAAGGAAGACTTTTATATCAATATTATCCCACTTATACTATATATTAAACTATTGAAGTAGAAAGCAATAATCAAGGTGACCATAACATATATAAGGGAATAGTACCAATAACAAAATTGTATTTGCATTAACATTGTAACTGATCATGTTATCAAAAACATTTGAAAGAATCTCATTTAAATATAGTTGAATTGAGAAACTAAGGTATGGCCTAAATTAGGTTTATGGGCTTTCTTTTTCATATTACAGAAATGTTCATCAGCAAGCTGTTTGCTGATGTGACCTTAGCTTTACAGAAGACATTCCAAAAATAAAACATACTTTCAGTGAGTCATGAAAAAAAAAAGTATTTTCCAGGGTTGTTGTATGGAATTTAAGAGAAGTAACCTTTTCCCTTGTTGCAGTCAATTGCCATTATATCTATTTGACTAATACTCATTTTTAATGCTACGTAGTACACACATACATGCATATGCACACACACAGTAGATTTAAGCATGTTAACAGGTCTAGCAAGCAACTAACTGTTTTTTCCCTAGAAAGATACTGGGCAGAATTTACTACGCTTCATTGTTACCTATAACACCGAAGTTGTTGATTAGCTTTATCTCATTTTTCAAGTCCATAACTTAAGCTGGAGTTAGTAGAAAACATTTCATTCTTTTTCAACTAAATCTTTATCAAATACATCTTTCCAGTAAAACTTGATAAGAACCTGTGTTTGAAACTGTGTAAATTGGTCCTTACCTATCATTATAGCCTTCATGATTCTAGCCCCAGAACTGAGATATTAAAGTGCTTTTATGAGCTTTATACTTTTTTAAAGAAGACCTTCTCCACCCCTGGATAACTCGCCTGTATTTTCTTTCCATTAGTATACTTTTAAGTTTTATATATGGGTTTTTAAATCTATATGGAGCCCTTCTGCATAGGTAATAAGCAGAAATTTTGTTTGTTTTCTCCATACAGTGAGCTGGTTTTAGTAAGACCATCTACAAAGCATCTGATTTTTTTTATTGATTTGTGGAAACATTACAAATTAAGTTCTCCTTTGTACATGTGTCTCTCTCTATAATCTTTGTTGTATTCACTGGTCTGTTTCTTTAGTTGTGTGTTATTATCACATGGTTTTTATTATATGGTTTTAGAACATCTTTTACAATCTAGTAAAGCAAGTCCCCTTTTGAATTCTTTTTCAGAGTTAACATAGCTATTCATAGACTTCTATTCTTTTCTATAAATTTTAAACTATGTTTATCACATTCTTTAAAAAATCCACTTGGAATTTTAGATTGGGATTTGGGGTTCTGTTGAACATATAGATTCATTTGGTTAAGGTTTATGTAATTATTTTATTAGGTATGCCCCAGTCCAAAGCATGGAATGTTTCTCCATCCCCAATTTTCAGAATTTCTTTTATGTCCTTTAATAGAGTTTTAACATTCTCTCTAAATAGGTCTTGAGTGTTCTTTGTTAAACTAGTTCCTACATATGTTCTAAAATTTTTTTCTAACCAGTTTTGAATGCCATCTTTTTAGCACATACTTCTGGGAAAAGATATATTATTTTTGTTCAATTTATCTTAATTTGGCAACTTTGCTAACCTTTCTTATAAACTGGAATTGTTAAAAATGTGGTTCTTTCTACATGATCATACTACTTATAAATTCTAATTTTTAATCTTGGTAACTTCATTTTCTTTTTCTTTCTTATAACTTCCCATACATTAAACAGGATATTTGTTGTTGCTGTTGTTGTTTTTAACCAAACTAAGGAGGTTCACTTCTAGTTCTAGAACATATACACTAATGAATGGAATGACTTACGTTATTCTTCCATTTTATTGTTACCCAGGTTTGCAGTTGAGATTACATGAACATCATGAAATTATTGATAACTTTCATTCTTTCCCTGTTTTAGAGCTAGTAAAAATAAGGATTAGCACTAAATTTTATTAACTTCCTTATATGATCCTAGTTTGTAAGAAAGGAAGTCTACCATTTCAATTTTCAATAATGATTTATCAGTTTTTTAGGTTTTCTATTTCTTGTACCACTTTGTGCATTTTAAATATTTTTAGATATAGAATAATTTCTTATAGGTTTTAAAGTTTATTAGAGTTAATATATTCATCATACTTTTTAAAAAACTCTTCTAGATCTGTAGTACTGTTTTTTGTAATTCCTTACGAATGTTGCTATGTGCATCAACTCTTTTTCTCTTTGCTAAATTTGCCAGAGTTTTGTTTTATTAATACATTTAAGAATAGTGATTTGTTTTATTGCCTTTTTATATTTCAATGAATTTTGCTCTTTTCTTTATAATGATCTTTTTTCTTGTTTCTTTGGTGCTGCTCAATCACTTTTTAAATAATTCTTTGATTTGAATACTTAACTAATTTTAATTTCAACCCATATTTTTCCTGATCAGTATACTTAGAACTTTACTTAAGTACTATGCACTCTCTCTTCCCACCTCAGGTTTTAATGTAGTGTTCTATATTTATCTAATAATTTAAATTTATTAATTGTATTCTCAGGTTACTTATATTTTCATTCATTTGTATTTGTTATTAAAGAATTTGTTAGATTTTAAAATATGATTGGTGCTTTATTTTTCTTGTAGCATTCTTATTTATTGCATTATATATTTTAATTTTGCACACATTTGTAATAGTTATATATACTGGTCTATTGTTCCCTTTTTGTTCATTTCTTTTGTCCTTCATTAAGTCATTTTGTTTTAGATTCTACTTTAAATTTGATTTAAATTTATCAGATATTCAAATAACTGTTTCAACTCTATATTGATTCATTTTTGCTTGATTTATCTTTTTCTATTATTTTAACCTTTCTGTATCACAGTATTTTTTTTTTTTAAGATTTTATTTATTTATTAGAGAGAGAGATTGAGAATGAGAGGGGAGAAGAAGGTCAGAGGGAGAAGCAGACCTCCCGCAGAGCCGGGAGTCCGATATGGGACTCGATCCCGGGACTCCGGGATCATGACCTGAGTCGAAGGCAGTCGCTTAACCAACTGAGCCACCCAGGTGCTCTGTATCACAGTATTTTAAGCATGTCTCTTCTACCTGATACATTTTTAAGTATTACTTATCCAGTCTGAAAATATTTTTAGTTGGTAAGTTAAATCTATTTACATTTATCTTAATTCCTCATCACTGCTATTTCATTTTCATATATTTCATTTACTTCCTTTTGGTTGTTTATCTCTCTTTTCTGTTTTCAGCTGGTTAGTCAAGTTTTCTTTAACTCATATAAAAGTAAATTATTCTGTTTTTGTTTATATGGTGGATATCCTTAAGATCCATACAGGTATTTAGTCCTGTAGATTTTTTAAAACTTTATCACTATCCATATCCTCCTGTCTCCATCCCCAAATGAGACAATGTTTATTGCTTAGAATTAAAGTTTTGGGGTTTTAATAATGTACTTTTGGTAGGTCACTTCTTTGCTGCTATTTTAGAAAATAATAAACTTTATTTATTTTTACTTTCTTTTTATATTTTATTCTCATTATATTCTTAATCCAAGAGAGTTTTAGAATTAATCTTCTTGGGATAAACTTTCTGAAATTCTTTAATATGAAAATATCTGTTACATCTATTTATTTATTTATTTATTTATTTATTTATTTATTTATTTATTTAACAGAGATCACAAGTAGGCAGAGCAGTAGGCAGAGAGAGGGGGAGAGGCAAGAGAGGGAAGAAGGACTAGGGGGAAGAAGACTCCCTGCTGAGCCATATTTTTTTTTTAAGATTTTATTTATTTATTTGACACAGAGTGAGAGAGAGAGAGGGATCACAAGTAGGCAGAGAGACAGGCAGAGGGAAGCAGGTTCCCCGCTGAGCAGAGATCTCGATGTGGGACTCCATCCCAGGACCCTGAATCATGACCTGAGCCAAAGGCAGAGTCTTTAACCCACCTAGGCACCACCTAGGCCCCCCACGCACTCATTTAAATGGTAATTTCACTGAATATAAAACCAGGTTTAATTTTCTTTTCCACTTTGAAGCCTTAAAATTATTATTCAGTTTTTTCTTGTATATTATAACATTGCTGTTAAAAAAACATCTCATGGGGCGCCTGGGTGGCTCAGTGGGTTAATGCCTCTGCCTTCAGCTCAGGTCATGATCTCAGGGTCCTGGGATCAAGTCCCGCATCAGGCTCCCTGCTCAGCAGAGAGCCTGCTTCCCCCTCTCTCTGCCTGCCTCTCTGCCTACTTGTGATCTCTCTGTCAAATAAATAAATAAAATCTTAAAAAAAAAATCTCATTAGTCTGATTCCTGGCTTTATAGTTAGTCTGTTCTTTTATTCTAAATATTTTTAGAGTTTTTCATTTTATTTTTTCATTCTCATGTGTGAAAGTATGATGACTTCAGTTAGATGGATATTCTTTTTTTTTTTTAAGATTTTATTTATTTATTTATTTATTAGGAAAGAGAGAGAGTGAGAGAGAGCAGGTCAGAGTGAGAAGCAGACTCCCCATGGAGCTGGGAGCCCGATGTGGGACTCGATCCCGGGACTCCGGGACCATGACCTGAGCCGAAGGCAGTCGCTCAACCAACTGCGCCACCCAGGGGCCCTAGATGGATATTCTATGAATGTTTTCAATTGGAAACAGTTCATTTGTTTTTAGTTCTTGGAAATTTAATATTATTATTTTTTAATATCCTTTGGGATTTGTATTATCTGGATACAACATTCCCCATCCTATCCTCTTTTCTCTTGCTTTTCTTTTGAATTTATTTCTTTATTATCTCCTTTTGTGTCTTCTGTTATGGCATCCCAAGTTGATTTTTCAGTTCACTAATTTATTCTTTGGCTTTATCTGTCCTGTACTTTTCTGGTACACTTTATTTATTATTTATCTACCTATCTATTTATTTTTTTAAATTTAAGTTATTCCTGGTTCACTTTAATATGCTTTTCAACTGTTAAAATTTTTTATTCCTAAAATTATTCTTGACTTATTTTAAATGACTTTTTGTTCTTGCTTCATTGTTTCATCTTCTTTAAACTATTTGAGTATATTTACTATGATTATTTAAAGCATTAGTTTCTCCTTTACTATAATTCTCATTCATTTAGTAAATAGAATTTTTGCGCTTATTTTGGACTATGTGCTAATGTTTCCCTGGGCATCAGCTGTTATAACAGTGATATGTACCAGTGAGAGATTGAATGCTGGACTCCAGAAGAAATTCATCAGTAGGGATAGATACTTGGCAAAAATAAAAGAAAGTGTCAGATATTGTTATTAATTTTTTTCTGTATGCAGTCAACTTTACTTTTTCTTAGATTTTATTTTTTAAGATTTTATTTATTTATTATTTATTTATTTGTTTGTTTGTTTATCTCTCTGACAGCAAAAGAGGGAACACAGCAGGGGAAGTGGGAGAGGGAGAAGCAAGCTTCCTGCTGAGCGGGAACCCCCATGTGAGGCTTATCCCAGGACCTTGGGATCATGATCTGACCGAAGGCAGAATCTTAATGACTGAGCTACCCAGGTGCCCCTAGATTTTAATTATGTAGAATTACTTGATAGGATATAAAATTATTCAGCCATCAGTTTCCTTTCATTGAAACATTAAACACTGGTATGATTTTGTTTTTCAAATAAATATAATCAAATACTTGAAAGTCTTTAGTCCTCTTTATAATATTTGAATTTTAAAAATTTTCATAAATGATACTGTAGACCTTCTGGTACCTTCAGATTCAGTGTGAAAATTTTTACTTCTCAGAGCATTTGAAGTACAAAGTAATTAAAGCATGGTATTTACATATTATGAAATTTAACCAGTAAAAAAGAACTGCTACAGGAACCAAAAGGTTAATTCAATCATAATTGGGTGTGATTTCACCCAATTATGTTTTTCTCACTTCCCTATTGGGTGGTGCGATCAAGTAGGACAGATCAGCTAATGAAAGAGAGTGACCTAAGAGAGAGGAAATATTGTGGTGGGACCAGGGAAAGATCTTGGTGTCTGCATCTTTTAGTGTCTTGAGTGTAGTAAATAGTAGGGTGAGTAGGAAGAAGGTGGTGGCTTGTCGTTCGGATTTCAGATATCTTTGCCCACATGTAGTGGTGTGCTGGTACCAGCTTGACCAACTCATAAGAACTGATTTTTACATTTTCAAGAATTTTGTCAGCCCATTGATAAAAGTCATTTTAAAAATTTATTAAAAGTAAAGCCATTTTAAAATTCTAACCATTATTAAAAACTAATGCACACAAACTTACAATTTAAAAATTATTAAAAGCAAAGGTAATAAATCCTCAAACCTCACCATTGCCTATTATTTTATTTCATCTTATCATTATCTATGCCTTTGAGCTTATTTACATCTATTGTCTCAATGGTGGAAATACTATATATGCTGCCGTGCTGCTGTGCATCTCTTCCCCCTTTTACGTTTTCCTGGCATCATACTGGTAGCTTGGAGCAGGTCATGGTGTCAGTATTTACACCTGGGAATTCAGCAAACACTACAGATCTGCACTTGATACATTGTTCTGTCGGTTGTTTAAATTTTACAAAATGATAGAGAAAATGCTAATGATGCAGATTATAGGTAAAATTATGTAGTGTCTGTCGCCATTATATTGTGATTATCACATAAAAAGAAATTGAGGGAATGTTTTTCCCGCATTCACGAACTTTTACCTGTTAGATGGAGTTACAGCAGGACAAACAGGTGAAGTTCCTACATATCATGGTTGCCTCACTTTCATTTTACTCTTTAACTTCTATAAAAATGTTAACCAACATTCAAGTTGTAGCTATATACATTCATCAGCTGCAATCATATTTTGGCTATGGATACCAGGATTCAGCAAAATTCAAGTCAAGTATTATGTGAGAATCGATTGGCTATATGGAATTTACAATAGAATATTGCTTATTTTGTTATTATCTTAAAATTGTGTGCTATATAACCTTTATAGTAGTAAAAACTATATGCAACTCATTTATGTATAATGATGCAAATTTTTTTTTTTTTTGGAGGGTGGGGACAGGAAAACTAGTTGTGAATTGCCTATAGCACACCACTGCCAAATAGATTTGGTCTCAGATAACTCCGTTAAGATTTGATTTCTCTGCACCATGGTTCACTCTTTCTTATTTTCTTTTCTTTTTTTTTAGTTTTATTTATTTATTTATTTATTTATTTATTTATTTATTCATTCATTCATTCATTCGCCCCAAATATGTTTATTTTAATTTTTCAGTGTTACAAGATTGATTGTTCATGCACCACACCCAGTGCTCCATCCAATACGTGCCCTTCTCAATACCCACCACCAGGCTTGCCCACCCTCCTCTCCCCTCCAAAACCCTCAGTTTGTTGCTCAGAGTCCACAGTCTTTCCTGGTTCATCACCTCCTCCGATTTCCCCCCATTCACCCTTCCCTTCCTTCTCATGATGCCCTCCATGATTTTCTTTATACTCCACACATAAGTGAGACCATAAGATAATTGACTCTCTCAGCTTGGCTTATTTCATCTTATTTTCTTTTCTAATCAAACATCACCAGTTTTTAAGTAGAGGGAAGGAAGAAAGGCTTATAGAGAATTTGTGATTTAGTTGATCTTTTTTTTAACTTTTTTTTTTTAAGATTTTATGTATTTATTTGACAAAGAGGAGAGAGATCACAAGTAGGCAGAGAGGGAGACAGAGAGGGAAAGCAGGCTTCCTGCTGAGCAGAGACCCTGATGCGGGGCTTGATTCCAGGACCCTGAGATCATGACCTGAGCCCAAGGCAGAGGCTTTAACCCGCTGAGCCACCCAGGCACCCCTGATCTTCTGTCTTGATTGAAAAAAAAATTCTGCCCCACAAATCTTCCCTAGGGCTTTACGAAGACTATCATTTCAGCAAACAGATTTGTAGAGATGCAAATCTAGCTCCACAAATGTACAAAATACTAGATTCCTAGGCTTCCTGATAGAACAGTCTCAAGGTATCAGTGAAAACCATACATTTGAAACCATTATCTTTATACTTGCAAGTCAGTGGAAATTTGAACTGATAGGATTTGCGTGTTTTTTGTTTGTTTGTTTGTTTTTTGTTCTTTGTTTTTTGGGTTTTTTTTTTTTTTGGTCAAAGCTGACAGCTCCTAGTATTTTAAACACGTCCATGGATAAAAATTGTGTTATAAATAAACCTGCAGGAAGCCATTCAAAGATTGTTAACTCAAAGGGAGGAGTGTAGTACAGTCCAAATGGCAAATTCAGGTAAACTTTATCTGTCTTGGGAGTTTTTTGTTTGTTTGTTTTTTCCTGAACCTGAAGATGTTGATTGAAAATAGCAAGCAATTTGGGATAGTGAGTAGGTTGAAGTCATGGTTTTGTATTTAGTATCTAGCCCACACATTCCTATTTAAAAAGGAGGTTGCAAAAATTAGGGTTTTCACTCCATCTGTTTAAATCTGTTATTTGCATAGTCAGGGTGTTCTTTTTTAATATAATAAAATGTTTCTTGCTAAAACATGAGGGCACCTTTATTCCTAACAAAATAGGGGTATTCTGTGGTATTAGAAAAGAATGCAAGGCCGTTGCTTAGAACAAATCCTATCAAGTACAATCCTCAAAGTATACTTTGTTACTTAGCAGTTTGACATTTAAACCTTTCAGAACACAAGTTTGGATTTACAATATATCATTCATTAAGAGCAAACAAAGAAAAAAAACTCTGCAGCTTACATATTTAACATGTCAGTACTAAAAATAAACTATGTTACTTTACCATGTTTTGTGCACTTATTACATTTCCTAAAAAGGATTAAGTAAGGATAAATATTAGCTTTACAAGATATTTTACAACAAGGTCCCTTGAAATAGCAAGCTCCCACTAAAGCACTGAATAGAAGAATAACTAGGACTGGAAAGGATTGTAGTGATTAGTCCAAAATTCACATCCACAAAATAGAAACTGTGCCCAGAACAGTTAGATATCTTGTCTGAGATCTATGGCTAACATATTACCCAATATGGAATAATAACTCATGGCTCCTGACATCCCTTCATTCAGAGAGAGAGATATTATCACTGAATTAGAAGAGAAGTAGAAGATCATGGACCAAATTCTATTTTCTTTTTAAAAATTTTTGGAATTTATATTTATTCTAAATGTGTGGGGAAAATAGCGTTCAAATTAATTGAGTGTTACCAGCTATTATATATATAAGTATATATTATTCAATATAAATATATATTGTTATATAAAATGTGTGTTATTATATATGAATATATATTATTTGAATATATTAATATATATTATATATAAGCAAATATATATTATAAGACTATATTGAACTAATTTAATCTTTAATGATTTAGCAAGCACTTAAGTAATTAACGTTATAAATGTAATTTAAAAAATTTTAAATTTGTAATATGCAAAATTTGCAAGAAATTAGACTGAACCTTACCAAGTGTGTGACATTCCCTAGAAATCCTATATAAGAGAAAACACGAGCATAGAATTTGAATAGCAGGAAAAGGAATAAACTAAAATAATGAATATACCCCACCAGAATGGCACATTTGTTACAACTGTAGAACCTACATTGACATATCATAATACTTCAAATTCATAGTTTACATTAGGGCTCACTCTTGTGCATTCTCTGAGTTTAGACAAACACATAATGCCATGTATCCAACATTATAGTATGATAAAGAGTAGTTTCACTGTCCCAAAAATGAGTTTATATCCTGAAAAAAACATCATTATGTTGAAAACATTGTAAGTCATCTTAATACATCTAAGCTACCAAATGAACTTCATAGCTTACCTCTGAACATGCCCAGAAACACTTATATTAGCCTATAGTTGGGCAAAATCATCTAACACAAAACCCATTTTATAATAAATTCTTGAATATTTCTTGTAATTTGTTGACTACTGTACTAAAAATGAAAACCAGAATGGTTGGATGGGTACAGAATAGTCATTAAGTATATTATTGGTTGTTTACCCTTGTAAACTGGCTGACTGGGAGCTGTACTTGCCTCTGTCCAGCATTATAAGAGAGTATCATACCACATATCCCTAGACTTAAAAAGATCTAAATTCAAAATTTGAGATATGGTTTCTACCAAATGCATATTGATTTCACACCATCATAAAGTCAAAAGAATTTAACTTGAACCATTGTAAATCAGGGACCATGTGTACTGATCTGTCTGCTATCTCCATAGACTTGCCTTTTCCAGAACAAATTTCTTTTCTGCATTTAAAATTTTATACCTCTCTTCAAATTGGGTTGTTATACAGCATGTCAGAAATATATCCACTGGGCAAAATGAAGTTTATCCACCTAGCTAGTTAATATGATTTTGTAGAGAGAACTTAAAAAGTATCCATAGGCAGGTTCAGAGATATTTGAATTAAAGTTCAGATGAAGACTGGAGAGAATATGTTTTATTCTAAACTCTGCATATATTAACTATAAAATGGGTGGGCATTTTTTAAGCATAAATCAAACATATCCTAATTTAAACATCGAAATGAGTGTTGTTCCATCCAAAGTAGTGGTTTGGGGGTGTCAATACCAAGGTTCCTGTTATATAGTGACACTCAAAATGAATTTCACAATCAAATTATGAAAGTTCTTCCAGAGCCACTTTATGAGCAATCTGTGAAAAGGAGAATCTCATTATGTTCTAGTCATATCACTTTTTTGGTGAAAAATTCATGAGATCTGCCTTGTTCATACCATGTTCCCCACAGTGAGCTTCAAATGACTTCTGGCTATTTCCAAGACCAAGTCCACTCTTAATAGATTAAAATATCCATTTTTGAATATATTACACAAGCTCTGAGGCATTGGCAAAGAGTTGTTGAAAAAAACATATTTGAACAATGCTAGAGTCATTGGAGTCAGTACAATGCTTGCCAAGGGGTTGATTTTGAGGTGAAAGCACTACTTAAGACTTTATACTCTGGTATGTTTCATTTAACAAGTCACATTGCTTCTTGGGCACACGGTTGGTTTCCTTAAATGTGGCCTGGGGTTTTAAAATCAAATATTGGTGTCCAGAGTTCCTAGAGTTTTTTTTGTTTTTTTGGTTTTTTTTTTTAAAACTTGTCTAAAGAATTTCACTCTTTAGGGATAATTTTTATACTGCTGAATTTATTTTCCATAAGTAGCTAGTATGTCAATCATCTATTCACTCAAGTGTTGAGGATATATGTTTTGAATTAAAAAGGCACTTACCTTCTAGTGGAGGAAACTGACAATAAGCCCCTGAATGAATAATATAAGTCAAATGGTAAGAGGAGCTATGAGGAAATATTAAGCTGGGGTGAAGTGCTTTGGTGGACACCATTTTAGTCAGAGTATCAAAAAAGGCCTCTCTGAGAGAGATTCACAAATAATCACATCGGAATGCATTTGGTTGGAATGTTTTCTTACCAGAAGGCACCGTGCAAACATCCTGAGAACTTAGAGGAACAACAAGGTGCCTCTGAGCAGAAGAGGCACAGGGAGCGGCTGTTGATAAGAGAGGTAGACACTTCCTCTGAAAGCCATATAGGAAAGCAATTAATGTCATGTCTATTAGCTTCATCCATTATTATCCGGTTTCTTAACATCTCCCTGTTTGGATACCCAACAGCCAAATGGGAACAACAGTGGCACCATCTCATGCTAGTGGCGCTAATACAAGATGACAAACGGGCAGCACTTGACAGGGTGCTCTCAGCGGTCAAGAATTAGCTGGAGGATGAGAGAGTGGAGACATGAAGTCTCTTTCAAAAAAAGAAAGAGTTTAACATTTGTTCACATATTAAAAGGGGAAACCTTAAAAAATATATAACTTTCTAGCTCCAGCGAGAAGTTAAGGGGGTTTCCATGCAGTCCTTTCTTTCAACACCTCCTTCTCACAGCTGCCATTTATTTACTTTTAGGGTTAGCTCCTTCAAAGCGGCACCCACTCTGTTCAAGATCTTTACAAAAACAGAACCGAAATAACATTTTTATGCCTTTTTTCATAATCATAAAAGCATTACATGGTTATTAAGGGAAAAAAATTAAAGCACAGAAATAAAGGAAAACTGTATATATCGTAGCTGCAATCAGAGTATCTTTCCATGTGATTACCTATTAGTACCTTGAACCAGTTCCAGTGACTCAATACTGCAGCAAGGATTTAATTGTATATTTTTACATTGGGTTTTCTATTTTATCGCTATTTTGCTGTATAGCACAATGGACACTAACTTTATTATTTCTTCTAAAAACAAAACTTATCTCATTACTAATTTGAAATACAATCTCCCTCAAGTACTAAATGTATACAAATTAGCTGGGTCTGTTTTTGGACTTTCATTCATTCCTTGAGTTGTCTTGTCCTGAGCCAATATGACATTCTTTTAATAATGTTATGTTAAAATTATTACATCAAATATATAATAATATAAACTTGAACCATCTTGTAGCAAATTTATTGTGCATCACTGCTTTTTAACAATTTTATTGTCTACTCTTAGTTTATTACACTTTCAGATAAAGTTTGTATTATTTATCAAGCTCAAAAATTTGGGGGGTTATTGCAGTTGTGTTAAATTTATAGATGTATTTGGAATATCTGATGTTTTTATGTTATAATTCTTCTCATCTGAGAATATGTGATGTCACTCTTCCTGTTAACATGTGTGTCTGTGTGTGTGTGTTCTTTTACCAAAATTCAGATTTAAAAGGAATTCTTTATTCTTCATCTTTTTCCTCCACTTCAGCATCATTAGCTGTTAGGGAAATGCAAATGAAAACCACAGTGAGTTGTTACTATACCGATACCAGAAAGGCTAATATAAAAAAAAAAAAAAAAGTAACACCTATGTAAGGTTGGCAAGGATGTAGAGAAACTGGATCACTCATACGTTGTTGTTGTGAATGTAAAATGGTACAGCCACTCTGGAAACCAGTTTACTAGTTTCTTTAAAAAACTAAACATGAAACCACCATATGACCTAGTAGCTGCATTCCTGGGCATTTATCCCAGAGAAATGAAAACTCATGCTCACACAAAAACCTGTACAGGAATTTTATAGCAGCTTTATGCATAATAGCTAAAATCTGGAAAAAGTTCCATTATAAGCGGATGAATGGTTATACAGATTGAGGTTCATCTAGAACATGGAATACTACTCAGCACTAAAAAGGAATGAAGTATCTATTAATCATGTAACAGCTTTGATGAAGCTTCAGGGAATTATGTTGAGTGAAACAAGTCATTCCTAAAAGGTAACACACTACATAATTCCATTCATGTAACATCCTTGAAATGACGGAATTATAGAAATAGAGAACAGATTAGTGTTTTCCAGGGATTAAGGATGGGATGTGAGTGAGAGCAAGCAGATGTGGCTAATAAGGACAACATGATTTGGTGATGAAAATGTTCTTTGTCTTGACTTTATCACTTTCAATATCCTACTTGTGATAGGATACTGTAGCTTTGCAAGTTGTGACCTTTGAGGGAAATTAGCTAATTATTCTACATAGGATCTTTCTGTATTATTTTTTATAGCTACATTTGAAACTCTAATCATCTCAAAATGTTTAATTAAAAGTAAAAATAAATGCCTGAGTAGAAATTTTAAAAATATATTCTTATAATTAATTTTGATTGGAACTTTGTTAAATTTGTAAATAAATTTGAAGTTATCTAACATTTTTGTAGTATAAATCTTTTCATCTAGGGGCATGTCTTTCTCTCTCTCTCTTTTTCTCTCAATGTGTGTATGTTCCTTTAACAAATCTTAAGAATGTTTAAAACAAAAGCAATTTATTAAAATTTAACTTTTCTCTCCATTTCTTTCTTATCCTAAAAGTTTCAAAGTAGAATATTGACCTAGATAAAATAAGTCTAAAAAAAGTTGAAATTTCACATGCTTAGTCTTTTTTTCACAATGTTATCTCATCTAGTGTCAAAAATGAATCTTCTCCTAAAAGTGCTTCTTGGCCACGGCCTTATTGAAACAAGTTTTGGTAGGCCACTAATGCTGGTCGACACACAAAGTAAAATCTCAGCCAAAAATTAACTGCCTATGTGAAGTCCAACCAAGTGATTACTATCTATTTTATTAAACAGTGTATTTTTCCTCGAAAATAGAAAGGGCAGTGGATTGGGTTTCAAATTTTTAAAATTTGTTTGTGTTCTGTGACTTTTTAACAGGTGACATCTTCTCTACTCCAGTTTTCTTGTCTATAAAATGGAAGATAATTTCTATGTGTTCTTTCTTCTCTGGATTTCCTAGATGGTTGGATGTGTTACATTTTTATAGTCTTATAATAAAACTCTAACCATTTAATGTAGTACTGTAACTATGTGTTACAGTAAAATATCTTTTATTATGAGGATTCTCAATAAGTGAAGAAATCATTGGCTATTAAACCTCTTCAAAAGCTCTTTGATGTATTGATATTCAGGCCATTTTATGCTATAACCTCATATTGAAGAAGGGGCACAAGCTTAGGAAGAGATCAGTATGATTGAAACTATGTCTCCACCATTTACTAACTCTTTAAAAGTCATTAAACTTTTCTAAAGCCTCAGGTTTCTCATCTGAAAAAGGGTAGTCAGAGGTTACAGGTATATCTATCTGTCTTGACAAATGACAGGTTTTCATAAAATTTTAATTTTTAGTTGGTAATGATAACATTTATTCTTTGTGGGAAATTAGTTATTGTCCCAAAAGAGAGGTAAGTTTTATGTAGTTTCCCTGTAATCCCCTAATAAAGTCTATGCCCTTGTTGCTTTCTAAAATACCTATGTGATCTCACAGGCAGTTAACACTGCTTCGAATTTCACATTCAAAATCAGTCCACAGGGGCACCTGGGTAACTCAGTTAAGTGACTGACTTTTGATTTCAGCTCAGATTATGATCTCAGGGTCCTGGGATCAAGCATCATGTTGGACTGTGTGCTGAGAGTGGGCCTGCTCAGGATTCTCTCTCCCTCTCTCTCTTCCCCTCCCCACTGCGGGCTCAAATCAATCAATCTTTAAAAACAAACAAACAAAATCAGTCCACATTACCATTTGATATATAAAAGTAATCCAAGTTGTTTCAAATAACCCTTTATACCCTAGACCACTTTAAAAGCTATTATCAATCCTTTGGTGAGAGACAGTTTTCAGTTTAAAAAGGTACATGTGCAGCTCTTATTCAATACTATTATTGACTTTGATTCCTTACACAATGCGATTTGCAAAAGGTGTTTACCTAAAACAGCTTTTGAGGTAACATTTTAAATAAATACTTTTGGACACAGAAGATGTAATAGAACTGATTATAAAATTGAAATTTCTGCAGTCTGAACATAATTTATTTGAAAAGCCAAAAGGCTTGAATAAGATCTAATTTCACAATAAGATTAAAACTAATTTCTGAGTCTCTGGACACATTTCCAGTTATTCCTTAGTGGAATAATTGGATTGGATTTTTATCTCTTATACTAGAGTATATATAGATAAATAAGACTATACAGTCTCTTTGAAAAAAATTTACAAATCCATTAAATGCAAGCATAGATCTTTATTAATGAAATAATTTTAGAGCTCTTAAATTGTCTCATTGTATATTCTTTTAAATAGTCAGCATGCTGGTCTCTTGCATCATATTAGCTTTTGTATTTCTTTGAATTTAGATTTCAATAAAAGAACCTAAGTTCTGATTCTAGCTGTGCCAATTACTAACTATATGCCTCTGGGAAATCCAGAATTTTACGCTAACAGAATTCTCAAAGATTATTCTTAATTTCAGAATTTTAGAATTTTTCACAAATCCTACTTAGAACCCAGCTTTTATCCTTTGTAAAACAAACAAAACTACCATCCCGTTATATCAGTTATGCATTGCCACAGTAATGTCACATAATAAATAGGCACAAAATTTAAGTTCATACAATTATAGACATTTAGTTAGTTCACAAATGAGCAAGGGTCAGCCAATCTTGGCTGAGCTTACTCATGCATCTGAGATGAGTTATGAGTTAGCAAGGTGATTCTGCTGACCTTCGTTGGGTGGGTGTTCTCACATATCTACTGTTGCCTGGCTATTGACTGATGTCCTTGGCCTTGGGTGGGGCTATGGGAGTATTAGCTCTGCTGTGTGTGTGTGTGTGTGTGTGTGTGTGTGTGTGTGTGTGTGTCTGTGTGTCTGTGTGTGTGTCTGTGTGTGTGTTTGTGAGAGAGAGAGAGGGAGAGACAGAGACAGAGAGTGTGTGTGTGTTTTAGAACTTTATATTGTTTTAGAACTTTATATTGCTAGAGTAGCTTTATGTTCACAGCAACATTAAAAGGAAAGCACAGAGATTTTCCATATATCTCCCCTACCCACACATGCACAGCCTACCCATTATCAACACCACTCAGCAGAATAGTACATTTTTTACCAATGATGGATGGATCTACACAGACACATCATAATCATTCATAGACTATAGTTTACCTAAGAATTCACTCTTGGTGTTATGCATTCTATGAGTTTGGACAAATGTATAATGACATATACCATTACTATAATATCATACAGAGTATTGCCACTGCCCTAAAAATCCTCTGTGCTCTGCCTATTCATCTCTACCTCCACCCTCATCCTTGGTAACCACTGATCTTTTTATTGTCTCCATAGCTTTGCCTTTTCCAGAATGTTGTATAGTTGGAATCATACAGTAAGCCTGTTGGATTGGCTTCTTTCACTTAGTAATATGCATTTAAGTTTCCTCCGTGTCTTTTCATGGATTTTCAAGAGATTATTTCTTTTAGTGCTGAATAGTATTCCACTGTCTAGATGTAATAACATTTATTTATTCATTCACCTACTGAGAAAAAATGTGATTGCTTCCAAGTTTTGGCAATTAATAATAAAGCTTCTGTAAACATCTGTGTCGAGGTTTGTTGTTGAGATAAGTTTTCAATTCCTTTGGGTAAATACCAAGAAACACAATTGCTGGTTCATATATAAGAGTATGTTTAGTTGCCTGGGTGGCTCAGTCAGCTAAACGTCTGACTCTTAGTTTCAGCTCAGGTCATAATCTCAGGGTCATGGGATTAGGCCCTGCATTAGGCTCCAAGCTCAGCAGGGAGTCTGCCAGAAGATTCCCTTCCTCTACCCCTCCCCCTGCTGACTGTCTCTCTCTCTCTCAAATAATTAAATCTTTAAATATATATATATAATATATTATATATATTTATATATATAACACACATACACATGCGTGCATATTTATGTATATATATGAAATCACTAAACTATCTTCCAAAGTGGCTGTACCATTGTGCATTCCAACCAACAATGAATGAGAGTTCCTGTTGCTCCACATCCTCTCCAGCATTTGGTGTTATCAGTATTCTAGATTGTGGCAATCATAGGTATGTATTATGGTATCTCGTTGTTTTATTCTCCATTTCTCTAATGACATATGATGTAGAGCAGCTTTTCATATACTTCTTTGCCATCTGTATACCTTCTTTGGTGAGTGTCTATTAAGGTCTCTGGCCCATTTTTCTAATTTATTTTCTTATTGTTTACTTTTAAGAGTTCCAACTTTTGATCTCAGAGTTTTCTTATTGTTGACTTTTAAGAGCTCCAGTTCTTGATCTTGGGGTCGTGAGTTCAAGCCCCACATTGAGTGTAGAGGTTACTTCAAAATAACTAACTAACTAACTAAATAAATAAATAAATAAGCTAATTAATTGATTTTAAGTGTTCTTTGTATATTTCGGGTAACAATCCTGTATCATATGCGTCTTCAGCAAATATTTTGTCCCAGTCTGTGGCTTCTCTTTTCATTCTATTAACATTGCCTTTCACAGAACAGAATTTTTTGTTTAAATAAAGTCTAGTTTATCAACTATTTCACAGATAGATTTTCTCCTATGTTATCTTCTATGAGTGTTATAGTTTTGCATTTGACATTTAGGTCTGTGATCAATTTTGAGTTAGTATTTGTGAAGGGTGTAAGAACTGTGCCTGGAATTACTTTTTTGAATGTGGATGTCCAGTTGTCCCAGCATCATTTGTTGAAACAATGTCTTTGCTCCATTGCATTGTCTTTACTCTTTTATCAAAAATTGGTTGACCATATTTATGTGGGTCTATTTTTGGGCTCTCTATTCTGTTCCATTGATCTATTCATCTTTTTTTTTAACCAATACATATTGGCTTGAATTATTATAACTTTATAGCAGATCTTAAAGTCAAGTAGTATTAGTCTTTCAGCTTGGTTCTTTTCCTTTGATAGTATGTCAGCTATTCTAGATTTTTGCTTCTCTCTGTAAACTTGCTAATCTGTTTGTCAAGACCACAAAATTATTTGCTGGTATTTTCATTGGGATTACATTTGTTTTTTTTATTATTTTTTTTAAATAGTCCTAAACTTTTTTTTTTAGGATTTTATTTATTTGTTTGACAGAGAGAGAGATCACAGGTAGGCAGAGAGGCAGACAGAGAGCGGGAAGCAGGCTCCCCACTGAGCAGAGAGCCTCATGTGGGGCTCGATCCCAGGACCCTGAGATCATGACCTGAGGTGAAGGCAGAGTCTTTAACCTACTGAGCCACCCAGGCACCCCTGATTGGGATTACATTTAATCTACAGGGCAAATTTGGAAGAACTGGTATCTCGACAATACTGAGTCTTTCTATCTGTGAACATGGGATATCTATTTATTTAGTTCTTTTTTGATTTGTTATCAGCTTTATGCTTGTTATTTCTCAACAAACTACCTCCAGCATGTTCTCATAGTAACTCTAAGGGATAAGCACCAAGTATAAACATTCAAACATTTTTTAAGTTTCTGCTTGTGTCACAATTGCTAACATACCATTGGCCAAAGTAAATCACATGACTAAACTCGAATAAGGGTCAGTGAAATGTACTTCAAATTCTTGCTGTAAGGAACTTCAAAGTCATGGCAATGGGGATGGATTCAGGGAGAACTGAAGAATTCTTATGAAACCCATATGGGACCATATGTGATCAATCTACCACACCAATTTATTTCACAGGACCTTTGTAAAGATGAAATGATGTACTTGAAAGCCCTCAGTAAATTATAATACATTTTGCACATCCTGTTGTTACAGACATTGTCATTATTATCATGACATTTATAATAAAGTTGTCTTGACTGACATAACTTTAAAACAGGGGTCAACAAACATTGGCTCAAGGGCCACGTTTGTCCTATGGCCTCTTTTTTACATACCCTGAAGACTAAAAATGTATTTATATTTTTAAACAGTTGAAAAAAATAAAATCTTAAGAATAAAATATTACATAATGTAAAATTATATAACATTCAAATTTCAATGTCTCTAAAGAAAGCTTTATTGGAATACAGCCAGGCTCATTTATTTCATATATTGTCTATTGTATGTTTGCATTACAAGGGCAGAGTTCAGCAGCTGACACAGAAAACATGTGGACCCCGGCACATAAAATATTTAGTATTTGACTCTTTATAGGAAAAAAGTTTTCTGATGCCCCATTGTAGGTTACTTACATGGATCTCAAGTTTTTAAGCAGACATTTCTCTAGAAGTCTAGCATGGTGATAGGGATCCCTCCTCCAAAATCCTTCAGTGAAAATTTGGAAAGGTCAGGAGTGATATTATGTGATTTTGACTGGCAGTACTAATGTACCTTCTTTGTCAGCTTAACACCTATCTTTTTTTTTCCCTTACTGCTCTATTGCTTTATTTAGTCTTTCAACTTCACACTAGCTGGCTATCCCTCTGCAGTGTCCTTCAGCTCAGGTTTGGACAATTAACTGATGTGAGTGTCAGTGACCAGTTGTTCCCTGCAAAGTTCATCTCAAGGGGAAGTGCTGTTCTGGAAGCATCCCGCCAGTACGCCCATCTGTCGGAGGCAGCGGGAACTAGAACCCCCGCCCAACTGGAGCCTCCTGGCTCTGACCTAACATTGGAGGCTCCGACAAGGCAGAACCCCGCAGACATAAGTGGATACTTAGTAAAAGGAGTAGCCTGATAACAGAATTCAGATATTCTGACGCTAAATATTAGAATAGTGCCTTATCATGCTGTAGTCACGGTTCATTAGCTGGTTAGCTCGCATTTACATTTTCTACTTCATCCTTATTTAAAAAGTTAAATATATAGTATTGTAGTTCAATAATGCCACCTCAGAATCAACATCATACTTGTATATATTCTTTCCATTTTTAACTGTGTCCACTAACCTATTATTTGATTTTATGAATGGTCACTGATCTAGTATGAATAACTTCCTACAATTCTGCTTTCATCTTCATGCTGGATTATAAAGCTCTTTTCTAACTCATCTCCATTTCTACTTTGGAATGAGCTCATTTTCAATGCTAACATAAGGTTCTAAGTGCTCGGTGCATTTGGGGATCAAAATGCCATCAATTTTGCCCAGAGCTACCAGCCACAAGGCACGTCCTCTGCCTTCAGAGATTTGCTGGCTCACGCAGCAGTTGTCTTAGCACTTCTTTGTCTCCAAATTTGCCTCCCCAGTCATTCTTTCCCAACTGGTAAAATAAGAAATTTCCATCTTATTTCCTCTCTTGACAGTGAATGTCTTATCTACGACTGCTTTCTCCAGTCATAAGGAATTGTCATTCCAATGTCCTCAGTCAGTTACTTGAACTCTATACACATCTTTCCTTCCAAATACTGAAAAAAGAGAGAGAGATTATAGCCAGGTAGCTACATCTTGCAACACCAGCATTCAACTGGCATTTCACCATTAAATGTAAGTGTGTATTTCCCCCTTAACTTTAAATAAAGTAGGAAAGATCTTCCTTCTGCCTAGGACAGTTCAGTGAATTGTTCTGATAAGTGAAGCTTGAAATGTAAAAACCCAAATCAGCTTCTAATACTTTTTAAATGGTCCTTTAAATCATACGTGTTGAAGACTGATAGCAAACAAATTAGTAGAAGAGCAATATTAAAGCATCTGTGCAGGAGTGCCTGGGTGGCTCAGTGGGTTAAAGCCTCTGCCTTTGGCTCAGATCATGATCTCAGGGTCCTGGGATCGAGCCCTGCATCGGGCTCTGTATCGAGCTCTTTGCTCAGCAGGGAGCCTGCTTCCCCCTCTCTCTGTCTGCCTACTTGTGATCTCTCTCTCTCTCTCTCTGTCAAATAAATAAATAATCTTTAAAAAAAAAAAGCATCCGTGCAGAATGAAATGCTGATACAGATGTCTTAGAAAGTATAAATAAATTAATCTATTTCAAAAAACCTTTTGAGAATGATTTGTTCATTTAATCATTCTCTTTTGTTTTAAAATAACTCTGAGAGTTGTCTGTTTCAAACTTTTATTATTTTAAACCATTCTGAGTGCAGTTGAGTAATTTTGTCGCAACCACTGTTCCCGTTTGCAGCAAAAAGACTGTTCCTGGCTCATCAAAAGCCGGAGGAGCGTTAGTGGAGGGCCCTGCAGAGAGGGACACTCACGGAGCCCTTTGCCAGCGCCAGAGAATGGCTGTACTGAGCGGGGCGGAGGTGGCATGGGGAGACTGCTAATGAAATGAAATAGGAGACATTCTCATGAAGAACACCAACTTGTGCACTTAGGACTGAGGGGCAAAAAGTGTGTGGCACAGAAGCGTTTTTCTGTGATTCTCCAAATCCGCTTTTGTTCAGCTAGCATTCATATTGTTCACTTTGTTTTTTAATTCTCAAGATTCTACGCAAGCCCAAGGCTTAAAATATGATGGGAAAAGCCCTAATAGAGTAAAAAGCTTAACCCCTTAAAGTGCTGAGTGATAAGTCTTGTACAGGAGGATAAAATACCCTTTGATCAAAGTACTCAGGTCCTGTTGTGAAACTTTGAAGAAAAAAATGCAACATCCTAAATGCACAACAACGAAAAACGGACAAAAGCAGATGGGAAAAGGGGAGTGAGGGACCTGCTCTCCTTTTGTGTTCTTGAGCCTTTCACATTTATTGCCTTTAGCTGGGGTTTTGTGTATTTGCTTTGGTCCCTTCGCTTTCTTTTCCCTCGCCTTTTGAAGGTAATATCTATTGCAAACTTAATTCGCTGCAGGAGCTGAGGCTTCCGCTGTGTGCTCCTTCTTACGGGAACAAAAAATCATTTACTGTGCGAAGCATTCAGAACTTACTCTGGTCTTTTGACTTCTAAGCTAAGAGCATATTTTACCCTTTCCAATTTTTGAGTTATGTTAACTGCTGAAAAGAAACATGATTTTTGGTCATTAGGATAAGTTCCTTCGAGATTGCATGGGCACACCATAGCTCCAAAGTCATTCCTTTAATGAAAATAATGTGAACTGAACTCCCCTTGAAATCTGTTACTGAAAATTCAAGATGTAAGTGGAAGTGGGGCAATATTTTGTTACTTTTGCTGAGCAACGCACGTTGCAGAAGCCTTTGCCATGTATAACCTGTTTCCCTGTTTCTTCCCTTTATGCTCTATCAAGGTAATGCCATTCAGAGACTATTTTCATAGTACCTTCCTAGCGAAGGCAGAGACTAATAGATTAATGGTAGCAATAGCAGCCCCAGTGCAAGAGTTCTAAAAATATAGTACCTTTCAAAATCTCTGCTGATACAGAAGACCCAGAGCCGACATCTGGATTATTGCTTTAGGAAAATATTCAGCCCAGAGGGCATACCCTGAATGAAAGAGGGGCAAGAATATCATGCAATCTACATTTTCCCTTAAAAACTCTTGTTCCTTGCTCTTGGTTTTTAGGATTTTCCTGTTATTTTAGATAAGGGTTTTTTTTTGGTCATGTGGAAATATATTATTAAAAGTATAATTTTTTAACATATTATAGGTAAGTTTTTTATATGGTTATCGAACTGAAGTGACACTGAAGAAAATCTTCATAGGAATCAAAAGCAAAAATTGCAAAATGGTGGTGTGCAGGCCATATCAGGGCCAGAGATCTCTTCGATTTTATCTATAGTATTTTATTTTATTTTATTTTTTTATTATTTTTTTACGATTTTATTTATTTATTTGACAGAGAGAAAGAGATCACAAGTAGGCAGAGAAGCAGGTAGAGAAAGAGAGGGATGCAAGCTCCCTGCTGAGCAGAGAGCCCAATGCGGGGCTTGATCCTCAGACCCTGAGATCATGACCTGAGCCGAAGGCAGAGGCTTTAACCCACTGAGTCACCCAGGTACCCCTGATCCATAATATTCTAGATGAATTTGTGTCAAGTTTTAAAATCTTTACATGTCAGATTAAAAAGTCAAGGTCCCAACTTCTCCCAATAACTTGGAAGATGTTGTTCTACTAGGCCTACATTCTCAAATGGCAAAGTTGGTTGAAGCTAAGTAACAGGAGCTCTCAAGGGCAGCTCTGACCAGCGTTTGCTGGAATCCCTACACCAAGCCACAGCCTTCCACAGTGAATGTGTCCTGTACCTGCACTCCCCACTCCATGCCCAAGCATGTTACTTGCCTTGAAGGCTTCTAAGCATGTGATCTTCATTCTTAAAAAAAAAAAAGTCCAAATCAAAGAGTGTCTTTTCCTAAATATTAGTGGATAATAGTACTAACATGCTTGTACTTTCTGAGTTATGTGTATGGAAATACTGGTTTATGATGACACTTTGTGAATTCTATTGTAAGCTTCTCCATAGTATCAGTACCAAAGAATTGACAGTAGGCATGGGTCATCAGTAAATCAGAGGGAAGAAAAATAGAAAGTTCTGAACTTACCAGAATTTTGGTCAAAAAAAAAAAAATCTAGAAATAAACTAGTCTAATTTTATCATCTATGTGTATTGTATTTTACAGGTTAACATTATTTTTGTTTCAAATTACTGTGGTGGTCCCCATAGTCATCTTAGTACTATAGAGTCTGAGCAACTCTTAGTGCTATAGTGTATAGTCTTAGTGCTTAGTATATAGTCTATTCTATACACTAGACTAGTGTATAGACTAGTGTATACCCATTCATTCTTTTTTTATCTCATTATCTTTTTTGCTTGATGATCATGCATGTGCAGAAGGGTGAATTCTCGCCAAAATTCATTCTCAAATGACCCAGTTTTATCCCTTCAGTATCTACTGTCGAATGATCAAAATACATGCCCTCATAATTTTAGTAGTTAACGTGCACTTGGGAGCATCTGTTATGTATTGGTCAGTCAGAGAGGATACAGATTTTAAGTTCAACAAATGGTCAGAGGGAAGTTAATCTAAGATTGGGGCAAATAGAGAAGGAAGGAAGGGCTTGAATAGAGCATTAGCAGTAAGTAAGTAAACCAGGCAAAAATGTATTCTAAACACAGACAAAGAGAAAAACAAAGGCTCAGAGATTGGGTGTGCCCTGAGATGTTGGGAAAAGCATAAGCAGGTCTGTTGACTGGAATAAAGTCTGCAAGAGAAGTTAGGGGCAGAATGCGGTGGGCTTTGAATTCCAGGATAAGGAGCTCAAAGTGTATTCTGTATAGATAAGAAGTAGCCACAGAAAATTCAGACCATGGAATGATGCCATAGCTTTTAGGCAGCTAATTTGGGAAACCATTTATTCATGTAATAAATATTTATTAGGTATATGTTATGCACTTAAATGTGCACACATGTATATACACAGAGTAACAAAAATATACTCGTTTAGATGCTAAAAATACAAGCATGAGTAGAGATCAAAATAAAGAATCAATCTTAGAAGAAAAAAGAAAAACACAAGAAGACTAGCTAAGATATTATTATAATATGCAAAGCTGCTACAGACGGTAGCGTACAGACGGTTCCCAACTTACAACAGTTTGACTTTACAATAGTGCAAAAGCAGTATACATTCAGTAGAAACCGTACTTTGAATTTTGAATCGTGATCTTCCCTGACTAGTGATATGTGTGCCATACTCTCGTGTTGATGGGCAGTGGCCCCGCGAGCTGGGGATCCCTGTCAGCCATGTGATCACAGGGGTAGACAGCTGACACACTTCCAACCACTCTGGAAGTTTTCCACTTTCAGTACAGTATTCAATTCAGTGTAGCTATTCAACACTTCACTATAAAATAGGCTTTGCATTAGATGATTTCGCCCAACTGTAGGCTAGTAGAAATGTTCTGAGCACATTTAAGGTAGGCTAGGCTAGGCTATGCTGTTTGGTAGGTTAGGTGTATTTGAAGCATTTTCAGCTTACAGTATTTTCAACTTCTAATGGGTTTATTGGGACATAACCCCAGTTGAGGGAAATACTCACCTCCATTTCAGAGGCAAACAAGTGCGTACACACACACACACACACACACACACACACACACACCCATGTTCTCTTTTCTTCACTCATACTAGTGTTCTGACAATCACCTCACCTACACAAGTAGTTAAAAATTTCTGCTTTAGTGAACGACTGTTACAGATGGTTACCCTCTTATCTTTCTGTAATTTTACGAGAGGGAGAACATGCTAATAACCACTGGATCAGGAGGTTTGGTGTTCAGGATTTTGCTCAATCACCACCAACAAGGAACAGATACCTTCTAGGAGAAAAGATCCTCAACACTTCGCCATCACACTATTACTCCTTAAAACCAGCATTTATACTGTGCTTATTCTAAGCCAGATGTTATTTTAGATACTTTATCTTACATTTATATCGGTTTTTAATCCCTCTTCAAATAATTTTTTGTCCCTAGGATCAAAATAATTTTATTTGATCATCACAATAAATATAGGAGATAGGTACTCATATCATCTTTATTTTATAGATGATGAAAATAAGGCATATTTGGAACCTTCTGGATTATTAGGGCTACACACAACTTTAATGACGAGTTTTGGCACGTTACCGCCCCACTGGTCTCTTATCAATGAATCTAGCCTTGATTCTTTCATCTGCATGATTATTAAATTGTACAAACAACATAGGAACAGTCCTAAATTGGGTGCGTATTATGGCTTTCCACACTATGTGTTAAATATTAGGTAATTCTGAGCATATACTTTTTTTTTTCTTCATGGCTGACCTGCCTGCCATTCTGCCACTCTGATCTTCCTATCCTTTGGCCTGGATGACACCATAGTAGTCTTTGTCTGGGCTTTCTCAAGGGCGATAGGGGTACACGTCAGGCAGCTGACTGACTGCTCTGTAGGTGCATATTGTATACTTGCAGTCAGATTCTCACTCCTCGAAAAAGACATTCTACTCATCTCCAGTAACTCTCTTTTGCACGCTATTGAACAGCTATTCTAACTTTACCATCCCAGAAACCCCCAGTTTCTGCCCTGCTTGCTTCATTCTCAGCCAATAGCCCCGGAAAAAGTGACTTTCCTCAGTTTCATTCTTCTCACTCTGACGAGTTCCTTTTTTATTCTCGCCTAGCTCTCTCCTTTCTTTTGATCTTGTCTTAAAGGATGAGGTGTTCCCCAGGAGTAAGCTAATTACTTACTTATGTCTGTAAGCCTGTGTCCTGCAATTCTTTCAGGACTTTGATCTTATTCTTTTTCTTAATTCTTCTTTTCTTTCTCTGGTCCCTGCCTCATACTCCTTGGCCTTCAAATATGTTTAAAACCTACCTTAAGTTTTCTTAGTAAACCCAAGACTTTCTTGGACCGTGATACTACTCTAGTTACCATCTTAAAATCTTAAATTATTTTGTCTTAATTACCCTCACCCTAAACTATTCAATGCTTCATTTATTTATATAACAGGTAACTGTCGAGTGCCTACTATATGCTAAGAACTATTCTAAGCTCTAATAAGTTAATAGTAAACAAATTACTGTGACTCATAGATGGTAAGAAGGAGACAGATAATTTGTAAGTTAGAAAATATTATACTACGTTTCGAAATAAGAGCTAAGAAGAAAAATAAGGTAAGCAAAGACAACGGGAAGTGGGTGGGGAGGTTGTCACTTTAGGACAATGGGGAAAGGTGTCACTGAGAAACAGCTGAGGAAAGTTTAGATGAAAATGAGAGAGCAAGACTTATGGATAAATCTCAGCAGGGAAGAAAGCAAGTGCAAGGACCCCAAGACTGAAGTGTATCTGGTGATTCAAGAAACCACCAGGAGGTTAGTCTGGCCAGAGCAGAGAGAGTGAGAGGGAGGGTAGGGTAGGAGATGATGATGTCAGAATATGTCAGACCATGTCACTTACCTGCTTCTACTGTATTCCATCTTATCTTTACCTCTTTTGAATACTCATTACCAATTTCTTTTATGTCGAACCTATTTATACACAAGCCCCATCTCCACTATTTGTACATAGAGTTTTAAACTTGTTCGCCATTGGACCCTCACAGAGCCAACTTCTGTTCTTTAGATACAATAGATGTGATTTATTAGTATTTCTTTAATGGAATGAAACGAAGTAAGTGATGACTTTGAAAATGAAGCACTTCTTTTTACATATTTTAAATTCTTTCAATTATGTTTTAAGATGATGGTTGTAAGCTACATAGTTTATTGGTAAAGACTCATGTCTTTCTGTTTTAAGCAGAATGATATCTGGATCTGGCTGTTAGCAACTGATGTCAAAGCCTTCTCCCTTAAAGGTTAATTACCTTTAGTTTTTTACCTTTTTTGAATTTATGCATTCTGTGCTTGTTCTTTTAAATCTAAAGGAGTACTGGGGCACCTGGGTGGCTCAGCGGGTTAAAGCCTCTGCCTTCGGCTCAGGTCATGATCTCGGGGTCCTGGGATCGAGCTCCGCATCGGGCTCTCTGCTCAGCAGGGAGCCTGCTTCCCCCTCTCTCTCTGCCTGCCTCTCTGCCTACTTGTGATCTCTCTCTCTGTCAAATAAATAAATAAAATCTTTAAAAAAATCTAAAGGAGTACCAAATGTAACCCCAAATTCACAGCCAAGATGAAAATTCTTAAACAAAAATAAAATCAATTAGATGTTTTATAGTCACATAGATTTGGATTCTCTTCCTTTGATTTCCAAATGCAAGGAGAAAATGTTCTGTAAATGCAAAACCTCTTAGGGGAAAAATATGGACTGTCAAGAGATGTGTTAATAAGTTGTGTCCTTGGGCTTAAGTGAATGCACATTCTCATGTACTGTGAGGGAACGCCATGAAACTGGAGATGTTCCTTGGCTTTCAGAAATAGAAAGCTTCCCCACTCCAACTGTGCTCATTAAAGGTCTCAGTAACACACATTGTGAAAAACAAAATGCTGGTTTAAATGACCAGAACAACCTCTAACTGTGGTTATTACCTTCTTAAGTATGAGAGGCGATTTTAAGCAGTTTTTATTTCCTATGTGGACAAGCGTTATTCCCAGCCGCTTCCCTCCTACAGGCAGCTGCATTTCGATGGTGGCTGACATGATTTCTCTGTGGGTGAAAGCAATTAGAGGCAAATAGTTTATTAAGAACTCTGAAGGCTGTAGGAATAAAAATATTTTAACGAGATACCAGATAGTATATTTTTTTGGAGGAGTTTGAACATCCTCGATTGATAAAATGGTAGGATGATGAAGGATAGAAACTAAAGGGGAAAAAAGGATAAGAACTATAGTAAGGCATACCTGAGCTCCTAACTGGACTCAGCCATATGCCTCCTGAGACATTGTCAGTTTATCTAATACTTCTGAACGTCAGTGTTCTTTTCTATAGGCACCCACGGTAACAAGGGTGCCTACCCTGGGGTTTTTTGTTTGTTTGTTTGTTTCAAGATTTTATTTATTTATTTATTTATTTATTTATTTATTTATTTGACAGAGAGAGAGGGAGAGAGATCACAAGTAGGCAGAGAGGCAGGCAGAGAGAGGGGGGGAAAGCAGGCTCCCGCTGAGCAGAAAGCCCGATGCAGGGCTCGATCCCAGGACCCTGAGATTATGACCTGAGCCGAAGGCAGAGGCTTTAACCCACTGAGCCACCCAGGCGCCCCTACCCTGGAGTTTTTATGAGGATTGAGTAATGCATGCGAAATACATGGAGACATTCACTGAGTATATCCGGTCCTCATCGACGATATCATCATCATTCATGCTAACATCATGACCATCTATAAAATTCCTAAAGCCATTTTTAGGGAGAGTATAGGATTTCCCCCCAGTATATCATTTTTGAAAAAGTTTTGTTTCTCAGTGTTTCTGTAGTTTAAAAGGTGAATTTTAAATAATTCCCAAGGTTTGCTATGTTTACTAAGTCATCCTAAGTGCATCAGAGCAGCATGGTCTCCAGCAAAGCTCCCTAAGTCCTCCTGTCGTTGGGAAATGGAGCACAAAAGATTTTACATCTAGCATAACATTCTTCTGTGACTGAAAAGTGTACTTTTGTGGGCATACAGAGCAGAAGCTCAACTGAAATATCAAAAACTTTGAAATGTAAAGTCTGACTTTCAAATCCTGTGCATTTGTGTAGAGTGTGTTTTCTTTCCAAAGTTCTAATTTTATTGCATCATAAACGCTCCAGCTGGAAGCACTGGCTGACAGTTGGTGTAGAGTGTGTTAACTTAATTTTTAATGCATTTTTAGGACTTTTCCAATTCAGTACCCAAAATTCATTGATAAGAGAAAGACTCACCGACTTCAATACTAAATACCGTTTTTTTTTTTTTTTTGCTAGATGCTCTTAGCAAGGTTTTAGATGGGTGAAGGCTAATTTAAAATCTAAAATTGCCTGACTTGGGTCTTGCTAGTCACTCATAATACAACACAGTCCATTTTATTAGCTCAAGGATAATAATGGGTATCAATAATTGGACAAATCCCTCAACACCATTTTAGTACCTCTTCACAATTTGTACCATAACAAATTTACACCAGACAGGACACAGAAGAGTTATGTCCAGACATAATTTCCCCTTGAGGCATGAGACAAACAACTAGAAGCCACTTCGTTGTTTCAGTGATCTGAAAAGGCAAATGTTATGTAATTTTGCAGCCTTCCCACAAGTGAAGGGAATAGTTCAAGATTTATAAATCTTACCAGTTTGAGCAGGATGCTAATGATAATAAAATTGCCATTAAACCCTTTAGTTATTCAAATTTGCTACCTTAAAGATATTTGTAAATGTGCCATCTCACACCTACTTTCATTTAAACAGATGTTAACTTTAATTTCTAAATAAAGAAACAGGCACAGAGAATATGCTCATGGTTCTAGTACAGCTCTTACTGAATAAGCCATGTGATCTACATGTGAATTCCACAATACATCAATTTTTAGTTTCTAGATTGCTTTGGGATAAATTCCCTAAATGTTATGAAATGTTTACACCAGTTTTTCTTTTGAGTCTAGTATTATTTAATTATTTCCATATGTCTTTAATTTGTAAGTACAATGTATGATAATAGAAATGAATTATGATTTACAAATGATTTTTTAAAAATCCATTGTGACAAACTATTTAAAGGTGCTAAGAAATTTAGCTCATTTATTTTAGGTTTTATCCATTTTAATTTTGTCAAAGCCCAGGTTTTCAAAAATATGAGAACTTTTCTTGCTCCAAGCTTTTTTCCCCTGAATTTCTTTTTCCTTATCTCCAACCCTACTTCAAATCAATTTGATTAACTCCAGCCCTTTGATTAAGAGGGCAGAGAACAACAACTACAAAAAATTTGTATAGGTTTTAGTAGCTTTGCATACTCTGCCTAGCCAGAGAGCCATTTTGCCTTCAGTCACCTAGAGAGCCCAAATGGAGGTTATAATTTTAGATACAGGTGGCTAACACTCAGGCTGAAAACATCAGGGAACCTGAGAAGGGCGACTGAAAAAAATTATTTCTTCCATTGCCTTGATTCTTGTTTGGTCTTATGGAGCCAGAAAGAGAAACTTTAACTAGATAAGGCTGGGGACTTGTCTTTTTTTTTTTTTTAAATCCAGTATTTAAAAGTAGTAATTCTTAAGGGGCACCTGGGTGGCTCAGTGGGTTAAAGCCTCTGCCTTCGGCTCAGGTCGTGATCTCAGGGTCCTGGGATTGAGCCCTGTGTCAGGCTCTCTGCTCAGTGGGAAGCCTGCTTCCCCCTCTCTCTCTGCCTGCCTCTCTGCCTACTTGTGATCTCTCTCTCTCTCCGTTGGATAAATAAATAAAATCTTTAAAATAAAATAAAAGTAGTAATTCTTAAAAAAGACATAGCACCTGATATGTTGACCCTGACTTTCACTCTGAATCAAGGCATACAACTCATAAAGAACAGGCTATAGTTTCTGTACAACCAAGTGTTACATTTCAATTCAGTTTAAACTCGTGGGAGAAAAAACATTGTCCATATACCTTTCCCTGAGATTTCAATAACTTGATTGCTTTTCTCATTGACTTTTTTTAAATTTGGTTGAAGAAAGAATATTGCTTTGCCATTATTTTTTACCTTTTAATTCTCAAATCTATAATTATTTGCCCACCCTTAAAATAGGTACATTTCTCTAGGGGAACTAAAGTACAGAAAATACTACTTGATTTAGCCAAGGCCAAATATAATTTCAGTGGTTAAGGAGGCATAACAGGATACCCAAATCTATATTTCTACTTTGGAAAATATTATCCTAATATTTTTTTCAGAAAGATCATATATATTATTATTTGCTAATATTAAAGTTTTCACTGTGTAACCCTTTAAAATACATTTGAATAGCAGAAGTCACAGTGTTTTCATAAGTTGATATTTCACACCTTTGCATGCTTCTATGTTAATAAAAAAGCTTTCTATTATTCTTTTCTCTGCCCTTTTCCAAGAAATTCACATATAATTTTTGAACATTTGGCAGGTTGATTACTTGATTAAAGCACTATTTCTGCCATTCTGCCATTTTCTTAAGAAAATATATGAGAATATATATAGTGCCTCAGAAGTGCTAGAAGGTCTAGCCGTAAGATAATTGAGTCACCATTTCAAATGACTTCTGTTATCCTCTAAGTACCATGGTGACTATGGTAGTCGGTAATTCCTGTCCAGTACGAGTCATTCTTAGTCCTAGGCCAAATTAGGAAGTTGTTAAATTTAAATTTTATGCTTCTTTATTTCTTATATCTGTTTTAAAATACCTACTCTTTAAAAAGAGATTGCTCTCACATAAACATTATATGTAAGGTTTAACATCATGTGTGTTTAAATATAGATGTGTCCTTTGAAATTGGCCGTTTTAATGCAAAAACTTACTATGAAATAACGAAATAGATAAAATAGTGATCCAAACTATCTCCTTCTATGATATTTCATATTTCTGCCAGTTGTGTTCTCTCAAGTATACCTGCTTAAATCTTTAAAGTTTGCTTACATTCTCTGTGATTTAGGTATCTCATATATAAAGTAGAGATAATAATGGTAGGCACTTTGTGGTTTGTTGTGGGGGTCAAATGAAATATTAACGTAATGCATGGTGTACTGTAATAGCTACTACCAGCTATGATTAGCTATTGTTATTATTTACCTCCTACTACTGTACATAATCTGCTGTGAAAATTGCTCTTTATTTTGAATATCTATCATATTCAGCACTTTTTTTTTTTCATCCTTCTTACCCCTCCCTGACAATGGCTCAGGTGCTTGGTGTTTTCTTGAATTAGTGCTACATAACACCCTTTACACAAGGATTTATTAAGTTCCTACAAAGATCTAGTGTATTTTGGGAACCCTGGATTTCTAAAGATGAATTAAATGTTATCCCTCAAGAAACATTGGGGCTAATGAGGAAGAAAGAAAATAGGCAAAGATTTACAATTAATTTTTCAAAAGAAAAAAAGAGAGAAAAAACAAAAACAAAAACCTCTAACCTGGTAATAGTAACAGTTGGGAGAGGGTACTCCAGACACAGAGATCAGCTTGTTTTAGGGGCCAGAGTGTTAAGACAGAAAGAAGAATTAGAGATCACAGTGCTTTAAATTCATGAATAATAATTTAACCGGGAATTTGACTTTCTTTCCTTCAAATATTGGAACACATGTCTTGAATTCTTTTTTATCACATCTACAGTGCACTAACTATTTGACAGATTATTATGGGATAATTGTTGCAATTATTTTTAGAATATTTTTAAGCAATCCAAGCAAATGATGAGTAGTATCATTTGAGGCACAGTATTTCAATTGATTGCACTAAAGTGATAACACATTATATTCAAGGTGGGAACCAGATGTCTCTACCTGATGGTGTGTCATTTATTTGACAAAATAAATTGATATCATGCAACTTATTTTATTGCAGTGGCTAATCTATGCATAATATAGTATAATAGCCTCAGAATTTCAATACTCTGGCAGGAAGGAGAGAGATACTGAATAGAGATCTAGCTTTTTTTGATTTCCAGAGAGAATACTGCGCTTATCATAATCAGTAATAACAGTGACAGTGGTAATGTATTGAATTTGTTTATGATTCATGCAGGTTGATATTGCCCTGTTCCTTCTTTAAAAGAATTTGATATGTGGAAAAAATATTTTATCACTTTGTAATGCCCTTTAGACTGAAATTGGTTGAACTATAAAATGCTGATGAGTAACAGGATAGAATCTTTAATTTGATCTTAAATGTTCATGAAGTTAAACTCTAACCCTTAATTCTAATTTCAGATTGTGTAGTTACTGGCTTTTAGAGGTGTTTTGGGGGGTTTATGAGATTATATTTTGAAGACAATATTTTGTACGTGCAAAATAGCTGTTTCTAGTGGACTCTAGCCTATCTGAATCTTTTTGTCAGTATCATTTTTTGTAGTGCTAAAATACTAGCACTTTGGTGCTAAAAATACTAATAGGTAAAATAGTTTTTAAAAGATGAAAATGCTGTGTAAAAGGATTTCAACCAAGGTAATTTTTGAAATGGTCTGTAAGCATTTTTTGAGCATTTCCAAGTAGACAATTATATATATATATAACTATATATAATTGATTACACAAAATATATATAATAGTCTATTATATTTATATTTATATCGGTATTTGATAAATATAATAATTCTTCAGGTGACTCGTCAATGATATACAACTAGCAAAGTTTTTATTCTGCATATCCTACAGAAAAAAAAATTAGATGTTTACACTAGATAAACTATAAATAAAATCCAAACCACAGGACTGAGAATGTGCTAATTATTTATATTTGACAATATCAAAAATAGCTTTCTTTTTCTTGTTCCCAGGGACCTCTTTTAGAACCATTGTATTTTGACTGTGTCCTTAGTAACAATTCATTGACTGTATTATAATAGAGTCATTGAATGTGTACAGTCATTGACTGTATTATAATAGTTCTGAAGGTGCCACGAGTGCAAAATGCTTATCATTCCTTATTAACCGAGCATCTGATTATGTGAAACTATCGGTCCAGTTGGTTATGAAACCAGTGCTCTGGCACATAGGGCAAATACAAGAATAATTCTATTTTGAAAGAACAACCCCAAAGCCTTAAAGAGAGCAACCAATATTTAACTATTTTAATAAGCCAAAACTTGAATTTTTAAGACACCAAAACAGATTTGTTGTATCGTGTTCATCCAGGAAAAAAAAAATCAAACTGAATGAGCAGCAATCTTCCAATTTGTTAAAAGCCTTTGACAGACTCAAAAAAAAGGAACAGATTCTTAAATGTTAAGGAAAAAACTGAGAGCAACAGCTTTTAAACCTCTGACACAATCACTAAGAAACAGATTCTGTTAGCTTCAAAGAAATTGGAAAGGATCTTTATTTTTCAAATATGCTGACAGTCATAAAGTAATGGATTTTTTAAAAGAAGAGACTCCTTGCGTACATTTACATTTTTACATGTAGATTTCTGGAGTACTTGTCTACTAGAGCAAGGATGGCAGTTTTGACATATTTAATTCAGCCCTCTTTCCTTTCTCATGCACACCAAAAATAAGTATTTCAAATTCTGATTGTACAGAATAGAAACTTTCCCACTGAAAGGAAAGCAGAGAAGCTGGCCAACAGAGATCTTTCTGACGTCTTCACAAGGTCATCCACTTGTGGGATGAACAGGGATTCAGAATGGCACCTCATGGGCCACAGCAGAATTGTAAATGGATGGAAAGTGTTGACTTTTGGTCTTTTCAGTAATATTTGAAATGTCTTTCTCTTCCTTTTGGCTAAGGCCTTGGAGGTAGTGTACGCCATCATGCCTCTGGCCCCCAAACTCACCATATCCCACTTCCAACATCACAACACTCATTCCAGCCAGGGGGAGTCAGCTTTAATTTTGGATAGATTTGCATATTCATCAGGAACTCTTGAAAAATTTTTTTTGGAAATATGTGATGAGTTATTGAGCTTAGGGTTCCTTCTGTCACCCTGAAATCATACTACAGAGGCAATACCAAGTTGAAAATGTGGTCATAGCTAAAAAGTATCACAGCTCCTTTTAAAACTGAACAAACAAACAAAAACTATATTTCCTTTGTTTCCTAGATCATGTTACTTGCCTTTTCTTTCCTCTGTGGCTTACATACTTCAGAAAAATGGGCAGTGAGGGGCAGGGGGGCGGGGGGGTGAGGGGCGGTCCACACTAATCTTAGAGATGTAGAACTTAAATGGCTCTTTCTGTGCTGTTCAAAGGGAAGACTATTTTCAACATTATGAGAGGAAGTTGTGATCATCAGAAACAGGAAAGATCATTTTTAAGAGGTGATTATTGGCTATCCATTTGTCAGCACTTACTAAGTTAAAAGCAAATGAAAAAGAGGCTATCAAATCTCAAGCAGATCACAAATATAACAGTTTTAAACATATAAATGTCTGAAAAGAGACTGAATCTAAAATAAGGACAAGAATCCATCACTTAGGAATATAGGCTGTAGATTACTGAATGCATATTTGATACAGTCCCACTGTGTTTTGTTTTGTTTTTTACCAAAATAAATGTGAGGGGAAATAAGGATAAGAAGTTTAAAGTCATTTAAAACTGCAAATATGGCAACGATCAGTTGTTCTCTGTATTTATAGCCAGAAGGGAGGAGGTAAACGGATGGGCAAAATGGGTGAAGGGGAGTGGGAGATACAGGCTTCCAGATATGGAATGAGTAAGTTATAGGAGTAAAAGGCACAGCATAGAGAATATAGTCAATGATATTGTGATAATATTGTATGGTGACAGATGGTAGCTACACTTGTGGTAAAGATAGTGTGACTTATAGAGATGTTGAATCACTACGTTGTATACCTGAAACTAATATAACATTGCGTGTCAACTGTACTCAAAAAACGAAAACAAAAACAAAAACTGCATATGCCTGGCCAAATAAAATATTTTCATGCCCAGTAACTATTTCAGAAATAAATCCACTCTAGCATAAAACATAAACTTGAGAATTTAATACTTAATAGGTGAGTGAGAGTAACTGCCATTTAAAGGGTATCTGAAATGCATCAAATATTTTAGATGAATTATCTTCTTTAACTTGTACAATAACCCTGTGATACTGGTTTTATGGTCTTCATTTTATAGGTGAAGAAATTAAAGCTAGTGGAGATAAAGTAATTGTCCTCTAAGTAAAAACAGAACCTGGAAATGAAATACAGATCTGTCTGACTTGAAGCTGGTGCTCGTTCTAAAATCCAGTTCTTTGAGTTTTGATCAAATGCAATTGATTCTTAAGGGACTCTGATTTTGAGCTATTATAAAAGGAAATGGGAGTCAAGTGAAGTACAAAGCTTCTTTGGAGAAAATATGGCACATTAATAAGCCTTGAAAAGATTAAATCAAACAATGATAGTAAAATAAAGGTAGATTACAGTTAGCCTATGGAAACTTATACTCCCTTACCCAGAGAAAAGGCAGAACGAATAATTATAAGGGAAATTTACTGCTTACAAGTTGTTATGGCTTCTATCCATAATCTTAAGTGCTAGAGTATATATTGTTTTCAGACGGAGGCCTTAATTTAACAGGATAAAATACTATCTCGTTGTTATCTGTAGTATTCCGTTCACATGTGTAAAATGTCATCTTGTTGGAGTTAAATGTTTTATGGGTCTTAAGTAAAAGCAGAAGAGTAACAGGCTCAAGAGTTGAGGAGAGGAAATCAGAGAAAAACTGAGCAAGAGGCTATGATTTTCAGTTCACCTGTCCCAAGTTTGTGAGCTTTGTATCACATTTTTAAGGGCTATCAACAGCATGCAAGTAACAAGGTAACATTAATTTTAGGAAACCTAGAAATCCTACACCAAACTCTAATCAATCTATCTTGGGAAAATTAATATTCTTATTTTTCATGCCCAGGGATTGAGACACAAGTAGTATGAAGTTATTTTTCTTAGATAGAAAGTCAGAGATAAGAGGTTAAAAGTAGAAGTGACAAGACTATAAAATGAGGCAGCTGAAGTAAACCAAAGCTAGTTGTCCA
>CM052810.1:112683329-112715954 GCA_028533885.1 Nasua narica | reverse complement strand
TGATTCATGGGAATATCTTATCAGCTAATTTTGTTATAATGTTATCCACAGGTTCTTAGTTCTGCTATTTTGTTACTCTGTCTCTTTTGGTTGTGAGTCAAACAAATCGATGCTAGCATAACCATCCTCCCATATTCCAATAACTGGTTATTATTGAACAGACACATAAAAGCACTGCAGTTAATAGCCAAAGAAATTTAACAGAATTACATAAATAACACAGGCAATGGGATCGTAAGCTTTTTTATTAGAAAAAAACATGAAACTTTATTCCTTCAAATATTAGTATCCAAAAACACTAAAGTAAGGATACCTAGACTTAGTAAAAATTTCCACTGTTTAAGAAATATATATATTTTTTCTTTTTCTTACTCTCAGCTCTCTGGGAATTGGTTTCCAGGAATCTCTTGGCTTTAAGGAGTGCTTCTACTTCCCCACCTCCTCTTAGTTATTTTGTCATCACCTGTCCTCCATTCCTGTGAAAGAAATTCTAAGAAAGAGCAAGAACCTATAACATGGCCTCTGATTATGCATACTCATTCCCAGACTATAACATCAGATTCCCAATTGAGAAGCATAAGAATCAGAAAAGCTCTGACTGGGGCACCTGGGTGGCTCAGTGGGTTAAAGCCTCTGCCTTCAGCTCAGGCCATGATCCCAGGGTTCTGGGATCCAGCCCCACATCTGGCTTTCCGCTCAGCAGGGAGCCTGCTTCTCCTTCCCCCCCGCCCCCCTGCCTGCCTCTCTGCCTACTTGTGATCTCAATCTGTCATATAAATAAATAAATAAGTCTTTAAAAATGTTTTTTAAAAAAGAAAAGCTCTTACTCCTTATGTTTGTATCAAGTACACACACACACACACATCCCATTCTGTAAGTGGTCAGACTTCCAAAGATCTGTGAATGCCCCTTTCCAGAGGGAGAAGACCTTATGAAAAACTGAACTGTCAGGATAGAGAAAGAAATCTGATGTATCATAGATACCTTTCTCAGTGACATCAGATACCTTTTCTGTATCATTTTAATAAAAAGCCCAGCCTCCAGTTTACTATTTCCCAAGTTCTGACGTGCTAATGAGTTTTTTATAATGCCCTATGTAAATTATTGAAAGATAAGAGAATTTAAATGGAAGTGATTAATTATAGTTCCTCAAATATGTTTTCAGAGTGAGAGTATATATCATTAAAATATGTAGATAGTTGTTAATGGCTAGACTTTATACTTGTATAACACCTTTCTCTAAAGGACCTGGAAAATACTATCTTATTAATCTTCACAGGCTTTTTTTTTTAAATTAAATTATGAAATCACTGCACCATTCAGAATTAGCACTAATGGAATAGTGTTTCTTCTATCCATAATATCTTAATTGGCTCCTTATTATCTGTAATATCCTCTGAGATAACAATCAGCCTTTCTTTTTCTATATTTATTAACATGAAAAAGGCTTAATATCTGTGTTCAGCCTATTGCCATATATAGTTCAGAGATTTGGAAGTTGTCTTTTTTTTCTTTTTACTCATTGCATTAGAAACGTCATCTTCCTTTATAAGGTCTTTGTGTCATATTTTCTTACCCACATCCTCAACAGTCTCCTGCCCCGCAGCCAACTATTCTCCTGAGAAATGCATTGCCAGCACCCCCAAGCACCAGGCAGCCTTCTACTCCCTGCCCTCTGTGGTAATTCTTGTCCTTAACGTTCTGATTTGCAGTAGGAGATCTGTGTTCATGGCATTGCACGTTGCACACTGAAAATGACCTTCCACTGACCTGATGCTGTTTAAACATAGAATAATTCTTCAGTCTCGCCTTACTTATTTTTTAATACTTTCCGAGGTATGACATTCTTTGATGTGTGATTAGAACTGATTGGAAGGAAACACAAATCTCATGCTATAGTTGAAAATTACCTAAAATTACCGATTCAACCTTCCTCACCTTACTCAAAATTTAGCACTTCCTTTCTTTTCTATTTTTTTTAATCTTTAAGCTGCTTTTATGTGTTCCATGTGCATGTGTGCTGAATGTGGATAATTTTTGGTGGTCGATTTACTCAAGAGCGCCTTTATTTATTTATTTATTTTAAAATTTTTATTTATTTGACAGAGAGAGAAACAGCAAGGGTGGGAACACAAGGAAGGAGAGTGAAAGAGGGAGAAGCAGGCTTCCTGCTGAGCTGGGAGCCTGATGCGGGGCTCAATCCCAGGACCCTGGGATTATGACCTGAGCCAAAGGCAGCTGCTTAACGACTGAGCCACCCAGGTGCTTGCAAGAGTGCCTTTAAAGTGAAGAATTAAACTAAAGGGCTCTGTAATGTGTTTTTCAATGAGCAGTTTTAACAAGTAAATGATCAAATGGTCCATGTAAACTATTTAGAGTCCTTTCCTCCAAAACATCTTTTTCTCACTTGTTTACATGTTAGTGTATGTGGACTCTTTGGCATTCATGCCTATGTAGATATAATCCAGATCTGATCATTTACAAATTAAGTAAAATAAATGATCATGCAAATTCTCATTGATTGATGATCATGCAAATTCTCATTGATCAATGATCTCATTGATCTTATTTCATTTTTTTCCTCTGGATTATTTAAGTTTTCTTTGGGGGGCGCTTGGGCGGCACAGTCAGTTAAGCCTCCACCTCTTGGTTTTGACTCAAGTCTGACCTCAGGGTTGTGTGATTGAGCCCTGTATCAAGCTCCACACTCAGCCAGGAGTCTGATTGAGATCTCTCTCTCCCACTCCCTATCTCCCTCTCTAAAATGAATAAATAAATCTTTAATTTTTTTTAAAGATTTTATTTGTTTGTTTGAAAGAGAGAGAGCCTGTGCGAGTAACCATGCCCACCCCCGTCTCTCTCTGGGGGTCAGAGAGAGAAGCAGACTCCTCACTGAGCAGGGAACTCCATATGGGGCTCCATCCAGGACCCTAGAATCCTGACCTGAGTTGAAAGCAGACACTTAACTGACCGAGCCATCCAGGTGCCCCAATAAATAAATCTTAGAAAAATAAATAAATAAAAGTTTTCTTGGGAACTCTAGCACAACATTTCTTAATCAATATCCATCTTTCTCTTTCATAGTGTCTTTTGCTAGATGACTGGCAGTATGGTGGCTACTTTACAATATTTACCTTTTTTTTCCATGTAAGTCTCATTTAGAGCTTAGAAGTAGTATGATCTCTTGTAGAAGCCACAGGGACCAATAAGTCTGTGGATTTAAACTGGATTATGTTTATTTTTGAAGTAGCTTCTGAATCCTCCCATATGGCCCCTAATTCTTGAACAGCAACACCTCTCTTCTTTACCAATGGTGGAAAATAAAGTACAAATATGAACTTTTCTCAACTCTAACCACCTGACCTAAATACTGCTTTTGTCCTTAATGGTATTATATGGCATATACTCTAAAATAGCAACAGAGAGAAAAACCCAATCATCTAGAGACTACCTTGTACTTACTGGATTTGTCAGTAGAAAAATGAAGCATTAAATAATCCGTACCTTGCTGTCACACAGTCTTTTCAAAATTTGGTATACTATATTTTTATTAGAGTCCTCAAATCCACTAGCCAACATTTCAGATACAAAACTGTGTGTGTGTGTGTGTGAGAGAGACAGAGACAGAGAGTGCCTATGAATGAGTACATGTACATTAGGGGATTTTGTTTAAAGGAGTTTGACATAACTGTAAGACCCACAATTCAATGTAGCTGTAGTGTAACTTTGATTATGAAATCTAATGCTGTTCACATCAGCATTAATTTCCCTTAGATAATGCCAATGACATGGTTTTAATGGTAAGTAGATGTGAACTATCATATTGGCAGAACTAGATACAATTAGTCATGTCATGATTCCAATAGATCAGCAGTACTAGAAATTATAGGAGCAAAACGGTGGGATTTTTCTTTGAAGCTCTAAGAGAATATTATGCAGTGTTAATGATCTCAGGCACATTGGTATTTGACATCTTCCTCAAAGGCCAGAATTGTTTCATATATTTTCAAATGGCTGATATTGTATTTTAATTAATTAATAAAAAATCACAAGATAGCAATATTTGACTTGAAAAAATATGAGATTACCTGTTAAAATAAAATATATTTTTGGAAGCAGTTGTCAAATTATACAAGAAGTCTCCGTTTGCTGTTCCATTAAAGGATGTGTGAAGAAATTATAGGATCAAGGACCAGTTTTTAACTGTATTGGCAAGGCAATTTAAAATGGATCCCACACATATGTGGAAAATACAACCTTGTAGTCTGTTGTCTCCTCATGTAGCTACGACCTACCTATCATATTACTCCTGAACTTGCTAGAGTAGACTGACTCTACCTATAAAGAGTTACATATAAAATACTTATTATTTTCTTCATTATTCATCATTTTCAAGAGCTTGCTACTGTAAAAAGTTTTATGGGAAAATAAGTTGAGTTAGTGAGAATCATGCATTCAGACCTCACAGAGACAGGGCCAAGACTCTTACCCCACCTGCTACCAGTGACTCTTGATCTGCTTTAAATGGATCTGAGAGGTTAGCATTCACTCAAAGTAAGGTCTCTACAGGTTAGAAAAAAATAAATAAATAATCAACAAACAGCATATACAACTTAAAAATAAAGAGCAATGGTCCAGGAAGTAAATTACTAACTATGGTCATAGAAAAATAAAATAATTTAAAATAGTCCAGAGGAAACCTCCACATCATCTTCTCTATGAATTTGGGCATATCAACATATAACATACTTTTTATAAGAGTTAAGAGGTATTTTAATTTGATCTCAAATTTGATGTTTAAAGAGATTTTAAATTTGTTGTTTTGTTAATTGTTTGATTTAGTAATCCATCTTTATCATTCATGGTTGGAAATAACACTACTGAGTGAAGTTTGTGGCGAGGAAGCTGGCAGATTGCTCTGTATCTCCATTAATAATCAGAAGCAAGAGCAACAATAATCGAAAGTGACCTGCTGTCTACCTAACTGACGAGTCCAGAAAACCAATGAGGAAATTCCAGCAAATGGGTAGTGCTGGAGATGGAATAGGTAGAAGGCTTCCTTGGTAGAAATAGAACGAGTGAGCTTGCCTGCAAAAGTTTCCTTTCCTTAAAGGAAAGTGTGGTTAAATGCCAATTATTTGAGAAAATAATATTGACAGAATTCTACTATTTAAAGATAGACATCATTTTCTTCTTCTTCCTTCTTGTTGGATTGCATAAAAAAAAAAAAAGTCCTAGAAGGCAGATTATTTTCCTAGAGCACCTCGTTATGAATAAGATAATAATGTTTATCTTCCTCATACACCTTATCTTTCTCATCCTCTTCAGACATTCGTATCTGAATACATTAAAAGAAATATACATTTCTTTTATAAAACATAGCCTCTAGAAACCAGTTAATTTTAGATTAAATAGTGCATACCACAATCCTACGGCTAAACACCATTGTTTCCTTTACTTGAGTCAATGAGGCCCTAAAAATCACTACATCTTAATAGGAAAAAATACAAGCAGATTTAACTGTACCTTGCGTATCATAGTTCTTGCATTGAATTTACTTCTCCTTGGCAATGTATTTGTCTTTTCAGAAAAAAAAAGTTAGGATTTCTGTGTTACTAAATAAGAGAGGCCTAATAACCATAGTAACTTAATACCATAATTATTAGTATCTTATTTAGTATCACAAGAGTATAATAGTAAATACTGTTTATGTCAAATGAAGTATGTGCCAGACACTGACGTGGGAAGTTGGAGAGCATTATTGCACACTGGATTACTCAAGTTTACAATAAATTTAGAAAGATGGCAGGTGATATACCCATTTTATAAATAAGAAAGTGGAGGCTGAAATGTTGTACAGCTAATAACTGGCAGAGAAGGGATTCATTCCAGATCTTTCGGACTCCATCTGGGCTCTTTGCATTATCGCAGCTTCTAAAACTCTAGGACATGAGACACCTACAGCCACCTGTGAATGACAGTGAGCACAGCATGCCATCAGATGGCAGTGTAGATAGCAGACACCAAAAAAGAAAAATGCGACAGATACCTACACTGTGTTTTAAATTCATAACAGCAAAAAGATGAGTTGCACTGGATTACTTGATATGCCATAACTCCATCATTGGAAAATTGTGAATTCACTTTAAATGAAGCGTCCTAAATAGAGTTAGCCCTGTATTTCTAATACATAGTAGCTTGGTAAGAACTGTGCTTAATGGTTTTTATTTCATTCTCGAAACTTCAACGTTAGTCCTACACATTATAAAATATCGCTAGTGTTTAAAAAAAAAGTGTTCCCTTGTGCAGTGAAATATGCTTTAATTAAAAGTTTCTTGATGAAATGCTTGATAAAAGTAACTCGGATTGTGCATCCGAGTTAGTAGGAAGTTTTTTGGGCCATTTTCTCCTTAGAAACCCATCTTCTGAATGTACTCTTCTACTAGAAAATCTGTCTGGTGATTATCATGCACGAAAAGACTTTAATTTTAAATGAACATATCTTTCTTCTTCCCCGTGGCTCGGCCTTCAAAAGGGTGGGTCCTTATTACTAGGGGTATGCTAGTAAATGTTTAATAGAGGAAGGGAGCTCTGATTTGTACTCTTTGCCAATTTTTGTGGTAAACACTTCAACGTGGCTGATCTCAAGCTACCAGGGTGACATCACCAAACGTGGAGTTGTGAAAAAATGTGCATTAATACACCTTGTAAAGTATTTCTACCATACAGGTAGATACAACAGCATAAGTCACTTCAAGAGCACAGATAATAGTAAAATGTTATAAAATAACCAGAAACTGAGAATTTTATATATGCATTACCTTTGTTTTTAATATAATTTGCTAATTTAAATAGTTTAATTTTTAATAATAACAGTATTTAACTGCTGTGTCACAAAAGTCCTGAAAATTCAGCAATCACTTCTTGGGAGTCATTATGAACTGTGAGGCAGTATTAGCCAGCCCCCGCAGACCACTGATACTAGGCACATAATTTCCTCCATAACTATATAACAATGCAAAACATCAAGGTTTTGAAAATGAGGAAATGGAGAATGAAGATAGTACTATCTGGAAAATGGTCCAAAGTTAATCAGGGTCAATTTTGAGGCTGAGGTTGTTATCAGCCGTATTGTTCCTAATGGACATTTTCATCGTTAGGAAAAGGTAGCTGGGTACTACTTTTCTCATTTCTTCCTGTTCACAATGACCCTGATAGATCTAGACAAGGAATCCTGCGGATAGCTAAAACCCACAACTACTCTGATAGAAATACTTTTTTCCTTGCAAAACAAAAAAAATAAACAAACAGATACAAACAACTTTCCCATACTGAACATGGGCTTCCCAGGGGATCTGGAGGATTCCAATGAATAGAAAATTGTTAATCTCTAATGAGGCAGTTGTTGAAACTTCATGTGAGGCTACCTGCATGCCAGACAGGGCAGTGACCTTCAAGAATTTGTACTGGCCCAGGCAGGTTTGTCTGTGAAACTGTTTTGGACCTGCAAGGCATAAGCACATTTTAAAAAGGGAAGATATGGAAGAAAATACGGAATTACAGAAGGGCTATCAGGAAATATTTCAAAGGAGAAAAGTAGTGATTATTCTTTTACGGCATGCAACTTTGTCCTGATTTGTAGATGAACTTCTTCCAGACCTATCCTAAGGCCTGGACTGAATTTCATCTCCTGTAGAGTGAGATTTGCAAAATGCAAACCACATTGTCTCCCTGGGTACCTTTTAAGACAAAACCATCGCGAACATTTACAGCATGACTGGCCAAGGTTGCTAATATTATTTCTGGCAATGAAATAGTTTGTGCTCGCTAACCATAGCTAATAAAAATTGCTGCTTTTGTTTGGGAGATGATATTTGCAAAAACTCAGGATTAAAAACTAACTGGTATAATACCTCCTCTGGTTGACAGAGAAGTTAACCACCCTGGAAAATTTGTTTTTTTAATCCTTGGCTGAAGAAAGAAACAAACATGTTTTTAAGTTTAGGTTTTAAAATCGGTAGATTGCTTTTAAATGTTTTTGTGCTTAACTCCTCTGTTATAGAAAAGGAGTATATAGAGTGACAGCAAAATCCTATAAGGTCATTTTTATGCCCATCAGAAGGTAAAGCCATTGCCCCACCATACACTAAACTATTTTCAATATTCTGATGAATGCACTTTCTCGCTTTATGCCTCAGTCTCCTTGACCTGGTTGGCTTCTTCCATTAAAACTACCTAATGGCTGGGCAGTAATGTCAGAGAATGACTGTTAAACTGAGGTGTTTATGTTCCATCAGAGTCAGATTATCAATCACCTGATTAGGAAAAGAAAAAGCTAAAATTCAGTAAGTTGACATCTCATTTTAGGATGGGACATCTATTTTATTGTTTTGTTCTACATTGCTTTATCTTCCCCAACAGGATGAGTTACAACGAGTTATTGTAAGGTTTGAATAAATTGATATGTTTTCATGTCCTATCTAGTTTCCCTTCCCTGATTTTTTGTTTGTCCTTTTCTTTCTAGTCTGTGGGCCAGGCACTGGCACAATCCGCCCTGAATGACTTCATTAGCCTCTCATGGCACCTCTAACCTTCCATCTGGCCTCACCTTACTTGTCCTAATACACCTGAAACAGCCCTTCCCATCACCCCCCCAAATTTGCTTCTATATTCTTGTGAATATAATGTTTCAACCTTGAAACTCTATCAGTCTCCCAGTACCAGCTCAGTTTCAGATGTATCACAGAGCCATTCCCAGTAATTCCAGTGTTTCCTCTGGCCACCTGTAACCAGCCATCTTAGTATATGTTCTTTTGTCAGAATATGCTCAGTTGGCCTTCTGTTATGTGTTATCTTATGCCCATTTTCTAATTGTGCATTTTATCTCCTAAGTGAAGTGCTGGCATTCCTGAAGGTACAGTCCCCCAAGTTTTTTATATTGATTTTAGTGCTTAACAATTTTCTAGAAATTCAGCGAGTACTATAAAAACTTACTTGTTGATACCAGAAAGTACAATGATTGAATTAGAGAAATATTATGTCTAAATGAATTTAGACATGCAGGAAAGGTCCTTTTATACTAGAGAATTAGCCGTTTCCTAATGTGACTTCATGTCTCATATTAGAAATGTCTTCACTGTGTCTCACATTTGTGAATTCTGACCGAAATAGTACTTAAAACCTTGAGACACTTTCAGTGAGCCACAGAAGGTCAGATTAAGGGTGAATTTAGGTGTTTAAACAAAAAATAAAAATCTAAAGGGAAAAATACTTGCAAAGAGTAAGTTGTCAAAATGGTACATTAGAAGAGATTGGTTGAATGTTTAAAAATTATTTTTGACAAGATTAGCAGAAAGATACCAGGCTAGAAGAGAAGAGCAGGTACAGATTGAACTTTGCTTTTTTACCATTTAGGTTACTTTGAATAAGCCACCTAATTTCTCTATCTTGAATGCCTTCATTTCAAAAATGAAGAAATTATAGATGATGAATCCAAAGGCTATTTTCAGCTCTACAATGCTGTAATTTTTAAGTTAGAAATTTTTCTAAATGAGAAATTTTGACCTGGGGATTGAAAAATATTAAATTAATTTTTCAATATCTGTAGAAAATTGTATGCTTTGTTTGAATATCAAATGATATACATACTTTTAAGAAACTTGATGTTCCAGTTTGCTTTACAGAGATGGTATAAATCTCTACATACCAAAATTCAGTGTGTCTCCCAGTAAATAAATAGACATCATTACCTTGTCCTGCCCTGCAATAAAGAGTTCTGGTTCACTCAACAGGAAAACCATTTCTGTATTACATTTTCTCTTACCATAATGCTTTAAGTTTAGCCATGTACTTCAGCACTTTGTATTTCAATATCATCTTTCCTTCTATGCTTATTTTTTGATCCATGCCCTTGGGAAGAGGAAAACAAGAAAGAAAAATCTATATTTTCATATATTAAGCAAGCCAAATTCAGTGCTAGACACTATGTAAGAAAGTCTTATTTAAGCTGAAATGTATTGATTGACTGGCTAATCATTTACCGTCTATGTTTTTCCTGAATGAACATTCAGGAAATGATGGTTCTCTGTGGTTCTATCTAAACTTTGTGGTATTGGTCACTGCAGTATAAGCAGGTCTACTAGTATATTTTTAAATTTAGTTTCAAAGTCTATAAGTTACAATTCAATGTTTCCCTCTGATTGCAAAAGCAATTAATGTCTCTTTATTTAAAATTGTAAGTTATAGAAAGCACAAAGAAGAAAGTAAAATCATAAAACCCCACCACACAAATAACCATGAATAGCATTTTGTTGAACATTCTTCTAGCGTCAGTGTTTTTTGTTATAATATCTGTAATTTGAAAAACAAATAAATGTCCATCAACCCTTAGCTGTTGTCACAAGCCCTGAAGTATATACTTGACTAAACCATGACTGTGATAGATTAGGCCTAAATATTTTGTAACAAAATTTCTCAAATTCTGATATCTTTTCTCTCCCTCTCAGGACTACTAGACTTATTAATAAACCAGTTCTTAAACTTGGCAAGAACTGGGTAGTAGCAACAACAAGGATTTATGCTCCTAAAAATGACCTCGTAAGTAGTGGATTTCCATTGCCATGTACACATGTGTGCACTACCATTTCTAACTCTCCATTGCTTGAAATTGTACCTGGAACCTTTTGGCACTTATATAAATATTTCCTCAATGAATGGTGGAAATTCATATGGGGGAAATTCTTCATATTTTACTACAAGAAAGGGAGTTCTAGCTATTCCTTTCTGCCTGCCTGGAATCACTGTGCATTGGCATTGGTACTGTATGCTAAGATCTGACCCATCACTTCACTGGGTCAAAAATATAGTTTTATGACTTTGTTTTTTTGAATAAATTATGGCAATAAATCAATTTCAACCAATTTTTATAAAAAGAAAATTAATTTTGAAAAAAAAAGAAAAATTAATTTTTAGTAATAGGAACAAAAGATAAATGCTAAAAACTTAAGATTTTCAGACTTGTCTTTATCTCTCATACCTTTTATTTTATTTTTTTATTTTAAAGATTTTATTTATTTATTTGAGAAGGAGAGAGAGAGAGCACAAATTGTGGTGAGGGGCAGAGGAAGAAGAAGCAGCAGATTCCCCATGGGGCTCAATCCCAGGACCCTGAGATCAAGACCTGAGTCAAATTCCGGCGAATGTCGCCCTTGTGTCTGAAAACTTCAATGACATTGAGAGAAACGCTTACTTTACTAGAAAAGTCTATGGGAGCCAGGGACAAGACTACATGTTGTAGGCCACATAGATGGGATCTAGCTGGTCGACCAGAAACCCGTCTCGGCAGATACTTAACCAAGTTAATGCACCCAGGCACCCCTATAAATCCTTTTTATCACAAATGCATCAAAGCAAATTAAATAAATAAGGACTCCTTTTAAATGGAAAAATCACAGTACTGAGTTGAACTGTCTTTATGTTATTTAATGTGTGTACACTTAAAACCAGCTGCAAACACTGGCTTTTATTTATAAAATTATAAAAGCAAAATTTACATTGACTCCAAACAAAACTACAAAACTGGTAACAATTCAGTCAGTGACACTAACGGGGTGATTTTTTTTATCCAAAAATTAACCGCTTTCATAGCACTTTGGGCAAAGACCTGAGGAAGAAGTCTGTACCTTCTTTATTTTCACTTTAATTATTTATTAAAATACACATAGGGAAAAGTGCACAAGTCAAAATTGTACAGCTTTCTGAATTATCACACAATGAACATACTCACATAATCATCACCCAGGTCAGAAGAGAGAGCATCACCATCAACCCAGACACTGTCCTTGTGCCCCATCCCAATCTCTCCACCTGTCTTTTTTCTTAAAGACCACCCAGGACTAGTTTGTGTGGGTGGCCTGTTTATACTACTGCATTCCCCATGACTCCTCAATTTCTATCCTTTATTTTTGAAGTACAGGTATCCCCCAGTATCGGAAAGTAGAGCATTCCTATGAAACCTTTCATAAACCGCAATGACCTTAAGTGAAGAAGCAATTACCATTAATTTATATGGAAAATTTTTGAGTGTTCGGAGACCCAAAAATAACCTCTCTTAGGCTTTTCTGATACCTCTCTTAGGTTTTTCTGATACACATCTTGCTAACGGATGCAGAAAATAAATGGAACTTATGCACAGCTATTCAAAGACACAGTTTGAAGCTATGGTGGCTTGATACTGAGGTGCTGCTGAGTGTATTTCTCAGGGAAGAAGCTTGGAAGGAGCGGTCTCCCTGCTCCAGGTGCAGGCTGCTCTGTAATGAATGGTTCACTGCAAAACAAATGCTGAATGCTATTATTGCCTTTTTTCATAAAAGTGAAACTCCTTTTCAGATTTCTTTCATTTAGGGAAAAGAGGTTACTAGTGTAGGTCTTTTATAACAAATATTCAAATAGTAGGGGATATCCGTACTATGAATCCTTTGTTTTTATAGCACTTTGTGGCACTATTGGGCTTTTTGTTTTGACCCTAGTTTATTGTTTATGTGTTCAGTCCACATTTTCCCTGTTGATCGCTAACCTTCATTAAATGTGCCTACTATGTGCTGTACACTTTTCTCAGAGCTTAACTTGAAATGAACTTATTTAATCTTCAAATAAGACTACAAAACTTTACTATTATTTTTTGTTTTATTTCTTTATATTATTATTATTATTCTCTTATTATATTTTTGTAAATGAGGAAACTGAGCCACACAGAGGGTAAATAATCTGCCTAAGGTCCTATAACATGTAAATTATGGCTCTAGGATTCAAACCCAAGAGGTTGGGCCCCAGTGTTCCTGTCCTTAAATGCCTAATTGGCTATAGCATTTAAAAAATTCTTGGAACACTGAAAAATAAAATAAAATTTTTAAAAATCTTTTTTTTCTTTTTTTAAAGATTTTATTTATTTATTTGACACAGAGAGAGAGATCACAAGTAGGCAGAGAGGCAGGCAGAGAGAGAGGGGGAGGCAGGCTCCCTGCTGAACAGAGAGTCCCATGCAGGGCTCTATCCCAATACCCTGAGATCATGACCTGAGCCAAAGGCAGAGGCTTTAACACACTGAGCCACCCAGGCACCCCAAAATTTAAAAAAATCTTAAATTTTTTTTTAAATTTAAATATTTTCAAAAGTACCATGGGGTACTAACTTCATGAAAACTCCAACATAAAAAGAAGCACGCCGTACCAGTTATAAAGTAGGTAATCCACATGATCAAGCATAGATATGTTCTAATTTTTTAGATTATCATTGAAATTCAAAGTTAATTTTAGATAACATTTTCAAATAGAAATTTTAGAAGCTCTCTCTCCCCCATATACAAATATGTCTGTGATACCTGTCTGAGGAAAACGGACTATAAAGAATGAAAACTTAAATTATGTTTTCCTTTTAAATGGCAATTGGCTAGAACATAATCTCATAGAATAATGATCCCTAAAGGTTACCCTCAATGGAGTGATTCACAATATCAGTAAAACAAATGATTAACTAAAGACAGGTACTGCTCGTTATCATTTAATATTATTTTATAGTTGTTGGAAGATATTAGACGTGCTGCATCTACTGGACGCAAAGATGAGTTACAAGTATTACTATTTCTTTTGCCAACCATGATCCATGATTTAGAAGGGCTGTTACTGGAATACATTATACATGATCAAATCTTCAGATGAGTGATCTTAGAAAGTCACTGAGAAATGCAAAGTAGATGTCAATGGGGTATCTTGAGAAATGAAGATTATTAACTCATCCAGTCTCCACCTCTGTCCCTATTTGTATCTTCAGTTGAGTTGTGATAACCCCATCTCTCTGAATCAATTTTAAACTCTGTCTTTTGACTTACAGCAGTGGTTCTCATGGATGGCTTAAGAGAGGAAATGATGAGCACGGGGGGCTGATGTGATGGTGTCAGGGTCACCCCACAAGATGCCATTCAGAGTTCCCTTTTGTTTTTAACTTTTTTTACAATAATTATATATTTATTTTCATTATACAACTACTATATGCATTTATTTATTTATTTTTATCGTGTTCTATTAGTCACCATAAAATACATCATTGGTTTTTGATGCAATGTTCCAAGTTTAACTTTCTATATTGATTTAAAATGTGGATTTTTTTTCTCCCCTTGGCAAAATTATCCCTAGAGTTTGCTAATATTAAATACATGAAGACTTCATAGTTTACTTGAAAAGCCATGGTGTTTAAAAACAAAACAAAGCAGTGACTTTGAGTGAGTTCTTCCATTAGAAAAACTTATTAGAAAACCATTGAATTTCTGAATAACTTCTACGGACCTGAACCTCTTCTCTGGACAGCACCTATCAGCCATTTTATTCTAATCAATATAGCACTTATTTACAACCATCTGTTCTCTTCTTGAAACATTATTTCATCTGAACTTAACTTGGCCAACCAGGTCCTCATGATCTGCCCCTCTCTTTACTTTGCAGCCCTCCCATTGGCTATTCTCTGTCATGTTCCTAAGCTTCAGCCATTTCCTGGTCTTTCAAGTTCCCTGAATGGTCCAAACCCTCTTGCTTCGGCCCTTCACTGGAATTCTCCAGACTGAGCTTATAACTTTCACTCTTTTCTTTATCTTCCTTTCATATCTCTCTCTCTCTCTTTTAAGAGAGGGACAGAGAGAATGGAGGAAGGAGCAAAGGGAGAGGAAGAGAAAGAGTCTCTCTCTGGTTTTGGAACCTGGCACATGGATGTGGAGCCTGACACAGGGCTCGATCTCACGACCTGAGATCGTGACCTGAGCCAAAATCAAGAGTTGGATGTTTAATTGACTGAGCAACCCAGATGCCCCGCATCTCTGTATCTTTTTAAAAAAGATATCATATGTCCATCTTCAGAAAATAAAACCATTCAGAAATGTATATTAGAGAAAGTGAAAGTTCCCCATAATACTATACCACAGAGATAACTATAAAAGTCTTTGAATAACTTACTTTTTTAAACTTTTCTAGAAATTATTTTTAAAATTTACATATAAAAAGTTTGATAAATACCAAAGAATGTATGTGGTAAATATCAGCATGATAACCTTCAGTCATAATCCACTATGCAACCTGGGGAAAGTTATATTATTAATATAAAAGTCCTATGGGCTTTTTTTCTGATTTTTTCTGATTTTATCTCCCAACTCCCCTTCTTCATAGCAGGGGAGTTGGGTCATTGCTTTTTTACAGAGAATGCATATAGATAATATTATAGTCATTAAAAAGTAAGTACACAAAGGCTTAAGTTAAGTACACAAAGGCTTAAGTTAAATTAAGTTTGAAAACCTAGAGCCACATAGCCAGTGGGAGAACCGAACTTAGGACTCTCAGACTTTAGAACTCAGGCTGTTAACCACTATTCCACACTTTTTTGTGGACTCTAATACCAGACTTGAGATCTTGATAAATACTGTCATGGCTTTTAGAAATTTACTTCCATGGACGGATCATTACTATAATTACATAGTTATTTGCATACCTACTGACATAATAATATACAAATAAACTCCCACTATTTTATAAGCCCCCTGAAGGTAGAACACAGATATATCTTTTTCATCATCCTGTTACTGCAGCTCAGTAGGTATCTAGTGAATGGATGGGCAGATGGGTGGGGGCTGATTACATATATGGTTACAAATTTCCTAGCTGTCTGGCTGGTGCTATGGAAAAATGAAAAAGACTTGAGTTTCTTCCATATGGCATATATACACTATGGAAATCCAACTTGTTTTATTCCTGCAGTCCTACTCACCCCACCAGTGAGTAGCCTGTCCAACAACTGCATGCTCTATTTCTGTTGTCTCATATTTCTCAGATTGTAGGCTGCTCTTTTTACTATGTCCTCCCTTCCTTCTCTTCCCCATCAAAACTTCCATACAGCTGTTACATGAATGAAATATCATTAGAGAGAGGGTGGCCCACTGTGTGAATACCACTCTGCTGTCCACTCCCCTCTGGGGATAATCACAGTGCAGTTGAAGATTCTAATGAACATCACTTCCTTTTCAGTTTTCATCCTTGAAAGTGAATCAGCACAAAATACCGAGATTGTAATGTCAAATACCATAAGCTGTTAATGTACTTAATTAGTTACATATTGCCATCCTTTATTTAGAAAGTCTCTATGTTCTTTATTGATTTTGTTTCTGCAGTAGGTTTAAATATGGCATGTTTTCTACTTCTGTAAATAAAACTTTAATTTCTATATCTTAAATTATGTAAATCTGAAGGACATTTTAAATGGTCTCAGATAAGTTTTTGAAATGAGTTTTCAAAAGCAAATTAAGTCAAATTTAGTAATATTTCAGAAGGTCATTAAAATTGAGAAATATGGGGTGCAGACATAAATAAGGCATAATACATTAATTAACACAAAACTAAACCCTGCCTTGGTTTTCACCCTCAAAGAAAGATAATTGAAAACACTGTGAAGTATTTTTCATATGACTCCTGGGCTACTGAATGGATAAAAAATAAAGATAATGATATAAAAAAAAGTTGAATGTGAGACTCATAACATAAAAGCAAGAAAATGCATAGTTTGATGTTGTTGTTCTGTATTTAACTCTCTAAATTGCTCTTATATTTTAAACAACTGCTCAGAATGTTTCAGTAATTAGCACATCAGGGATGAATTAATATAGAGTAATGGTCTCAACTCTGGAAGTTTTTTAAGCCTTAGTAATCCTCCTTCCCCAAAGTATAACGTGCGTATAATTTAAATTAAAACAATATATCTCAATCATCCACCAATGCACTCTACTACACACAAACACATTAGCTTACATATGCAAACCTTACATACTGCAGTATTCTTTGTTGAACATTTCTCTGAGATGACTAAAGATACAGCTATACATGATAACAATCTTTCCACTCAGAGAACCATACAAGCAAAACTACTGTTCTGGAAACCACTGTTTGCCAATCCTATTGTGTGTGGCTCTTCCCTTCCTTTAAATCTCAACAGTTTTTTTTTCAGCACGAAAGAACCACTTTGTTTCTGAAAACTTGCAGTCTAGGATAGTCTGGATGCTACTGTTGTTTCCAATTTCACACCTGTGACCTGTTATTTCAAATGTCGACTCATCATATATTTACAGCCATCGGGTCTATGTTGAAATATATAACTCTTGGACTCAAATGAGTCCTGCAAAGGCATCCTGTGCCTGTTGTATTCACTTCAAACTCTGGTCAACTGTCAAGTGACTGTGGAATCATCATCTTCTTCATTCAATCTCAAAACCCAAGGCTTTTTTCACTATACATTTGGATAAATATTCTACACAGGCTTAATATTACCCCAATTCTTAATTTGCCCACTATCTGCTAGGAAAGTAGACTCCACTCCAAGAACTTTGAAAGAATTTCTTGGCTGTGCTCAATAGGAAATTAAGTCTTTCAATCCAAACACATGTGTCCAAAGTCTGTTAACACTAAGGTTAAAGTTGTTTCTTATTCTTTGAGGCTCTAAAGTCAAATTCACACAGACAAAGCCCCCAGAATATGCTCATTTCAGTTTGATATGTTGTATAATGATGTCATTAAAGCCATAATCCTCAGGCTGCCAGTCTTCCCAGAGCATTCCAAGGCTTTTGGTAGACTTTAGACTCACTTACCCGCACTGTGTACAGAGATTTTTATTGGAAATAGCTTTTCATTGTTGATGAAAATCTTCCATCCGTTATAGTTTTTTCAAGCATTGGTTAGATACTGAGTTCCATCTTGTTCAGGGGTATCATCAGTCTTTAGCAATGTTCTCAATACTTGAAACTCAAGTTAAATAATGTAATTATAATTGACAGAAGCTATTACTTATTTAGGTCAGTGAACAAGAAAACTGAAGCAAGCACTTTAAAAAGAGGAGATATCCAAATGGTCAATAAATGAAGAGATACTCACCTGAACAAGAACATTAAAACCATAAAGTGATACTACTACTCACCCACCAGAATGGCTAAAATTAAGACAGAAAATATCTCATTGGTGAGAATGTGGAACAAGTAGAACTTCTCACAAATGAGTAGAGTGACTATAAGTTGGTAAAAGCAGCTTGGAAAAGTGGCAGTAACTACTAAGCTAACCACATGTGTACCTTATGACTCAGTAATTTCACTGAAATGCAAAATATGTATGTCAAAAGAAATACACAACAGCATCCACACAACAGATGCCTGGGTGACTCTGTTGGTTAAGCATCTGCCTTTCCTCAGGTCATGATCCCAGTCTAGTAATATCTTACTGAAGACACTTCCAAATCTCTGTTAGACTTAAATAGAATGCAGTCTTACAGTAAAAATGGGTATATTTCATGTTCTTATCCATTTATGAAATGATTATCAGTTTCTGAGCATTTAAGATAAGACTTGGGAAACTAACGAGGAGAAATGCCAAATGTTTCAGTCCCTCTGTTCTCATGGACATAACTGCATAATACAATGTCTAACAAAAAAAGAGAGAAGGAAGGAAGAAGAAAATTGAACTTTCACTAGCAATAAGGCACTTCCAATGTTTACTTCCATGTACTAGACTACTTAATAGGCTCCATCATTGTCTTCAAAACCTTAAGAACTTTTTCTAAATATTAACATGCTTTCCTATAAGTGGAAAAGAGCCTCAGTGACAAATCTTCCTGCCTGAATGGAAGATAGATTCTAGTAGCATTGTTCCTATAAGATACTCAAGCTGACATCATGATATCTCCTTTTAAGCCCTCTAGTTAATCTAAAATTTGGAAAGGGATTGTTTAGAAAAAGACACTGGAATTAAATACAAGAAGATGAAGTACTGTTTTCTTATCTATGCCTCTTTATGCAGTCCTTCCTATTTCCCGCTGTGGAGAGCTATTGGAGATATACTTAATATATTAATGGAATCCTGGTAGGGAACAAGTACGATAATTTCAAAGAATTGATTGATATATACTATGAATTCTAAAACTTTGCATACTACTTTCATAATGTCTGTCATATAAAATTTTGCTTAGCTTTTTGTTTTATTATTTAATTAAATGATTAACAAGTATAAAATAATTTTAAAAGTATATATTACCAATAATAATAATAGTAATAACCAAGTATCCACTATTGAACTTAAAAAAGAGAACGTTTGAAATTCACATAAATATGTCCTCCCCTCCTTACTGTAATATTATTATGTTTATTATTATTTTTGTTTTCTCTAAAGTTTAAAAGAAACCAGTAAACTATACATGGTTATGTTTTGAGTATTTTCTGAATTTCTTGTTAGTGGAAATATACTACATATTACTTTTTACCTGCATGTTTTTCATTCAAAATTATGATGTGATATTTATCTTGTGTTGATGTATATATCATAGTTCATTCATTTTCCCCATTAAATGGTATACCTTGTGTAAAATTACTGACTTATTCATCCAACATTAATTTAACATACATTTATTTTTTTCCTACTTTTTTTTTTGCTGTTGGAAATAGTCTTGCATATTTTATTTTATTTTTTAAAAGATTTTATTTATTTAATTGACAGAGAAAGAGAAATCACAAATAGGCAGAGAGGCAGGCAGAGAGAGGGGGAAGCGGGCTCTCTGCTGAACAGAGAGCCTGATACAGGGCTCGACCCCAGGACCCTGAGATCATGACCTGAGCCAAAGGCAGAGGCTTAACCCACTGAGCCACTCAGGCACCCTGCGTATTTTAATTCTAATAGAAATTTCAAAATTATTTTTCTGAGTTATATCAATTTATACTCCCTTCAAAACTCTAAGGACTTTCTATAGGTTCACATACTATCTAAATAGATACTATTTGGCACTATCAGATTTCTTAACTTTTGTTAATTTTAAAATGAGTATAAAATATTAACTTGTAGATTTGGTTTGATCTTATTTATTACTAATTGTGTTAATCATCTCTTAATATCATAATATATTTTATGCATAATATTTTATACATAATATTTCTTAACATATCAAGTATCCTGTCCTGTAAAACATTGCTCATTTTGCCTATTTTTTGAAATAAGAATTTTTTGGAGTCTTACTGATTTGTAGGAGTTAGTACATATTCTACCATCTAACCTATTGGTACATATCTGTTGTAAATATCTTTTCCCAATTTAGTAGTTTGCCTTTTTAATTTCTTTGTGTTTTTTTATGAATAGAAATTCTATATTATAATATAATCAGATTGATCAATAATTTCTTTATGATTAATGCCTTGGGGTCTTGGTAAATAAATCTTTTCTTATTGCAAATTCACAAAGTGTTTTTTCAAAAATTATCTTTTAAAGGTTTGACTGCTTTTCATTGTGATCTTTAATTCACCTAGAATTGATTTTTGATTATATTTTGGAGTAGACGTGCATACTTTTCTAGTAAAATGAGCTGCTCTTTTGTCTGCCATGCTTGTTCTGTTCTATAAGAATTTCCCCGTTGTATGAAAATGTTTCTACAGTTTCTTTTTTTGTTTGTTTCTATAGTTTCTATTTTGCTCTATTGCTTTGTTTCTCTGTCCCTCTTCTGATATCACATCTTTTCATCAGTATAACTCTATAATGAATATTGACATCTTCAGATTTAGTATTCTTTATCAGTGCCTAGACCATTCTTAAACTTTTGCATTTCTATAAATTAGAATCAACATTTTATTTTATTTTTTATTTTATTTATTTTAAATATATTTTTTTAAGATTTTATTTGACAGAGAGAGACATAGCAAGAAAGGGAACACAAGCAGGGGGAGTGGCAGAGGGAGAAAGCAGGCTTCCTGCCGAGCAGGGAGCCCGATGCGACGCTCGATCCCAGGACCCTGGGATCATGACCTGAGCCGAAGGCAGATGCTCAATGACTGAGCTACCCAGGCGCCCCTAGAATCAACATTTTAAATTCCACAAGGAATATATGTTAATATGCTTATTGCACTTACATGGATTCTGTGGTTAAATTTAAGGAGAATAAGCATCCCAAGGATATTAATTCTTCCTATCCCAAAATATGGCATATTACTCCATTTATTCAGTTCTTAAATGTCTTTCATTAAAGTTTAAAAATTGTCTCCATAATATCTCACAAAAATCTCATTAGATTTAAAACTAAATACTTGATTTTTGTTCCTATTAGTTTTGCCATATTTCCTAGCACTTTTTAAATTAAATATAAATTTGATTTTTAAAATTTTAATTTTAATTTTTATTAATTTTATTAAATTATTATAAATAATTTTTATAAATTAATATATTTTATGTTTTACAATAAATATATATTATATATTGATATGATAAATATTTTTAAACAAAACAAAATATAAAAAATATAAATAATATAAAAATAATTAATTTTAATTAATTTAAAAATTTTAAATTTTAGAAATCAAAAAAGTTGATTTTTATATTAATTTGCATTCAAAAAAAGCTGCTAAACTCTTATTAATTCTAAAAACTTATCAGCACGTTCTTGGATTTTCTTTGTATACGAGTATATCATCTGAAAATTCTTCCTTTCCAATCCTTTTATGTTCAGTGCATTTCCCTTGTTTTACTGTGAAGTAACCCTTCATAATTGTTTACTAGAAATGGTATTAATAAGCTTTGTTTTCTTGTGCCCAATCTGAAAGTATGCAATATTTCAACATTAAAAAATATGTTAAGTATCATATGCAAATTTATTTGCAGTTAAAGGAATTTTTTCAATTTGTAATTTAAGATTTTTTAAAAATATAAGTAGAGTTTATATTTCTTGAATTATTTTTCTTTGCTTATTGGAAATTAATACAAGGGCTTTGCTTCTTTAGTCAAAAGAAACAACATGTGACATACAACAAAACATTCATTTCTTTTTTATGTTACATGACTGTTGTGGGTCAAATGTATATCAAATGAGTTCTAAATTTCATCACTTTCCCAAGACCATACAGAACAAGCAACTTCTCTCTGGGATATACCATTTTTATGGCAGTCAGAAAAACTGCCAGGGAGGAGAAAGCCAAATTATGCAAATGCATTTAAACCTTCCTAGATGTGGTATGTCACCTTTCTTCACATTCTATCAGCCACAATAAATCAGATGGCTAAATCCTAAACCCTGGGATGAAGAGGTATGGAAGGGTAGGGAAGGAATAAATAATTGTGAATAGACAATACAATCTAATATAATCTGTTAATGAGGTGGCTTATATTGATTTTTTAATGTTAAACTAACTTTGCATATTTCAGGATAAACCTAATTGATAACATTGTTTCATCTTTTTTCGTTGCTTGTTCAATGTGATTTGCTATATTTTATATAGAATCATCGCATATCTACCCCTGAGTGAAATTGGTCTGTAATGTGACTTTCTGCTACTGTCCTTGTCTCATTTTGGTATCAACATTATTGTAGCTTAGAAAACAAGTATTTCTATCTCTGATAGAATTTGAGAAATATTACAATTATTAGGACACTGAAAAGCTAATTAAACCCTAATTTGCATGCTATCCTTTTCCAGTAATTTAGTTTTATTATTTTACCTTATGAATTATTGTGTGTTTATATAGTCAATGTTTATTATTGCTTACTTTCACTATTACTTTTTTCTTGCATTGTAGACATTCTTTCTGGGATCCTTTTTCCTCCTTTCTTAAGTACATATTTAGACATTACTTTGGTGTAGGTTTTCTCAACCTCAATACTATTAACTTTTAGGATCAAGTAATTGTTGTGTGGGTTGTCCTGTATAGTATGGGTGTTTAGCAGCATCCTTGACTTATACCTACTACATGCCCACAACACTCTTCAGTTATGATACCAAATATCCCTGAAGAGGAGAAAGTGCAAAGACGGGGTCAAAAATTACTTCAGGTTACGAACCAGTGCTTTGGAAGTATCTTTGACACTAAAATCAGGATTTTGTTGAAATCTTGAATCTGAAGGATTTTTCATTTTGCCCTTACTCTTGAAGGAGCTAATTGTATTTGTTAGGCATACAATTCTAGATTGGGTGTTATTTATTATTTTTTTCTTAGCAATTAGAAGACATATTCCATTCATTTCTGGCTCATATCCTGCTTTTAAAACTATGGTAATGTTTTCAAAGATGCTATGTTTTGACTGCTTTGGCTTTGTGTCCCGTTTTGTCTATATGTCCAGGTGTGGATTTCTTTTTATCCATCTTACATTAGATTAATTTAGATTTTTTTAGTCCAAATAGTTACATCTTTTACTGTTTTTAGAACATCCCCTATTACCTCTTTAATTATTTTCTACTCATTTTTTTCTGTCTACTGGATATCCAACTGAACATATATTATAACTTTCCACTCCATCCTTTATAATTCTTAATCTCTTTTTCAGACTTTAAATCTCTCTGACTCTCTGGGCTATTTTTGGTTCCATTTTTCATACCTATATTCCAATTTTTATTTTACTTTTTAAAAAGATTTTATTTATTTATTTATTGGGGAGAGAGAGAGACAGAATGAGTAAGGGGGAGAGGGAGAAGCAGGCTCCCTGCTGAGCTGGGAGCCTGATGTGGGGCTCAATCCCAAGACCCTGGGACCATGACCTGAGCCAAAGATAGACACTTAACTGACTGAACCACCAAGGTACTCTTATATTCTAACTTTTAAAAATACATTTCTATTTAGCTACCTAACCTACTATTCAAATATTACGATTTTAATTCCTATAAATCTTTTAAAAATGTATTAGCCATTTTTAAGGTTTCTGGATCTTCATATGTATTTTTGATGCTTTCTTTCCTTCTTTAGGCATAGCAACTTAATTTGTTTAATAGTTTTTGTCCAATAATTCCAATACTTAATATTTTGAAAATGTAAATCTTCTCTTTTTTTCCTACTGCTTCTATTCATGATTCCTTATTCTTATGTGTATTTTATGATTCCATTGCATGCTCATTGTCAACTTTATCTGTGAGAACATTATAAGGATCTGGTGGAAGATGTTTATTCTTTTCCAAAGAGAACTAGTTCCTGCTTATGTCAGGCACTGGAGAAAACTACAAACCTTGGATCACTTTAATGCTATAGTTAGGGTTTTGAAGATGACTCATAACTTAATTTGGACTCAAAGCCTATATTAAGCTTGAGGTTTTGAATTCTCAATGAAATTCTCCCCTCCCCTCACCAACTGTGGGTAGGTTTAAGGAAGAATTCTTTACTGTTGAGTAGAACTGCCTCTACTTCTGTTGAGTAGGTCTCATGGAGAGTACAGTCCTTTGAGTTTTTGCATTCCACTTTGTCAGATTTTTAAAGTTTGGTAAACTCTAGACTTACCCCCTCATTTTCTACACATTTAGAAAATGTTTAAACTTAAGCTCGCCGTCAACCAGAATTGATAAATGCCCTCAAGGTAGCTGTCGAGTTTTGATAATAGTTACCGTTCTAAATTCCTACTTTTCATGGGGCGCCTGGGTGGCTCAGTGGGTTAAAGCCTCTGCCTTCGGGTCATGGTCTCAGGGTCCTGGCATTGAGCCACACATTAGACTCTCTGCTTGGCGGGGAGCCTGCTTCCCCCTCTCTCTGCCTGCCTCTCTGCCTACTTGTGATCTCTCTTTCTGTCAAATAAATAAATAAAATACTAAATTCCTACTTTCCCTTACATTAAGCTTTTGGTATTTTTCTTATTTTCTTGACAGCTCAACAATAATCTTAAACACATTTTTCAATAACAATGAAGATTTTTAGTTGTTTTGTAGAGTGAACATTGATCAGAAAGCTTTTTAATGTATTCTATAAATAAATATAAATTCTATAAGAATTCTAAAATACTAGTTTATAAATACTAGTTTAAAATACTAGTTTATAAATAAACTGTATTTGTATAAATATACTCAAATCTAAGAATGCAAAAAAAAACCCTAAGAATGCTACCTACTTGATTCATCCAATAAACATTTACTGAATATCTATGTTTTTCTAATCATTACTGTAAGCATTAAAAGTATAATTTAAATAAGACAGAATCCATCCCTTCAAATAAATTATTACCTTCTAATGGGAAGAAAAATATAATAAGCATGAAAGAAATACATAAAAAATAATTTTGAACACCAATGAGTCCAGTAGGTAAATTTAAGTAGGACAATATAATAGAGTTATACTGGATGAGGGTCCTGATTTATCTATCTAGAAATTGGACCAGTTGCTTAGAGAAAATAAAATATAGTTGAAGCCTGAATGATAAGAACTAGATACTCATTCAAAGGTGAATGACATTTCAATCAGAAGAAAACAGTTGCAAAGTTCTGGAGATGCAAATTAGCCTGAGTGTTTGAGGACAGGAAGATGGTCAGTGTAAGTACAGAAGGTAAGGAGATGAGTAGAGAGATACAAGTTTAAAGATAAAGGTACATGACAAATAATAAAATATGTAGGTCATGGTAAGGGATTAGGATATTTTAATAAATGGAATATGGAACCATTGGAAGGCTTTATGCATGGGAATGACTGATCTGATTTACACTTCTGAAAGATCCTTCTGACTATTGTATAACATATGGACTGGACAGTGCAAGAATAATGGTAAACTGATAAGAATGATTTTGTCATCCACATGAGTTATAGAAAAGGTTTAAGTTTGGAGAAGAGGTGGTGATTAGAAGGATTGGCTTGAGATACATGTGGAACTCTAATAGATTGAGTGTATGAGAAAGAAAGGAATAAAGGCTAACCCTCAGGATGGTACTTACTAAAATAAGAAAAGTTTATAGGCAGACATTTTCTTTGAAACACAGTAGTTATTAATGTTTTAAGTTTGAAATGCCTATTAGATATCCTGTTAGATATATTAAGAAGGTAATTTTATATTTTGGAACCAGGGAAAAGTCTAAGATGGAGATAAAATTTGAGAGTCATCAAAGTTTTGTAGTGTTTTAAGCCATTGAATTGAATGAGATTTCTTACAAAGAGATTGAGTATACTGGAGGGAATAAAACTAAGGAAAAAGAACAGTGGTAATTAAGCAATTATTGATCTGGTAAAGAAGAAGATATCAGTGAAGGGAAATGAGAAAGAAAACCAGCCAGTGTGTATACTTTTCAGCTAAGCGTACACAAAATTAAAGTGAGTCATGTAAATCCAGTTGCATAATTTCCCTAGCAACTTTTAGCAGTTGTAGTACACCTGTAGGTCTTTTGTAAGCAGGTAATAGGATTAACCAGAGTTAAGATTTTATTAGGCAGTTTTGACAGTGGAAGAATAAGGTTGGATAGTTATGATGCTTAAAGAGGAATAATTATAGTATTGGATCATGAGAATTAGTCTAGATAGAGAAGCATTTGCCTAAAGTTTGGTCACAAAATTTACTTTTGCTCAGAGAATTTTTGGATTGGATTGGCTAGATAAGAATGGCTGGAAGGAGAGAAGAGACATTTTGGTGAGAGGGATGTCAAAACCCATTTATTGAAGGAAGTGCAGGCATTGGAGTGACAGCAAGATCTAGGGTATGGTTCTAACAAAAGATTACCATAGCTGAGGTACTGGAGGTGAATGCATAAGTGAGACATAATGGAACTAAAAGTCAGAGGTCATGGCAGTGACTAAAGACCAAAGCAGAGAAAAGATCATTGTTGTCAAGAATTAGAAAAACCAAGAGGCTTAGTTTAGAGTAGATCTTAATGACACTAGAAATCTCCAAGAACATTGGAGAAGTCATGAACTAGTTGTTAATATCAACAGTAAATGATATAAAATGACTTGGAAGCTTGTAGATGACAATAAAGAGGGGATGTAATGAATGGTAAAGTTAAATGTGTGCTTTAAAAGAGCTGAGGTTTTCTAACAGGGAAAGAGTAGAGACAAAAAGTAGCTGTTGAGAGCAAAGAAGACAACACTGTAACTCCAGGTCTTAAGGCACATGGAGTGTGGGAGGAAAGGGATGAGGAAAGAACTAGAGTCTGTTTGAACATTGCAGGAAAACAGTATCCTCAGGAAAGAGTGAGGTTTCACTAAGGGAATGCAAAGGAAAACATAAAAGAGCTTGAAGAAGGAAGAAATTGTCCTTTAGATGCAATGAGAATTTGAAAAGACACTATGGAATGGTTAAAGAAGGTAGTGGTAAGGAGAGATGAAAGGCAGGAATTATTAGGGGTTGTACAGAGCATTCGGAAGATTTGGAAGCTGTTTATCAGTAAGATGTGAGAGAATCTGAGAAGGTTGGTCTTGTGATGCTCTTGTGATGCTGTTGGAGTTGAATGAAAGTATGAGGCATGATATAAACACTGATGTTGCAGCACACAACAGCGTTTGAAAACCAACATATAGGTTGCCTCCCTATTTGGCTTAAGTCTAATGCCCTGTAGCACAAGGGAATGGAGGATCTTGGGGTGACTGGTCATCCTAGGCTCACTGTGAGAAATAATTTCTGTGGAAGAAAATGCTTGAGGTAATAGTTCTTATTTTATGTTTTTTGTTTGTTTAAGTGTATACTGAAATAAAGATAAAACTGCAAAATGAAAAATGTTCCTTACCTCACCTTTTATAAAACATAGATGTTAAACATGTACCATACTTTGAGAAATACTGACTTCCATATATGCTGTCATGTTCATAAGGTTTTGGGGCAGTAAATTCCATGAGGTCAAGGGAGAGTATAGAGGCCAGTTAATAAAAGTATGTAAAGAAGTGAAGCCTGCATGTTACACTTTAATTCCATCGGAAAAAAGAAACTATCAGGAGATAAGAGTCAGGTAGTGAAACACTTGATTCTTGAATCATTGAATAAGAGGAAGTAGAGAGGGAAAAGGACCAAAGATTTTTAGTAACAACTCAAAAATGAGTTGCTTCTAGGTAAAATACCAGGTTAGAATAGCTCCATGTCTGTTTTGTTTGTTTGTTGACCTTAACAACAATTTCAATGAATATTAGAATATTTTTCTTTCATCATTATCAGTTTTTAGACAGACATTAGAAAATGATAAACAGGGACGCCTGGGTGGCTCAGTTGGTTGAGCAACTGCCTTTGGCTCAGGTCATGATCCCAGCCTCTTGGGATCGAGTCCCGCATCGGGCTCCTTGCTCCGCAGGGAGCCTGCTTCTCTCTCTGCCTCTGCCTGCCTATCTGCCTGCTTGTGTTCTCTCTGTTAAATGAATAAATAAAATCTTTAAAAAAAAAGAAAATGATAAACATATTTGGGGAAAAAAAAAGAAAATGATCTCTATTTCTAAAAATAACTAATTCTGTTTATCCCAAAATTTCTCTTTATTTAGAGCCAAACATAATTTTTCATCAGAAGACATGAATAATAAATACATTAATAATTTGTGTTTAAAATTTTGTGTCTTTATTTAAGGTTTAAATGAACTTTACAGTTCTCAATTGTAGGTGAACTCTCATTTGTACATAAGCCAAAGACTTTACTGTAATTTTGGATTTATTTAATACATCTATACAAAAAGTAGGATTTTGTTTGTTTGATTTTACATTCAATAGTGATAAGAAGATGAGAACACAATTATAATTTGTGGTAATTTTGAAAATATTTTTCCAAGACTATTTCAAATCAGTTATGTTCTTACAGAATTTAAGGAAAGAAAGGAAGAATTTAGATTAGAATAGATATCAAAATTGTGAGCAAAATCCACAGGCCTTTCTCATTTTTCATTTTTCATTTCTGGAAACAGAATATACTTTCAAAGTAATTAGAGATAATGAAAAATACGAGTTGAGTGTAACTTGAAAGAAAAAGAGTGGTGAAAGATTTGGAGGAGAAATTGGACAACTTATTTTATGTTCTATCCATAACTGAGATGTTCAAAATATTTAACTTCTGCAAATCTGAACCAGTCATTGCTGGGGCCCATGCTATGACAAACTTTAACTCCTAATTGCTCAGTGTCCTTTGAGAGGGGCTGGGAAGCCAGATAGTCTAGAATTAAATCTGAATATTTTTCTGACTGTTAAATATTCTCTTCAATATTTAACGAGTGCATATATTCTATTGCATACTAGCCACAAAACAGTATTATCCTATCACTATTGAACATCTTTGTAGAAAAAGGTGCTATGCTCTGTATATAGAATAACTATCCATATTCTATAGTTATATGGAAAAGTTATGTGGATAGTTATATGCATATGGAATAAGCAATACTCTATACAAACTCCACTTTATTGCCTGTAAGTGTGTGGAATTTGAATAGTTTTTCTTCTCTGTGTCTCATTCTTCTCAACAAATGTCACAAGGCAGTGAGATGCAGTGGAAAAAGTATGTAATTAGAATTAGATTTGGATTCACAACCCAATTCCACTACAAACTAACTAATTTTGGAGAAATCATTTAACTTTTTTCTCATTCAAGTTCATCTTCTGTGAAATGAGGTTCGTGAAGTTTAGAGACCCAAAGAACAGAAGACATCCAACACAGCATCTGGTGCATGGCAGTTACTCCATAAATGGTAACTGTTGCTACTGCTTGAGAATTGGAAGGAGATTGCTAACACAGGTGTTCTTCACCTGGAGCTTATCTGTAGTTGGGCCTTATAATGTTCAAGAATACCCTAAAATTCCAAGTAAATGAGATTATATGTAATATATATTCCTCTGGGGAAAGAGTCCATAGTATTTGTTTAATTCCCTAAAGGGTGTTTTAAATTTAAAACAGTTAAAAAGAAAAAGTGATTGGAGAAAAGTTGGCAGAAAAAGTAAAAAGAATGGCATGGAAAGAGAAAAAGATGAAGAACAAGGACGGCAGCTGAAGAGGACTTCATTTTTTTTTAAGCTTTTATTTATTTATTTATTTGCCAGAGAGATCACAAGTAGGTGGGCGGGGGTGGGGGGGGGAGCAGGCTCCCCGCTGAGCAGAGAGCCCAATGCAGAGCTTGATTCCAGGACCCTGAGATCATGACTTGAGCCTAAAGCAGAGGATTAACCCGCTGTGCCACCCAGCCGCCCCTGAACAGGACTTTAAACGGGGAAACTAATTCAAAGAATTTGCAGAGGAGACCATAGCATTGATATGGTCTTGGAAAGAAAGTAGAGTTGCAGAAAGGGGTGGATAAAGTCAGAATTAATAATACCAGGTAGGAAACATGGAAGCTTTGTAATGGGGCCCACAGTAAAGGCAACTTAACAGATCCCTGGGAAACCATTATTTTCCAAATTGCTTCTCTTTTATTTTCCTTGATACTAAAAACCATTTAAATAGTTCAGTTTACTGTGTTATATATTCACATATTTCCACCCAATTTTGTGACATTTAAGCCATCTCATCACTGTTGTATTATCATATTGTCTGGTGTTACTTATTTTCAATAACTGATTTCTCAATAACTGGTTTGATGAAGCCTATTCAGTGAGGTCTTTCCTACACAGGTTAAACATTTAAATTTTCATTTCAGCTTCTATTCTCTCTGACAGTTGATTTGATTCTCTTGAACATTTTCAGAGTATGCAAAAAAGTTAAATGATGGCTTTCTGCAAGAGCAATCTAATCAGTTCTCTATTAAAAAGGAGAATTTAGTGATAATCAAAATTATGTGTTACTCTGAGAGGAAAGTAAATAAGAAAAATTCTACTTGAATTTATTGTCTCTAATAAATCATCAAAAGTTGTCATCAAAACACATCTTAGGATAAAACTAAACATAGAAAAAAACCAGAAATGTCAATGAAATAAAAACAAGCAAAATTTCTGCAAATGTATACTTTTCCCAAAAAATATAAAATGAATTTTGTTAAAGATACCATATTCCAGTTTTTGTTTAACATCTAGTTCATCTTTTCTGAACTTTTTTTTTCTTTACTATTTTTCCTTCAACTTTGAATTCCCTACGTTTCCAAATTCTTGTCTCAAACAGCAACTTTTCAGCATTTTGGTAACCTTCTGCAAGTGTAAGGGAGTATAATTTATTTTGCTTTTGCTAAGAGGTAGAGATCACAGTGTTTCCATTGATGAAGCACTTCTTTCTGTGACCTGGTGCAGGCAGGAGGTAAAGACTGGACTGTAACACTGTATATTTGGGGCATCAGGATCATACTATTATCACATTCAGTCTTACCTGTGGAAAATATCTTTGGAACATGTTGAGAATAATTTTAGGTCATCATAGTTTCTTCAAAATATTATTAAGTCAAATTACTTTTTTTAATTTTCTAAAATCTCTTTGCCAAACAAAAGTACTAGTTTATTATACAAAACTTTTTGTTAAGAATCATCAGGAAGCCGATCATAGTGGAAACAGAACTACTGGTGTTGAAAGAACTAAGTTCTTGTCTCACTATTAAATAACTATAGATCATACAGATTTTTACCTTCTCTTGGTCTTAATTTCTACATAAACAATTTGAAAGATTGTATTAAATTTAAATCCACACTGCAATGTCTCACAGCATTTTTTGGCTTGCCATTGTATGAAAAAAATAATTTTTAAGTGCAAATTGGGAGTTTTTGGATAGAGTTAGCAGACAGAAAATTAGGAAGACTGTAGTTGAGCTCAACAGTACTATCAATTGAATATATTTGACATCTAAAGAATGTTACATCCAAAAATAGAAGAATACATGTTCTTCTAAAGCTTGTATAAAACATTCATAAAGATAGACCACATTCTAGATCATAAAACATATCTTAAATGTTTTAAAAGTAGGAAATATATAGTGTCTTAGACCACCATGGAATTAAGCTAGAGATCAATAGCAGAAAGATAGCTGAAAAATCTCAAGGTACTTGGAGATTAAATAAAAATCATGGGTCAAGGATAAACACTCAAGAGAAACAAAAAATAAGTTGAATTAAATGAAAATATACCTTCTCATAATTTGTAGGACTCAGAAAAACAATGTTGAGAGGGAAATTTATACCATTGAGTGCATATATTAAAAAAGAAGAAAGATCTGGGCCCCTGGGTGGCGCAGTTGGTTGAGCGACTGCCTTCAACTCAGGTCATGATCCCGGAGTCCCGGGATCAAGTCCCACATCGGGCTCCCGGCTCCATGGGGAGTCCGCTTCTCACTCTGACCTTCTCCCTTCTCATGCTCTCTCTCACTCTCTCTCTTTCCTAATAAATAAATAAATTTAAAAAAAAAAAAAAAGAAGAAGAAAGATCTAAAATCAGTAATCTAAGCTTCCATCTTAGGCTAGTAGCAAAAGAAGAGAAACCAAATCCAAAGTAAACGGAAGAAAATAATAAAAGAGCAGGCATCGATGGAATTGAAAAAAGAAATCAGTAGAGAAAATTAACAAAACCAAAGCTGGTTCTTCAAAAAGATCAATAAAACTAATAACCCTTTAGTCAAGTTAAGCAAGGAGGAAAAGAAAAGGAGAGAAGGCACAAATTACTAATAACAGAAATGAAGAGGACACATCACAATAGATCCTATGGACATTAAAAGGATAATAAAGGAACATCATGAGCAACTGTATACCCTAAAATGTGATAACCTAGATGAAATGGACCTATTCCTTGAAAGACACAATCTACAAAAACTCATATAAGAAGAAATGGACAATAAGTCCATATCAGAGCTACCCTACGACCCAGCAATCGCACTACTGGGTATTTACCCTCAAGATACAAATGTAGTGATCCGAAGGGTCACATGCACCCAAATGTTTATAGCAGCAATGTCCACAATAGCCAAGCTATGGAAAGAACCTAGA
>CM052810.1:112613031-112683229 GCA_028533885.1 Nasua narica | reverse complement strand
GGTATTATGCTAAGCGAAATAAGTCAATCAGAGAAAGACAATTATCACATGATCGCTCTGATATGAAGAATTTGAGAGGCAGGGCAGGGGGTTATGGGGGGGTGGGGAAGAGAAATGAAACAAGATGGGATGGGGAAGGAGACAAACCATAAGAGACTCCTAAACTCACAAAACAAACTAAGGGTTGCTGGGAGGTGGGGGGGTGGATGGGGATATGGACACTGGGCAGGGTATGTGCTATGGCAAATGCTGTGAAATATGTAAGCCTAATGATTCACAGACTTGTACCCTGGGGTAAATAATACATTATATGTTAATAAAAAAATTAAAAAAAAATAAGTCCATATCTGTTAAAAGAATTGAACCAATAATTAATAACCTTCTAAAACAGAAAGCACTATGTGCAGATGAAGAAATTTAATGAAGAAATTATATCAATTCTTTATACTGTCTCCCAAAAGATTGAAGCAGAGGGAATACCTCTAACTCATTCTGTGAGACCGGCATTATATTAATACCAAACCAGACAAAGACATCACAAGAAAACCAGAGACCAAAATCTTTCACGAACATAGAAAATTCTGAACAAAATACTAGCATATTGCTTTGGATGATATATAAAAAGAATTACACACCAACCAATTGGAATTTATTCCAAATATGCAAGGCTATTTCAAAAACTGAAAACTGATTAATGGAATCAGTCACATTAACAGGCTAACGAAAAAAAAAAACCACATGACCATATCCATAGTTACTGAGAAAGCCTTTAAAAAATCCAATACCTATTCATTATAGAATGTTCTTATTTAAGTAGGAATAAGAAGATAACTTCCTCAATTTGATAAAATATATTTACAAAAAAAGTGTACAGATAACATACTCAGTGGTGAGAAACTCAAAGCTTTCTTGTCAAGATCAGAACAGGCAAGTATGTCCCCTCCCAGTACTTCTTTTCAGTATCATATGAGAAGTCGTAACTACTGAAGTAAGAGAAGAATGGGAAATGAAAGGTATACAGATAGGGAAGGAAGAAATAAAAACTGTCTTTGTTTGCAGATGACGTGATTGTCTATGTAGAAAGTATAAGAGTTGACAAAAAACCTCTTGTAACTAATAAGTTATTACAGCAGGTTATAAGATACTATATTGACATACAAAAGTCAGTCATTTTTCTATATACCAGCAATAAACAATAGGAATTTCGTGGCACCAAAATGTAAAAAAAAAAAAAGAAAAAAAAAAGAAAAAATTGTAGAATTCCTACAAGATAACATAGGAGAAAATTCAGATGACTTTTGGTTTGTTTATGACTTTTAAAATACAAGACCAAAGGCATGATCCATGAAGGATATAATTGCTTATTTAGTGAAGTTGGACTTCACTAAAACTAAAATCTGCTCTGTGAAAGACAGTGTCAAGAGAACGAATAGAGGAACTACAGGTTGAGAGAAAATATTTGCAGAAGAAATATAGTAAAGGGCTATACTTAAGAAGTTTTAAAACTCAACAATAAAACAATAAAAAATCAATAAAAAAGTGGGCAAAAGATCTAAATGGATACTCCACCTAAGAAAATATAGAAATGACAAATGAGCAAATGAGTCTCCACATCATATGAGATTAAATAATTGCAAATTTAAACAACAAAGAAATATACATACACACCTATTAAAATGGTGAAAATCCAAAATGCTGATAACAATAAATGCTGGTGAGGATATGGAGCAATAAGAACTTTTATTTATTGTTGGAGGGAATTCAAAATGGCATAGCCATTTTGGAAGACAGTTTGGAACTTTCTTACAAAACTAAACATACTATTGCCTTATGATATAGCAGTCACACTCCTTAGTGTTTATCTAAATGAGCTCAAAATTTATGTCCACACAGAAACCAGCACGTGGATGTTTATAGCAACTTTATTAATATTTGCCAAGACTTGGAAGCAGCGAAGATGTCCTTCAGCAGGTGAATGGATTAACTATAGTATGTCTATACAGTGGAATATTATTCAGCACTAAAAAAGAAATGAGCTATCAAACCATAAAAAGGCATGAAAGAATCCTGAATGCATATTACTAAGTGAGAAAAGGTAGACTAAGAAGTTTATGTACCGCATGATTCCAACTATGTATCATTTTGGAAAAGTGACGCTATGGAGAAAGTAGATTATGTTTGCCAGAGGTTCAGAGGGAGGGAGGGATGAGTATTCAAAGCGCAGAGGGTTTTTAGAGCAATAAAACTTTTCTGTATACTATAATGGTAGGTATAAGTCATACATTTGTCACAACCCAGAAAATGTACAATGCTAAGAGTGAACCCTAATAGAAACTATAGGCTTTGGATGATAATAATCAGTCAATGTAAGTTTGTAGCAAATGTGCTAGTCTGGTGTTAGGTGTTAGTATTAGGAGAGGCTGTGTCTATTTGGGGGCAAGGGGAATATAAGAACTCTTTACTTTTTGCTCAATTTCATTATAAACCTAAAACTGCTCCAAAAAAAATAAAGTATCTTTTAAAGAATTGGAAGTTGTACGCGAGCATCCTTTTGGTAAGTAGCAATCTGTTAGAGCAGTCTAGCATCTTTAGAAAGGACACATGCCCTCCAAATTGCCACAGTCTCCCCAGCTTATTTCTCATTTTTCTTATCTGTAGTCACTTGAATTTGTAACCCTTGAGCTTGATGATAAGTCATCTCTAAAATTCAGTGTTTCTTTTAAGCTGAATCTAGCTGAACAAATCACTAGATTTTTCTTGTATATTTTTTCTACCTTCTCTTTTGATGCTCCGTAGTGAATATCCACATGCTTTGCCATTGATGCAGTTTGTTCATTTACTGGTTTTCTGCCATGTCACCAAACATGCGAATGAAGATACAGTGTCCTGCTAACAGGCCTGACTGTAGTTTCAGAGAATAAAAAGGAAAAGAGATGATTTCTAGTCCTTATGCTCATCTTTCCTTCGTCATCATTATCACTAAAGTATCATCCTTCTACAATGGCCTATATGCTTTTAGTCTATGATTTCTTTTCTCATAAAAATGATGGATAAGAAGGCAAGGGGAAAACCAAGCAGGAAGAGCAGCGGAAGAACTGGATTCAAAAGACTCATCTCTAAATGCTCACTCCTCATATATGGCGTATTTGTATACTGTACATACAAATATATACAGATAGACTATGTTATATTCTGTATAGACTTATTTTATGATCTAGTCGGTATAGACTTTATATAGAATTTTTCTAAAAAGATTGACACTAAGGTCGTATACAAACTTGAGTCAGTGAGTTTAGTGTTTGTTTCTGTTTGTCTGGAGAAAATTGTCAGGAACAAAACAGGCATCATTTCAGACTCCCTAGAGTGTTTACAAAATTAAATTCCAAGAAGGAATATTTAAAATACATTAAAATCTCATATTTTAAGAACTATGTATCTATAGTATAATAGAATCTTTTTTGAAGGGCTTGCCACATGAAGTTATTTTAAGTGATTGCAAATAGGCATAGTTCTATCATTTTCTCTGTGTTATATTGTTTTTTATGCCAAATATTTGATCAGGAACTATCTGTTATTCATTATGCTAGGAATTTGCATATAATATCTCAATAATAACCACAATGATCCTGTGAACCATACATTATTATCCTCATTTGACAAATGCAGTTAGATTATTCAAGGTTTCATAACAAATAGCAGAGCTGGGATTATAACCTACTATATTGGACTAAACCTTGGTGTGTTAAAAATATTAAGATTGCATTGGTAACTTCTGTTGATTTCAACAGCGTATCTGTGTAAATATATAAACAGCACACACGTAGTTTTACTAGGACCAACACCTTACATTCTAAACCCAGAGCTTTAGACATTGCAATTGCCTGAAATCCGTTAAGACAAGGTTAAAGTCTATGATGTTTGTCAGGTTTGCCCTGTAAGCCTCAGTTTCTTTCAAGTGAAATGCAACTATAACTCTGGGTTTTTTGTGAGAATTAGATGAAATAAAGTAAAGCTCTAAACACACAGAAATCACTCAGTGATATCTGCAGCTACATTAATCCCAAAGACACTGTGAAGGGTGCTCTCCAGATTGAATATCTTTCTTCGAGTAGCCTACATAGCTTTTGTGACTTAAAACTGTCTTTGCTAGAAAGAAAAAAAAACAACTTTTAGTAAATGCTTATTGTTATGAAAGTACTGAAGTTGGAGCTAGTATTTATAAAGTAGCTACAGTACAAAGTATTTTATTCAAAACAGCTCTTTTAAGTGTTGTAACACTCCTGCTCACTGGTATTATTATTATTTTCTCCATTGTGAAAATAAGTTAAAGGCTCTGAAATTTAGAAGCTTTCTCTAAGTTAGTATGATAGATTGTAAAGTTTCAGTTCGTTCCACTACCTCGAAAGCTTCAAGTTAACTGCTTTTGAGTTTTCCAAATTAAAAATGAAGATAACTATGAAGTGGTTAGGAGACAAAACATTTTCTTTTGCTCAAGATTTTATTAAAAAAATAAATAACACACCAAGCTATTTCTTTCCTACATTCATATTTCAGAATTGATCTTTAGCATATAGGGAAAAAAATGCCATAGTTTACTTTTTAATAAATAAAAAGTCAAAATGCATTTAGATAATGTTATTCCTTCAAAAAAATGTTTCCAAAGCTAAGCAGTCCTTCTTCAGTATAAAAGCAATGCACTTTTTCAAGATAATAAGGAATTATTTATGTGGTTTTTTTTAAAATGCTGTCTTGAATGCTATTCATGGTGTGGTTCTTTTTAGAATGTGGGGGGGGAATGGTATGCCCTTCGTTATATGTACTTCCGGGTAAGCGAGTCTCAGCTGGGTCTTCACAGGCTCCTCTGTTTACTCATTCAGTGAGTATGGATGGAGGGCCTCCTTCATGCCAGGTCTTATGCTAAGAGAGTGACTACAAAAGCATACATGACTCCTATTTTGGTGCAACTGAGAGCCTAGGAGGGGACACAGGCATCACAAGAGTAAATACACTAAAAAATGAAAACTGGCATTTGAGGTAAGTTTTATGAGGCAGAGGTCCATAGTGCTATGAGAGTACACAGGAGAATTGAACCCTGTCAGGAAGACTGGAGAAGGCTTTGCTAAAGAAGTGACATTTGAAACTAGATCTAAGGAAAGAATAAGAGTTGACCAAGTGAAAAGGGACAACAACAACAAAAAAAGAGTTTCCTTCACAGTAGCAGCATATTCCAAGGCTTCATGTTAGCATCTTTCATACTGAATAGATTTTATATATTGAAGCTTAGCCCTTGGGGCACCTGGCTGGCTCACTCAGTGGAGTATGTGACTCTTGATCTCAGGGTTGTAAGTTTGAGCCCCACATTGGGTGTAGAGATTAATTTTAAAAAGTCTTGAAGCATATCTGAACACCTGGGTTCTGAATTGTGAAAAAACCCACTAAAGAATTATAAATGAATGCACAAGTCATAAAAAAAATCCTCATTTCATACATATCCTTATACACAAAAAAGATTAAAAAAAAATACTATCATAGAAACAGTTATGGATTGTTCATAATTCATAATATAATTATGAATTATATTTCCATTAATATATGAACTAACTATACTATATGCTTTATGGATATGAAGAAATGTGCAGAAGCTTTAGCCATGTGAAACTCATTAAAAATTCACAGATTATCGTAATGGGCCAGAAGTTGTGCTAGGCTTTAGAAACTCAAAGAAATGTAAGATAATATCCCCTGCTCTGAGATCCCATAATCAAACCAAAGATCCATATGAGCAATGAGCAAAATATCATCTAATTATGCTGAAGGTCAGACTCTTTAGCTTATTAAAGTGGAACATAAAAGTGAGAGGGAACAATTATTTTTTTTCTTTTACTCCTTATTGCATTGTTTGGCTTAGGAATATATTAATTACTTTATATGAGTAAACATGCAATCAAATAATCCTGTGTCATTAACATAGAATATGTAATTATCGCTGTATAATTGTATAGATGAACGCAAATGCAGCTATGTTTAATTACATTATGTTACTGACCCAACAAAAGGAGAACAGAATCCATTTTAATCTGAAGTAAATATTCTGTGTAAATATTCTGAGTAAATATTCTGAAAATTTCACCTTTTTTTTTTTTGGTACAAGTATTCAAGGGTAACTCATCAAAGAATACTTCCAGTTCAATGCAGAACTGGAAAATTAAGACCCAGGAATTGTTCTCAGGTTCTGTCATTGTCTCAATGAGTTCTCATAAGGAATCTCCTAGTGGACCAGTGCCCAAAACAAGAAAATGCATGCTATCCTACTATGAGAGCAATGTGACTTCTCAGGAAAGAATTAATTTTTAAATGACTTCAAAATAATAAGTGGATATTTTAAAAATCCACTGAATGCAAAATAGTCCTAGATGGTTGTTATTACAAACCTAAAAGTAAAAATCATTTTCAAGTTTTTCTGGCATACTTTTGTTCCCTAAAAATTTACTATGTGTGTAGACCTGAGCTTTTCTGGAAACAAAAAGCCTTGTGACATAATTATTCAGATATAATCTCTAAGAAATCTTCAGCATACAAAAAAGGACATCAGTGCTTTATTCCAAAATCCATTCATGCATAACAAAGACGTTCTCCCCTGAGAAGGTTTTGTCTTGAATAGGTTAGAAGAAGAAAACACTCAGGTGAATTTATTTAATAATTGGTAATGGAAATACAGTCTTAATGAAATTTCCATCTTCCTGAAACATGAACTCTGTATTTATAACTTTTTATTATTACCTAATACTGATGTGCAGTTACCTGACAGCCTGACTACAACTCTTATTAACAATATAAAGTGGGGCGCCTGGGTGGCTCAGTTGGTTAAGCCTCTGCCTTTGGCTCAGGTCATGATCTCAGGGTCCTGGGATCAAGCCCTGCATCGGGCTCTCTGCTCAGCAGGGAGCCTGCTTCTCCCCTTTCTCTGCCTGTCTCTCCATCTACTTGTGATCTCTCTCCTCTCTGTCAAATAAATAAATAAAATCTTTAAAAAAAAAAAGCAATATAAAGTATCAGTGTCGGAAAGTTTTTCAAGCACTAATCTCTCTTCATTAATCTCAAATAAAACCATATAGGCAGTGGTGAAGAGAAAATGGTCATGACAGAAACTTTTTCTTGCTCAATACATTTTAATTTAAATAAGTATTTGTTTTTCAGTTTCAGAGACTGGACACCGTTAATGGTAATAATATTTCATTGAAAGAGATATAGTTTCTGTAGATCTGTCAAAATTCAAGACCACCACCTTGAAAGTGGTTAAATTTACACTTTTATTAAATAAAATTCAGAGAAATTTATTCTTAAAATCATGTTTGGAATGGATCTTCCAATATGAGATCCACTCACACTCCAACACTTTTATTTTTCAAATCTGAAGATTCTCAAGCTCAGAAATAAATGGACTTTAGTTGCCTAATGTTCTAGAACCATTAAATCAGAGACTAAAAAATGAGCAGCGATCTTAGCAGCCCATCATCCCAGTGAAATCATTATCTGGTTTCACTGGAGTTCTGCCAAGGACAGGAAGCCCCAAACTATTCCCAAATTGTCTATCCCATTTATGAACAATGGTACTTGTAATTCTTATTTATTAGTCCCTATTCTGCCTTCTGGAATCACAGTAATCTTTCCTTCTTCCACAATGGTCTTTCAACTCTGATTGCACCTCTTGCGGCTTATGGGAAATCTTCTCTTTTACCCAGTCCTTATTTTTTTCACTCATTCCTCATATGTACTTTCCTTCAAACTTTTTATCTTCTGTTGCATCTTCCTCTGAGGATTTTATTCTCTCAGTTTCCTTTCTAAAATGTGATATCAAGAATACAAGACTATAAAAATTTGATTACAATCTCATTTGATGCTATAAAGTTGAGAGGCTATCTGGCCACTAAAATTTATATTATCACAGTTACATTATATTATATAATTAATATGAAATCATATTACTTTATTTTGGTAGTCTTATTCATAAGTTTTTAAAAAGAGATTTTACTTATTTATTTGACAGAGAGAGAGAGATCACAAGTAGGCAGAGAGAGAGGGGGAAGCAGGCTCCCCGCTGAGGAGAGAGCCCAATGCGGGGCTTGATCCTAGGACCCTGAGCCGAAGGCAGAGGCTTTAACTCACTGAGCTACACAGGCGCCCCTATTATTTGTAACTTTAAAAAAACTGAACTTGGATACTCTAAAGTGTGATTATTAATGATAGTATCCACATTATAAGCACATTTATAAAATTCATTTATTGTATTTTTCTGGGGATTTGAGATAATGATTTAGAAAGGATAAATTTAGGAAAAGAAACCAATTAACTAAGGATTGCAGTACTTTCATATAATTGAAATCATTCTATAGCAATATATAAAGTAGCAATTATGCAATTTTCTCCGTCCAGGGAAACAGAGCCTTTATAAGGGCCAGATTATTGGCGCTTCCTTCCTAATAAGTAGGTCAGACATTAGCTGGAGGCATCGCAAAGGCTGTTAAGCATTCATTAACTTTATGTGAAAACACTGCTGCTGTAAGGAAACCATACATTTCTAAGGAAGATACCAATATTTATTAGCAGATTACTTAGGAATGACTATTCTCTCCTCATCAGGGATTTTTTTTTAATGCTAATAAATAAAATTAATGAAATGCTTACTTTAGCCAGGTACAGTGCTGTCTTCTACCTGTGTTGTCTCTTCTATTTCTTACATTGTTTTGATTTATATATACAATTATTAAGCCCATTTACCAATGAAGAAAAAATAAAGTTTACTGAAAATAATTTGCCAAAAGTCATAATTCTAGTTAGTGACAAAGACAGGACTTGAACTAGGTATGTCTGATGCCCAAGCATTTAATGACTTTGCCATTATCCATCCATTACTTGCTTATTTACTTAATTAATTAAAATAAAGTTGGCCTTAATGCTGACAAGGCTCAGAGATAGATGTTGCTATAACCACAAAGAGCTGGGTCTTAACATTCAAGGGCTCTGAACTTCTGACCCCAGGACCAACCTCTGTCTCTTTAGGTCCTGCTATGGCAAAGCTGACACACCACAGTTCTAAACTACATTATCACATTTAGTCTATTTGGACTTCATTTTTGAAATTCAGAAAACCAACATATAGTTTGATCTTTCTATTTTTCTTATCCCCCATAACTTAAAACATCCCAAACTTTTCCACTGACATGTTCCTAATGGCAGAGCATAGTGAAATGTATCTCTGCAAGTAATACCAACAAAAAAGTCCTTTTTGCAAGCTATCTATATCTTGCAAGTTTTGTTTTTCAACTTAAAAATTAATGCAAGTTTTATACTTTACTGTGTAATACATAATTTATTTATTTCGATGTGTTTTTTTAACCAAAAATTTTTTTAACAAAATTAAAGCTTTGACTTTTCAAGCCTTGCTACCTTCATGTTATCTGTAGGACACCCATATTTCAATTTGAGTATAAGGGTGGTAAGAGGTTCATTCAAAATTCATCAGTTCATTTTTCATACTCCCATATATTTAAAAAAACTTACTATCTACTGTATGCAAAAATGACACAGACGAAATATAGAAATAAATAAATAATACATACTTTTCTGCCCATGAAAACCTCAAAATCATAGCTGGGGGAAAAGCCTAGCAAAATAATTCTAGTACTTACTTACCCTCTAGTAATAAAAGCTGCTGAAGTAAGTCTTAATAGTTATTAATAAAATATTAACACATTCTCTTTTCCCTGACTTGGTATTTGAAACTCATATGGCCATTTCCAGACAGTTGAATGGATATTGATGCCACAAATACAAATGCCATTTCTCAATTGCTCTCTTATTTGGATTCTCTGGGCTTTTGCTTTGAGTGAATGTTCTATACGCACCTTTATGTAGGAGAGTAGATGTCTGAGGCAGCAGGCCAAATAAAACTTCTGTAATTACGGGATTTCGTATATTTATTTGATGTGTTCAACATTTCTTAGTTCTAACATTATTTTCCATATTAAGGCCTTCCATGATGATTACAATTTGTTGATTAGTGACACCCAATATTTCTATTTGATCAATATTAAGGAATTTCCTTGTTCTCATATTCAACTAATATATTTATTTTTTAGTGCTCATATTCATCTTTCCGACCCTATCATGGAATTTTAGGGTCATTCCTTCAATATTTTTATCATTATATATTGTTAACATTCCTTATGTGGTTTCTCAAAGTTCTTTTAAATGGTTCAACCTTTTTTCACCTTTGGAACTTTAAAACTGAAGATTTTTTTTAAGATTTTATTTATTTATTTGACAGAGAGAGAGAGATCACAAGTAGACAGAGAGGCAGGCAGAGAGAGAGGCGGAAGCAGGCTCCCTGCTGAGCAGAGAGCCCGATGCAGGGCTTGATCCCAGGACCCTGAGATCATGACCTGAGCCGAAGGCAGAGGCTTTAACCCACTGAGCCACCCAGGTGCCCCTAAAACTGAAGATTTATGTATTCTCAAAGACACCTCAAATCGTTCAGTAAACAGTCATGAATACTAATATTTCTTACAATAGTACATTATTACATTAAAATATGTAAAACAGGACACCTGGGTAGCTCGGTGAGTTAAGCAGCTGCTTTTGACTCAGGTCATGATCCTGGTGTCCTGGGATTGAATCTCACATCAAGCTCCCTGGGAGCCTGCTTCTCCCTCTCCCACTCCCCCTTCTTGTGTTCTCTCTCTCTATTTTATTTAAATAAAATCTTTTAAAAAATTAAAAAATAAAACTATGAAAACCATATTAATAACATGTGCTGAATTCTAGGACTAGTTTTAGCAATACTATGTAAATAAAAGTCAGATATACATAGAGAGTTTATAAACACTCACTCCCTCCTGTCACCTACCAGTAATATTTATGAATTAGTAGTTATGACATTCAAATGGTTCCTGTATGTTTAATTGTTCATTGACAAGAATGACATGTGAAAAGTTTTCAGCTAGAACCTGGAGAAACATTTCTGAGCATCCTATGTGTAGAGAAAAGCAAAGCAATGTTAATTAGCTAATTAATAATCTATTGAAGAGACTTAAAAGAAGATATTTTCCCACACTTGGAAGAATTCAGATAGTTTTCATGAGGAAGGTGGCATTTAATCTGGACTTAAAGCACAGATGGCCTTTTCTTATAAAGGGTCAGGTAGTAGATATTTAAGGTTTTGGGGGCCAACAGGTGAAATTGAAGATATTATGTAGGCACTTATATGACCACTTAAAATGCAACTATTTTGTGGGCTAGACAGAAAATGGGCGAAGGGCCGGATTTGGCTATGGACCACTTTGTTGACCTGATGTTCAGTATGATGGATTTTAAGACACGAATTATGTGAAAACAGTGTCCTGGGCTGAGAAGAGCATAAACAAAAATATTAGAATTCTGTGAATGTGAACAGGCATAGAAGAAACTAGAGAAAGATACAGCTAGAAATATATTGGAGACTAGATTGTGGAGGGCTTAGCACAATGGGTAAAGTTTAGTTAGTGGCAAACACTGCAGGTGTACAATAGGTAATTTATTACTTGCTTTTATTAAAAACGGTATGGGACAATGATATGCTGCCTGTAGTTTGACTCCAGATCCTGTATTGTGACCTCTGTGATTCACTGCTCCTTAGGAACATAATTGATTCATTACTTGTTTGGTTAATGTCCAAGGCAGGCTAACTAAGGATATGATAATACATATAACTTAGTTCTCATTCCTTAGGAGTTTATAGTCTTATGTATTATAAACTATGAGAAAGATTATTAATATGAAGAATTTATAATATGTGACAATACAAATTTAGGAATGATCTCTCATAGGTTTAAAAAGAAAATCATCATACTGTGAAAGCCTCATGTGTTTTAAGAGTTACAGTGTTTTATTACATGTATTACATATGACTCTCCCTCCAAAACACACTCAAAGACACACACACAGGTCAGAGTCCTGGATGAGAAGGGGGTGCAGGAGTCTGTAACAAAGAGAATGGCATTTCTCTCCACGGGTTGGGTCAGGAATTACTTAACTAATTCACATGGCCCCATGTGCTCTCAGGTAGACATATAGACTGAGGTTCTCCATCTTTTTTACTTGGGACGAGAAGATGTTTGACCCTGGGAGGCACAACTGAAGCCCCTCCGTATTTATTGCTGCATGTTTTGCTGTACACACTGCATTGAAAAAACTAGTCTTTGTCCACTCTGATCCCACTGAATGCATATCTTTTTCTTAAACCCCTGGAGTACTCATGGTATTTAGAAGCTACCCGTTTGTCTTTCTAGGATTAGATGGACAAATAACTGTCATTGGCTTATCAACCTAGGAAAAAGAGATGAACTGTGTACGTTGAAAGATGTGTCATACACAGTTTAAATAATCTCATGAAGCATCAGAGTAGAAGCTTTCCTAGGGAAATATACTTTCTCTGGATGTTACCAGAAACTCTGAGTGATCTCCTGTGGGAGAGAGAACAGAAAGCTTGAAGTAACAGAATACTGATGCACATTCTTCCAATGCTCAAGGCATAGTGAAAACTTACAAATTGACTTAGCCTCTTTGGCAAAGCTCCAGGACAGTAGGTGAAAAATTTGCATGGCTATAACCTCAGAAAATCTACATACATTTTTCCTAATATTTTCCGTACCTAAAAAGAGCAGTATTCTTTTTTAATAATCATAGAGCTGGTAGTACACAGTATATGCTCATTAAAATTGCAAATCAGCTCAGCCACAGAGAGTTGTTTCCCAGTTACATGGTGAAATTTTAAAAAGTAATAAAAAATTACAGATTATAAAAATGCTTCAGTAAATATGAACTCAATAAAATAGAAGCAATACACAATAATCCCATAGGAAGTCTTTAAAAATAAAACAAAACACAACAAATCTTCTCAAACGTAGATTGTTTTGCTGAAACAGTAGGAAAGTTTTACTAATTGTGAAGTGCCACAAGTTAAATATGAATCAAGGTAGTAATGATTTTTAGAAATTAAATGTATATATATGTGTGTGTGTATATATATATATAGAGAGAGAGAGAGAGAGAGAGAGAGACAGAGTTATATTTATAAGATCGTTATTTTCTAGGCTCAAGAAACCTCAGTCAAATAGATATTCTATACATTTTGCAGTATTTGACCTTTAATAAAGCAAAATATTGGGTGTAGTCTGTCATAAGAATGTTCCAAGTTTTTCAGAGAAGAAAGATTAAAATAATTAAAGAAGAAATAGGACATCTGAGGAAAGCAGCTTGTGTCAGTTTATTTAGAAAAGCAAAAGCAAAGTGATTCCTTCCTCCTAGGTATATGACACATAGCAAGCGTTGGTGGTATAGTGCTGAGCATAGCTGCCTTCCTAGGTATATGACACAAAAGTAGCCAAAAAATAGCTTATTTTAGTTTATGACTTTGCTTAAATGTAATTATTAAAATGAAAGATTATTAGTTTTCATTATAGGGATATTAATGGCTAAAATTTTACATTTGTTCTTTGGATAAACCCTGCTATTGGTCAGATTTCAAATCACTGAACTGCCCTTTTGTTATACTCAGGACAGGATGGCTTAACTCACCATTTGTTGAGAAACGAATTGTAGATATAGTGTCATAGAAACCAAGGGAACTTTCTGGCAGATAAAAGCAATTATATCCAATGTATAAAGCTGTAGGATACTGTTTTGGAATCATGAGTTGCTATTAACTATTTTATTTATATGGACAACTTTACTTAAAAAAAATACCTTGACACGCTAAAAGGTTGTACCATCAACAATTTCTTCTCATACAAATGACTTTTTACTTGCTAAAATTTCCTTTGAGAGCTAAAGACCAGGGATGCTTAATTTAATTGTAAATAGCATAGATGCCAAGCCTTTTCTCAAGCCTATTTTTCCTGTAGTTATCCAAAAAATCTTCCTTAAACCCTGAACAGATGATGGAGGAGAGGAAGTTGCAGACAGAATACAAGGTAGCAAGTAGAAAAAGAGTGTGGAGGTGACTCCAAGCTCATAGACAGGAACCACACAATCTGTCCACTGAGGAACAAGTTTGAACTTTCTGTTAAAAAAATCCCACTGATGCTCTGAGTCAGAATCATTATTTTTATAGGTGCAGACAAATCTTATTGGATAGTATATCAATCTGCTTCATTAAGCATTTTTCTTTAAACAATTAAATGCATTTCTTTGTTTTCCATAATGTAAATGCATTTTCATTTCAGCTATAAAATTTTACATATAGTTTCTCTGAAATTTATACCTCCATTTACCGTGTAATTAGAGTGAAGCGCCATATTCTGGGAGACTTTTTGCAAATAGGTTCTGATAAATTTCTCAGAGTAGTGTCTAAAACCAAATCAATAGTTTGAATGATCATCAATTAGGGATGCTCTGAGACAGCTGGCTGCCCTGATTGATACAATAAGGTTAGAAAGTAAGCTGGTTTAGTATTATTTGACAAAAATCACCATAAAAACACTGGGAGGGCAGTTTTTAGAGTCATTAAAATACTTCAAAGGAAGAAATCCCATTAACTCAGGGTTCCTCTCAGTAATAGCTTGAGCTGTGTATGGTTTCAAGTTTTAATTGCATAAATATTTCTATTTTCTCTCCATTTCACTCCATAAAGTATTTTTAAAATTCTCCAACCATAAGCATTTCTTCCCCAAATGCTCATAATTTGACCTCTAGGCTTTTCCTAGTTAAACTGTTTCAGCATAACAGTAAACACATTCTGAAATCTCTGGAACATTATTCCTTGGTGCTTTTCTGGCTACCTAGTGCTAAGTAACCTCCTGGTTGTCAGCTTCCTGGTTCTCTACTCTCCATTCCAGAACAGCAAGAAAACAACTGCATGTGGATGTGGATTTTAAGTGAAGCAAATGTTACTGCAGCCCCAAGGCTTCTCTGTGGCTTCCAGCAGATGCATGCAGGTGTTTTTGCTGCCTGCTATCCTCTCGTCCCCAGGAGGCAGCAAAGTGTGATCCAAGTGAAAAGCATTTTGGCAGCAGATATGATCTTTCCCGAATCATTCAAATACGACAACACATCCTTTCAAGAATACCCCACAATATATTCTGTGCCTTTCCTGAGAAGGCTATGTAAATAGCTAAATTGAGAACCTTATAGTTAATCACCTATTTAAAAAATATATGTGCTGTATTCCTACTGCATGCAAGACATTGTAATAGAGTCGTAACTGATACACAGACATGATTCAGAGACAAGAATTCATTTTAAGGGCCTTGCTACCCGTTTGTTTAATATTTTTTTAAAAAGCATGTGCAAATAAAAATTAGCATAAAAATTAAAAGACAAGATAATAATACAAAAGGCATTGTGTTCCACAAATTGTTGTACCTACAGGGGCTAGTCGATATGTATTTGCTGCTATGATTACTATACTGTCTGAGTTATGCATACCGATGAGTGCTTTAAGAGTCTAGACAGGAGCCATCACTGAGAAGCCTTCAGAAAACCTGAACAGATTTGTTGTAGTAAGATTGGTCAGGGCTTACGACAGAATTTAATCAAGGCAAATTTCCCATACTCTATACTTACCTAGTAGAATTTATTGAGTTCGGGAGTCTTTAGTTTCTCTTGAAATGTCTACTTCGCATGGCCACATTATTGTCCTTTTTTTCTAATGAGCAAATAAAAGAAAATGACTGCCTGGGTTTCATTGAAACCGAAATGGTTAAAAAATATGGCTAAGGCTTGTCAATTATTAAATTTATCCAAATGTCTCAGACTCTTTGATATTTTCTCTATGCCATAGTTTTTAATCATTTTAACTCTGAGATAATTGTAAGAAATACAGTTATGAGAAATAGTAGAGATTCCATGTACCCATTACCTAGTTTCTGGTAACATCTTGAAAAACATACTACAAGATAGCAACCAAGATATTATCATCGATATACTCATGATATAGAACAGTTCTAGCATACCTAGCATCCCTTAGTGATCACTGTTACTTTCCTCCTCTACCAACACCGTCCCTAACCCTAGCAACCATGAATCTGCTCTCCATTTCTACAATTTCTCCATTTCTACAATTTTTTCATTTCTAGAATATTATGTAAATAGAATAATACAGTATATGATCTTTGGTATTACCTTTTTTTCATCAGCATAATTCCCTGGGTATTCATCCAGGTTTTTGCATATATCATTAGTTCATTTTATTGCTGAGTAGTGTTCCATGGTATAGATGTACCACAGTTTTGTTTAACCATTCATCTGTTGAAAGGCATCTGTGTTATTTCTGGCATTAGGCCGCTACGAATAAAACTTCTATAAACATTCATATACAAGTTTTATATAAACACAAGTTTTATATAAACACAAGTCTTCACGTCTTTGGGATAAATTCCCAGGAATGCAGTTGCTTTATCACATGGTAGTTACATGTTTATTTTTTTAAGAAGCTCTCAAATTGTTTTTTGCAGAGTGGCTCTACCCTTTTACATTCTCTTGAGCAACCTATGAGTGATCCAGTTGCTCTAAATTCTCATTAGCATTTGATTTTTTTAGTATTTTTATTTTAGCTTTTTTATAGATGTACAGAAGTATTTTATTGTGGTTTTAACTGTGTTTTCCTAATGGTCAACAAAGTGAACATCTTTTCATGTGATTATTTGCTGTCTGTATATCCTCTTCAGTAGAACATCTCTTCATGCCTTTTGTCCATTTTCTAATTGAGTTGTTTGTTTCTTTTACTGTTGAGTTTTGAAAGTTCATTATATATAATAGGTACTAGTCCTTTTTTGGATATTTGGTTTGCAGATATTTTCTCCCATTGATTTTTATCAGTGTTGTTGTTCTAATGAAGCCCAAATTATCTTTTTTTTTTTTGCTAGAGTATGATTTTGTTGTCAAGTCTAAGAACTCTTCCTCTAGTCTAGATCTTAAAGATTTTCTCCTGTTTTTTTCTAAAAATTTTGTTGACTTACATTTAAGCCTGTGATACATTTTAATTAATTTTTATATAAGATTTGAGGCTTAGGTTGAGATTTGTTTTTTGTTGTTGTTACTGTTGAAAATGTTATCTTTCTTCAAGTGAGTTGCTTCTGTGCCTTTGTAAAATATCACTAGGATATTTTTGTGTGTGTCTGTTTCTAGATTCCCTGTTCTGTTCCATTGATTTGTGCATCTGTGCTCTACTAATATTACATATCTTCATAATTATATTGAAATCATATAGGTTTATATTTCCCACTTCATTCTTTTTTAAAATTGTTCTAGCTGCTCTAGTTCCTTTTCCTGTCCATATAGTTTTTAATAATTTTATCTCTATCTTCTTTTAAAAATCATGCTGAGATTTTGATAGGAATTGTGTTAAAACTGCATACCAATTTGGAGAGAATTGAAATCTTTACTGTTGTCTCTTTCAACCCATGAACATATAGGTCTCTCCATTTATTTATAAATTTGTATAAATTTATATTAATATAAATATATATAATAGTTATAGTTATAAATCTTCTTTATTTTCTTTTATTTACTTTCATCAGCGTTGTGTGGCTTCCCCATACAAGTTCTATACATATTTTTTATGTTTACCTTTAAGTATTTATTTAATTATGTATTTATTTTATTTAGATTCAATTAGCCAACATATAGTACATTAGTTCCAGATGAAGTGTTTAGTAATTCATCAGTTGCATAAAACACCCACCCAGTGCTCACCACATAACATGGCTTCCCTTATACCCATCACCCAGTTACCCCATCCTTCCACCCGCCTCCCTTCCAGCAACCCTCAGTTTTCTTCCTGTAATTAAGAGTCTCATGGTTTTTCTCGCTCTCTGAAGACTTCCCACTCAGTTTTCCCACCCTTCCTCTATGATCTTCCATGCTGTTTCTTATATTCCACATATGAGTGAAACTTTATGATAATCGTATTTCTCTGATTGACTTGTTTCGCTCAGCATAATATAATATCCTCCACTTCCATCCACGTCGATGTAAATAGTAAGTATTCATCCTTTCTGATGGCTGAGTAATATTCCATTGTGTGTGTGTGCGCACGCACATGTGTGTGTGTGTGTGTGTGTAAATTTATCCATTCATCTGTTGATGGACATCTGGGCTCTTTCCATATTTTGGCTATTGTGGACATTTCTGCTAGAAACATTGGGATGCAAGTGCCCCTTCAGATCCCTACATTTGTATCTTTGGGGGGCAAATGCCTAGTAGTGCCATTGCTGGGTTGTAGGGTAGCTCTATTTTTAAGTTCTTGAGGAACTTCTAAATTGTTTCCAGAGTAGCTGTATTCCCACCAACAGTGTAAGAGGGTTCCCTTTTCTCCACATTCTCGCCAACATTTGTTTTTTCCTGCCTGGTTAATTTTAGCCATTCTGACTGGTGTAAGGTGGTATCTCATTGTGGTTTTGATTTGTATTTCTCTGACAAATGAGTTGGAGCATTTTTTATGTGTTTGTTGGCCATTAATAAGTCATCTTTGGAGAAATGTCTATTCATGTCTTCTGCCCATTTCTTGACTAGATCATTTGTTTTTGGATGAAGAGCTTAATAAGTTCTTTATAGATCTGGATACTAGCCCTTTATCTGATATGTCATTTGCAAATATCTTCTCCCGTTCTGTAGCTTGATTTTAGTTTTATTGACTCTTTCTTTTGATGTGCAAAAGCTTTTTATCTTGATGAATCCCAATGTTCATTTTTGCTTTTTTTTTCTTTTGCCTTTGGAGACATGTCTGCCAAAAGTTGCTGCAGTTGAGGTCACAGAAGTTGGTGCCTGTGTTCTCCTCTAGGATTTTGATGGATTCCTGTCTCACATCCTGTCTTTTTCATCCATTTTGAGTTTACATTTGTGTATGGTGTAAGGAAATAGTCCAATTTCATTCTTCTACATGTAGCTGTTCAATTCTCCCACCACCATTTATTGAAGAGACTATTCTTTTGCCATTGGATATTCTTTCCTGCTTTGTCAAAGATTAGTTGGCCATAGAGTTGAGAGTCCGTTTCTGGGTTATCTATTCTATTCCATTGAATATGTGTCTATTTTTGTGCCAGTACCATACTATCTTGATGATCACAGCTTTGTAATAGAGCTTGAAGTCTGGAATTGTGATGCCCCCAGCTTTGGTTTTCTTTTTCAACATTCCTCTATTTGGGGTCTTTTCTCATTGCGTACAAATTTTAGGATTATTTATTCCAGCTCTGTGAAAAATGTCAATGGTATTTTGATAGAGATTGCATTGAAAGTGTAGATTGCTCTAGGTAGCATAGACATTTTAGCAATATTTATTATCCTAATCTGTGAGCATGGAATGTTTTACATTTCTTTGTGTCTTCAATTTCTTTCATAAGTTTTCTGTAGTTTTTAGAGTACAGATCCTTTACCTCTTTGGTTAGGTTTATTCCAAAGTATCTTACGGTTTTTAGTGCGATTGTAAATGCAATCGATTTCTTAATTTCTCTTTCTTCTGTCTCATTGTTAGTATATAGAAATGCATCTGATTTTTATTGCACTGATTTTATATCCTGCCATGTTCCTGAATTCCTGTATGAGTTCTAGTGATTTGGGAGCTGAATCTTTTGGGTTTTCCACATAAAGTATCATGTCATCTGCAGATGAGAGTTTGACTTCTTTTCCAATTTGAATGCCTTTTATTTCTTTTTGTTGTCTGATTGTTGAGCCTAGGACTTCTACTACTATGTTGAACAACAGTGGTAAAAGTGGTCATCCCTGTGGTGTTCCTGACCTTAGGGAAAGGCTCTCAGTTTTTCCTCATTGAGAATGATATTTGCTGTGGGCTTTTCATAGATGGATTTTATGATATTGAGGTATGTTTCCTCCATTCCTACACTGTGGAGAATTTTAATCAAAAAAGGATGCAGTATTTTGTCAAATGCTTTTTCTGCATCAATTGTGAGGATCATATAGTTCTTGTCCTTTCTTTTATTAATATGATGTATCACATTGATTGATTGGTGAATGTTGAACCATCCTTGCAGCCCAGGAATAAACCCCACCTGGTCGTGGTGGATAATCCTTTTAATGTACTATTGGATCCTATTGCTAGTGTCTTGGCAAAAGTTTTTGCATCCATGTTCATTGCGGATATTGGTCTGTAATTCTCCTTTTTAGCGGGGTCTTTTAGTTTTGGGGTCAAAGTAATGCTGGCCTCATAGAACAAGTTTGGAAGATTTTATTCTATTTCTAATTTTGAAACAGCTTCAGGGGAGTAGGTATTATTTCTTCTTTAAATATTTGGTAGAATTTCCCTGGGAAGCCATCCAGCCCTGGACTCTTGTTGGTTGGGAGATTTTTGATTACTGCTCCAATTTTCTTGCTGGTTATTGGTCTGTTCAGGTTTTCTATTTCTTCCTGTTTCAGTTTTGGCAGTTTATAAATTTCCAGAAATGCATCCATTTCTTCCAGATTGCCCAATCTCCTGACTGGGTTAGGTTTTATTTGTTGTTCTTTCTTCAGCTCCTTTAGGTGTAAGGTTAGCTTGTATATTTGAGACTTTTCTAAGTTTTTGAGAAAGGCTTGTATTGCTATGTACTTCCCTCTTCGGATCACCTTTGCTGTATACCAAAGGGTTTGAAAGGTTATGTTTTCATTTTCATTTGTTTCCATGATTTTTAAAAATTCTTTAATTTCCTGGTTGACCTGTTCATTCTTTAGTAGGATGCTCTTTAACCTCCAAGTATTTGAGTTCCTTCCAAATTTCCTCTTGTGATCAAGTTCAAGTTTCAAAGCACTATGGTCTGAAAAGATGCAGGGAATAATCCAGTGTTTTGGTACCAGTTGAGACCTGATTTGTGACTCAGTACATAATATGTTGTGGAGAATGTTCCATGTGCACTTGAGAAGAATATGTATTCTGTTACTTTAGAATGGAATGCTCTGTATATATCTATGAAGTCCATGTGGTCTAGTGTGTCATTCAAAGCCCTTGTTTCCTCGTTGATCTGCTTAGATAATCTGTCCATTGTTGTGAGTGGGGTGTTGAAGTCTCCTACTATTATTGTATTATTATCAATGTGTTTCTTTAATTTTGTTATTTACTGGGTTGTATAATTAGCTGCTCCCAATTTAGAAGCATCAATATTTATAATTTTTAGATCTTCTTGTTGGATAGACCCTTTAAGTATTAAATAGTGTCCCTCTTCATCCCTTATTACAGTCTTTGGTAAAATCTAATTTGTCTGCTATGAGGATTATTATCCCAGCTTTCTTTTGATGTCCATTAGCATGATAAATCATTCTCCACCCCTCCACTTTCAATCTGGAGGTGTTTTTAAGTCTAAAATGAGTCTCTTATAGACAGCATATGGATGGATCTTGCTTTTTTTTAATCCAATCTGATACCCTGTGTCTTTTGATTGGAACAAGCCCATTTACATTCAGAGTAACCATTGAAAGATATGAATTTAGTGCCATTGTATTCCCTGTAAAATCCTTGTTTCTGTAGATTGTCTCTGTTTCTTTCTGGTCTGTGTTACTTTTGGTCTCTCTCTTCACTTACAGGACCCCTTTACTGTTTCTTTCAGGGCTGGTTTAGTGTTGGTTTCTGTTTGTCTTGGAAGCTCTTTATCTCTACTTCCATTCTGAATGACAGCCTTACTGGATAAAGTATCTTTGGCTGCATGTATTTCTCATTTAGTACCCTGAATCTACTATGTGAATCCTTTTTAGCCTGCCAGGTCTCTGTGGATAGGTCTGCTGCCAGTCTAATATTCTTACCCTGTAGGTTGAGGAGTTCTTGTCTGTACCTGCTTTCAGGATTTTCTCTTTATTTCTGAATTTGCAAGCTTCACTATTATCTGTCTGGGTGTTGATCTATTTTTATTGATTTTGAGGGGGGTTCTCTCTACCTCTTAGATTTGAATGCCTTTTTCCTTCTCCAGATTAGGGAAGATCTCAGCTATGATTTGCTCAAATATACCTTCCCTCCCTTTCTCTCTCTCTCTCTCTCTCTTTTCTTTCTCTGGGACCTCAATAATTCTAATATTGTTTCATTTCATAGTATTGCTGATTTTTTGAAGCCCCCCCTTCAGGGTCCATTAGTTGTTTTTCTCCCTTTTCCTCAGCCTTCCTTTCCATCATTTTGTTTTCTATGTTACCAAATATCTCTTCTGCTTCATTTACCCCAGCTGTTGGAACATTCATTTTAGACTGCATCTCAGTTCAAACATTTTTAATTTCAGCCTAATTAGATTTTATTTCTGCACTAAGGGATTCTCTATGTCTTTATGCTTTTTTAAAGCTCTGCTAGTAACTTTATAATCATTATCCTAAATTCCAGCTCTGACATTTTACTTATGTCCATATTAGACCTGTGGCAGAGAGTATTACCTCTGGTTTCTTTTGTTGTGAATTCCTCCTTCTAGTCATTTTTCCTGGAGAAGAGTGGATGAACAAGAAAACAAAATAAAAAATATCAACCATGACCAAAGTGAAATACATACTAGAAAAACCCAAAGAGATCAAAACCCAAAGAAGAAAGAAGAAGAGGGGAAAAGGAGGGAATATAATCTCCCAGGTGAACAAAACAGAGTGATCCACTTTGTGCTAGGTGTATTTTTGTCTGTTTATTAGAAGACACTAAATCATAAAATTGTAAAGAAAGCAAAACATATACAAAAATGAAATTAATAGAGTGAAAAGAAACCAAAAATGTAGAATATATCTATAAAATATAAAGGTAAAATGAAAGTTAGAAAAATGTTTAAAATGAAGAGTTGTTAAAATAAGAAACTATTTGAAAAAGAAAAAAAGAAAATGAAAATTTTGAACTGAAAAATAAAAGAATCTTGAGAAAAAAACCTTTCATTCTGTATACTATTTTCCTATAGCTAGTGCTGGAGTTTTACAATTCTGTGTGCTCTGTAAACTTGGTATTCTCCTAATGTTCCAGCTGGGCTTCTGGAGGAGGGTCCTGCTGCAATGATTCTCAGGTGTCTGCCTAGGCAGAGTTACACTGCTTCTTGCCAGGGGGCCGGTCTCAGTATAAGCTGCTTCAGGTTGCTCTATGAGGCTTTTGTTCCCTGAAGACTTTCCATGCTGCTTTAGAGGATGAAAATAAAAATGGCAGAGCCCCCATCTCTAGCCCCGGAGCTGAAAGATCACAGCCCCCATCTTTAGTAAACCCTCAGGGAAAAGCAGCCTTCACTTTTGTGTGCACAAACTCTGCAGACTTCTGTGGTGCACACCCATGCAATCTTCCTGGGGGAGGGAGGAGGGTCCCCAAGTTTCTGCCTCTTGCAGGGCCTCTGCTCAGAGAGCAGTGGCTGGATCCTGCTATGATTCATGGTTTATGGCAAATGGAGCTCAGAGCCCATTGCCAGGCTTGCTAACTGTAGCCGGTTTCCCCACTCCAGTGCTTGGGAACTCTGCCAGCTCAGGCACCCCCGTTCTTTCTGTGACCCTAGGGATCCTGAGACCAGACTGTCCCACCTAGGATTCTGCCCCACTTTGCCGCCTGAGCACCTTTTAGGCAGGGACGTCTTTCACTGGAGCACAGTTCTAAAAGTTCTGATTTTGCACTCTAGGACTATATCGCTTTCTGGTGCTGGCTTATGGAGGCTTCCTTCCCCTGCCATTTATCTTCCAATATATTCCCTCAGATTTGCATCTCCATACCTCTTACCTTGCAAAATTGGTCACTTTTCTATTTGTAGAATTCCAGTAATTCTTTTCTTACACCTCAGGTTGAATTCATAGGTGTTCAGAATGATTTGATAGATATCTAGCTAAATTCAAGGGATGAGATGAAATGAGGCCCCCTACTCTTCTGCCATCTTGCCTCCGTCTTCCCCTTTAAGTATTTATTTATTTATGATAAAATATTAATTAATGAAAAACTAAATAAAATACATATATATTTGTAGTTTAGAAATGGCATTGTTATTTTAATTTTGGCTCATTGCTAGTATGGAAAAATAGAATTGATTTTTGTATATTTACCTTGTATCCTTTGCCTTATTGAACACACTTATTAGTTCAGGAGGTTTTTTGGCAAATTTTTTGGGATTTTTCTATGTAGACAGTCATGTCATCTACAAATAAGGACATTTTAATTTTTTTTCTTTCCAATCTGGATGGCTTTTATTTCCTTATTTTGTGTTTTGCACTGACTAGAATTTTTGTCAGTATATTAAATAACAGTTCTGTGAGTGGACATTTTTGCCTTTTTCCTGATCTTAGGGGAAAACATTCAGCCTTTCAAACTTTCTGATATTTTAATCTCAGCATATGGTTAATTTTATGTCAGTTTTTTGTTTGTTTTTATTACAGTTAAAGTAAAAGTTGGGGGTGCCTGAGTGGCTCAGTGGGTTAGGCCTCTGCCTTCGGCTCCGGTCATGATCTCAGGGCTCTGGGATTGGAGCCCTGCATCGGACTCTCTGCTTAGCAGGGAACCTGCTTCCCCCTCTCTCTATGCCTGACTCTCTCTCTGTCAAATAAAAAAATAAAATCTTTAAAAAAATAAAGTAATAGTTGTGTTGGAAAATCTTGTAATGTAGTGCTTGCATGCATGGACTTTGGGGTAGTCAAAACTAGGTGTTATTGCATGCTCTATCCTTTCCTAGTAGTGTTACCTTGGACAAGTTTCATAACTCCTATAAACTTCCGTTTATTTTTTTTTAAGATTTTATTTATTTATTTGACAGAGAGAGAGAGAGATCACAAGTAGGCAGAGAGGCAGGCAGAGAGAGAGGGGGAAGCAGGCTCCCTGCTAAGCAGAGAGTTCTGATGTGGGGCTCCATCCCAGGACCCTGAGATCATGACCCGAGCTGAAGGCAGAGGCTTTAACCCACTGAGCCACCCAGGCGCCCATAAACTTCAGCTTATTTATCTGCAAAATGGTACAATGCATTCATTTATTCCATCAACTTAAATTCAGTATTTTAAAAACTTGATAATAAATGTACCTGCTTATCTCACAAACTTGTGAGAAATGACTGAAAGGATACTGGTGAAATACTTAGCACATTACCTTAACAGCTAAAATTCAAATTTTAGTTTGAATTGTTACTATTAGACCATGAGTATCAAATGAAAGATTCTTTTATAATAATGTGGTTAGATCAATGCTCCTTAGTGGGGTTAAGGGTTATGCCCCACTCCAAAGGACATTTAGCGATGTCTGGGGAGATTTTTGGTTGCTTCAACTGGAGTAGTAGGTTCTATTCTGCTGAACTTTCTATAATTCATAGGACAGCTCCCCATAACACATAATTATCTGGCCCAAAATGTTATAATGCCAAGGTTGAAAAAGCCTGATTTAGATGGATAATAGATGTATATGTGGGAATATGTGAAAAATAGCTTATAGGTTATACCCTCTTTTTTCTCCATTTATTTTTTTTAAATTAACATATAATGCATTATTTGTTTCAGGGGTACAGGTCTTTGTGTGATTTGTGATCTGTCTTATACAATTCACAATGCTCACTATAGCACATACTCTTCCTAATGTCCATTACCCAGCCACCACATCCCTCCCACCCCCTTCCGCTATCCCCTCTTGAACCCTGGCCTAAGTTCACTTTTTCAAAACTCTTTCTTTGACTGGCTGCCTCAAATTCAGAATAATACTTAGCCTGGCATTCTCTCGATAATATATTTATTTATACCCCTAGATATCAATTGGGTCACCAGCCAGAGAGTAAAGGTTTACATGCAAAGACTGCATATTCTTTGGGAATAACTCCACTTTTCTAGAACACATTGCTGATAGTCACCAAACATGTTCAGAAACTCTTCCTGGGCTTTGCTTTTTTGGTCTTAAATTTTGGTTACTTTTAAAATTCATGCTTTTATTTTTGCCTATTTCAGCAACTCCTCAGAGTTAGCAATATGACACCTTGTCTACCGATAAGATTCAGTGAGAGTGCTGGAAAATTGCTCTTCAGCTTTCAAAATGCAAAAACCTATTTTGCTATATGCTCCAGTCATTATTATATTGTTACAATACCTCAAATAGCAATGTATATAAGACAATCTCATTTGACATTCAAATCAGCATTTGAAAAATGGACTCGAAATTGATAGAAAAAATTCAAATGATGATTGAGCACAAATCCTTTCCTAAGAGTACCAATCTCAAGCAGAATATAAATTTATATACTTCTAGGGACTGTTTTGGCCCCCCGTGAGGTTTTTCCACTGATCAGCAGCACTTTTATAGCTTAAGTCCGGGTCTTTGAAGGTGGACCCAGAAATGTTCAGAGTCTACCTCCAGATGGAACTACCACCTCTCTGACAAAAATAAAGTAGCCAAGAATGTTATCCTCAAGTTTTCTACCTGTAGCTGGAGTATAATTCCCTTTGAATGATAAGATTTGAAGATGCATCTTGTTACAAAAATGTTCTCCCACAGGCTCGCCATTGAGTCTAAGTTCCCTCTGTCATAGTATTCGCTTTGAATTAAAACACTGTGTTTCTCACATGGAACTATCAAAACATAATGCAAATATAAGCACTAATGGAGATGACAGACTAGAACTTTTCATCAGCTTACATGCACACTAACAATATTAGTATTTGGGTCTACAGGAGCCAATAAATTACAACCATTCTTCTCCTCCAGGATCAGATGGAGATTAACACATCAGCTTTATAATGAGCCAAATGGATTAAAGAATAGAGTTTAAATTTTTGGTCACTTAGAATTATCTGATATGTGTCTTCCACTAATGAAAGATGATCAAAGGATAGTCCACAAAGCAGATACTTACCTAGAAAGCTGCAAGGGGAATCACTTCCTCAACCCACAGACCCTTGCCCAAGGAGACAAGAGGACCAAGTCCCATAAAGGAAGGATTAATGGTGAAGACAGAGACCATAAATATGGAAGTCTCCAGACTAAAACATAAGGATTCCTCCTAACCATTAACGTGTCAAAGGGCACTATCAAGTGTCAAGAGACCAAATCAGAAGACACAGAGGAAGTGCATTTTGATATAGGCAAAGTGCTAGAGGATTATGAAAAGTAAAAAATGTCCCAATGTTTATTCTTCCTGATTGAGGCCCTAATGAATCCCCTGAAGAGAGACCCCTTCTGTAAGATTCTATAATTACAAAGAATGGATGAAGAAGAGGTGGAGGATAGCTGGGTGGCACTAGATTAGGTAGAGGAATAGCTTGGGGAAAGGCGGAGATGGAGAGTTAAATTGCAAATGACAAAGACAAGCTCTGTTACTCAGCAGCATGTATCTGGCCTTCTTTGCCAAGCACAGTACAAGACTTGGACCTTGTGGAGGAAAATAGAACGAGCAGCTTTGTTTCTTGAACTCAAGGAATTTTATAGGCTTATCTGGTGGGATTATTTGGTTCCATTCATGTCAATGGGATATATTGCTTCCATTTACATAAAGAAAAAAATATCTAAAAAGCAACTGACTATAGTCAATGTATTAAAAATTCACTGTGTGTTGTGACGTATGTGATATGTGATGGCTATGTCATGTCACAGAATTTTCATGTTCATTCCTTTCTTTGGCATTAAAGTACTGGAGCCCTAAATCATCCAGACCTGGAAACAAAATAGAAAAATTTATCTAGACAGTGAGAAAAAGAGAATGTGAGAAGCCAGCCAAGGCTGATTTTGCATGGACTAGGAAACACAATGAGGGTCCAACAACTAGCAGTAAATAGCAATCAACATGACATTGGCTCTTTGGTTGACAGTACTTGGCAGCATCTGTAATGAATGTTCTACAGACGTAATGATTCAGGTAAAAACTGGACAACATTCAGTGACAAATCTTTTCTCAAAAGAAGATCAATGTTTTAGATACATTTAATCTTTTCTTCTGTGTTTCCATCTTTGGCTAAGATTCTGATTTGCCCCTCATTTGATAGTGCTAATTTTAGGCCATCTCCATGAAATAATGCCACCCGATAAAATGTTCTTGCTGCCAAATAGGAAAATGTGCTAAATGAATACAACTTTAACATCACTTTGGAAAGGAGACATTTTAAGCATGAATTCTAAATTACCCAAAATCAAAGCAGGTGCAAAAAGGAAGCTCTAATGAAATGGACGTGGCTCTTCCAGCAAAAGTGAAGTGAGTTTTTGTTGTGTTTTTTAGAGTGAGGAAGAAAATTACTCTAACTGTGGGTAAAGAGAGAGCCACATAGGGTGCATATTTGATAGTTTTTTGTGGCAGCAAGATGTTCCCCCAAATTCCTTCTGGCATATGGATGAAAACTGATAGGGAAGTCAAGTTTTCTCTTACATGGTGAAAGAATAAGTGTTTTCCAGCAGCTTCTCACAAGTGATAAAACTTCAAATACCTAATAGTAAAGAATCAGACTGTTTTGCTGATGATTTTATCAATGGTTATTTCATGCAAGATAAACGGGAGAATTTTAGGTCAAGATTGTCTATTTTTCATTAGGTAACAAAGACAGAGAAGATGTAAATAGATCACTCTCTACAAAGTTATTATCTAAGAAGAATTAGTAGAAATTGTGATTCAGATGTATGCTGCCAAGGCAGCAGTGCTGGGCCTGGGTAGGTGCGTATAAAATCAGCACCAAGATTTACAAAACTTTAAGGTCAAGGATCAGGACTGAACTTGTAGAATCTTAAGGCAGTAGATAATTCAGAGCACCCCGGATCAATCTGATCTAGGTAATCATTATACATCTGTGCAAGCAAAGAGATCACAAAAAGTAGTCTCTTTCAGACCTATTATTTTTATACTATTATTTTTACTTATTATTCCCAAGAATGGCAATTTTATTACTTTTGTCTCCCACTGGACTTTGAGAAGCTTAAGGAAAGAGACCATGTCTTACTTGTTTTTATAAACCAGTGCCTAGCTGATATCATGGTACCTAGTGCATGTTGAATATTCACTGAGGAAATGAAATTATAGAGCAACTTCAGAATATGATTTCTGGGTTGGAGGTACTTAATCAACACTGCTTAACAGAGATTTCTATGGTGAGAATATTTGGCACTGCCCAATTTGGTAGCTGCTAGCCACAGGTGGCTATTAAACACTTGAAATGTGGGTAGAATGAGGAATTGCATTATTAATTTTACTTAATTTTAAGTAATTTAAATGTAAAATTAAGTTAGTCACATGTTGGGCAGTGTGGTGCTACATTTTGCAAAAGAGTAAAGAGAATAGAAGGTGTTGGTTTTGTAATTTACTATTTTAAGACTGTTTGACTACCATCTGTCTTCTCTCTCAATAGTCTCAAAATAGTCTCATATTTCAGGTTAGTTAAAAGTGACCAGTCTTCCTTGTTGACTTGCAATGACCGAGTATCACTTATCCATCTCATAATTATTGCCTCTGTCTATAGAATATTAAGTACACAGACCTGGTGTTTCCTCATCTGTGAAATGGGAATTGTAATATCCATCTGATAGGTTGTTGGGAGGATTAAAGACAAAATGCTTAGTCTCTATGGCAATGTCTGTCACATAAGAGATAGCAAATGGTAGCTGTCTGTAGTTGTTAACATCTACTGTAGTTATTGTTAAGGGCAAAATAATGTGTTAAGTACTGTGAGGATATCGAAGGATTAGTATAGTCACCGGCTTTTTAGAGTGATTTCCTAAAAGTTTCCATTTATTCCATATAGGTGCCAGTAATTTTTTTATCTCTTATCAATACGTCAATAATCTTAGTCCCTTCATTTAGAAGCCCTTCTACTGGGCCTTGCACATTTTTGAAGAAGAGATTCCTGTCTTACTTATGTCTTCATACTCTAAGAACAGAACCTGGTATTTAGTAGTTAAAATAATTACTGAATTTGAATAGTATAAAAATACAGTCTTCACTGCTGCTGCTCATGGAAGATAAGATAGTTATACAGCAACCAGCAAGAGCAACAAATACAAGTTATGATAAAACAGAAAACATCCATTAACTATAGCAATATTTATCTCACACACAACTCCATCACACAAACACAGGTGAATAAGTAATGTTGGAAAATGGTTAACAACACGTGTGAAGGGTCTATGGGAAGACAATTATCAAATTTATATAAAATATATATAAATTATCATATATAAAGAAAACTTGAATTAATGCGAAAGCATACCTTGTTCTTGGCTGGGAAGAATAAACATTATAGAAAAGCATAATCCTTTTTAAAATCAAAGGTTTGCACAAAATTTTCTGGAAATCTTTGAAAAATAAGAATAATGAGCTTGTCCCATCAAATATTAAAACAAATTATAGAGCTGCAATAAGTAAACCAATGTAATATAGGTACAAGAATAGACACATAAAAAAGTAGAATAAAATGTATGAATTCAAAATGGCCCCTAGTAAATATAAGAGTTTAACGTAGGAAAAGGCTCACTTGCATTGGAAAAAAATCAGTTTAGCATTTAGCCTCATACTGTAAACCAAATATACATGCCACATGGATTAAAGGGTTATATGAAATAATAACAAGAAACAAGAAGAAAATATTACTTATCTGTTGCAAGGAGAGCATGCTACACATCAAATTTAGTAATTGCATGAATATTAATGAGCAATTGCACACTTATAGAGTCTTTTAGCTTTTACCATCATAAACATATGAAAAAATTAAATTATAAATAAAAAACTGTAAAAGTTTTGTCAGCACATGCAAAGATAAATTCATAGAATTAGGGATTTTTCAATTAAAAGACTGGTTTAAATGTTGCCTGGGGCACATATAACTATGCAACCTCAGGGTGATTATTTAAACCAAATTTATATTTTCTTATCTTTAAAATGAAAATTTGAAAAAATAAATGTCATAGTGTTAACATGACAAATTCAGAAATGTGTAAAACATTAGTGCATTGCCTGGAACAGAGAAAATGCTCAATAAATGGTAAGCTAAAAATAATAAAGGATGACATCCTTGTTATGTAGTTTTATAGATCATGAATTTTAATATTACTCTTTTTCTGATATGAATTTTGCAAATATTTTTTCAGGATAGTTATTTGCTTTTATTTATTTGTTTTTGTCTTCTGTAAGAGAAAATTTTCATTTTTACTTATTTAGATCTATTAGATTTTTCATTCTTGGCTCTGGTTTTTCATTTATTTAAAAATTCTTCCCCTCAAAAAAAAATAAATAAAAAGTCTTCCCCTCTTTTTCAGTTTTCTAAGAAGTTTTACATGTCATTTATTAAAACTATGCTAATTTTTATTCATAGGTCTTTTTCTGACCTCTGTTCTTTTCCATTGACCTATTTACTCTCCAATATTTATACCTTCATTACCTACTTTTTCTTTTTGAATGAATGAATGAAATTTTCTCTTTTTTTTTAAGATTTTATTCATTTATTTATTTTGAGAAGGAGAGAGCAAGAGAGCACAAACAAGGGGAGAGGGGCAGATAGAAAGGAAGAAGCAGACTCCCCTGCTGAGCAGAGAACCTAATGTGGGGCTCCATCCCAGGGTCCTGGGATCATGACCTCAGCTGAAGGCAGATGCTTAATCGACTGAGCCACCCAGGTGCCCCAGTGAATGAAATTCTCTATATATGATATTGAATAGTTTTGTCCCAAGTCTTTATTAATGGGAAGATTTGTAACACTTAACCAGTAAGTGTGATTTTGTTTCTAAGTTTCTTTAAAAAAAAAAAAAAATATTTATTTATTTGTTTGAGGGGTGGAGGGAGAGAGGGAGAGAGTCTTTAAGCAGACTCCACAGTGAACTAAGTGTGGAGCTTGAAGTAAGGATCAGTCTCAGGACCCTGAGATCACAACCTTAGCCAAAACCAAGAGTCAGGTGTTTAACCAAGTGTGCCACTGAGGCGCCCCTGTTTTTTTGTTTCTAATAGATAATTTTCACTGGGCTTAGGGAGATCCCTCCCCTTTCAAAACCACTTCCCATGCTAGGACCATTCAATCAGAGAAAGGGACATTTAAATTTTTGCCCAGGAGATAAATGCCTGAAAAATGGGTAGAGGAGGTGATGGAAAATAGAAAAGCTCTGCTCGATATTTTTACAAAAGTGATGGACATTGGGGAAGGTATGTGCTATGGTAAGCACTGTGAATTGTGCAAGACTGATGAATCACAGACTTGTACCTCTGAAACAAGTAATACATTATATGTTAATAAAAAAATTTTTACAAAAAAAAGAACATTTAAAGGAGCACCCTGTTGTTTTAATTACTTTAATTAATTAATAACATTTTGAAACACAATTCCTTACAATGCTTTCATTTTATATTTCATAAAATGAACTATAATACATTTACATTCTTTTTTAATCCTCTGTCAATTTTTTCATTTTCTGGGTTGTCAATTTTTTTTCCTGAGAGTGGACTATTAATTTTATTCTATGTATGATTCATTGTGATCTAGACGTTTTTTTTTTCTTTTAGTCCCTTCTTTTTTTCTAATGTTTCAGGTACTTTTTGTGTGTTACATTATATTTACCAATTCATATGACATTGACATGAACTCATGTTATTCTATGATTTTAAAAACAAGCTATTTTTGGGGTGTCTGAGTGTCTCAGTGAGTTGAGTGTCCAACTCTCAATTCTGGCTCAGGTCATGAACACAGGGTCATAGGATTGAGCCCCATGTCAGGCTCTGTGCTCAGTGTGGAGTCTCCTTGGGATTCTTTCCTTCTCCCTCTCCCTCTGACCTTCCACCCATTCCTGCTCCCTCTCTCTCTAAAATGTAAAATAAGTAAAAATCTTTAAAAATAAACATAAATAAAAATAAAGCGTTGATGCAGTTACCCTGGTCCTAAATAGATGATAGATAGATGATAGATAGATAGATAGATAGATAGATAGATAGATAGAAGCTGTTTTTTTTTCTTTACACATTTTACTGTAGAGAATTCAAGAGTTTTTAAAAATCTTACAAGTTAAAATTAAGGAATAATATTTATAAATTTATTTCAGCTTCACTCTTAGGAGTTAGATATTGAATCTATCCAGTTATAAAAAACAGTTCAGATCAAATTTTTCTCCAGATTGTTATGAGAGGCTGTTTATTTTTTTTTCCTTAGTTTTTTTGGACTTTTGTTAGACCAGCTTCTAAAAGGAGTGCATCATTTTTTAACTTCCGTCACATACAATTATCACAGGGAGATGTGGTTTGATGGAAAAATACACAGAGACACAGTAAAAAAAAAAAAAAAAGCCAGTTCCTTCAGCTTGCAGAGAAAAAATGTAAAGCACAGAGCTAGTAACGTAGTGGCACCCGCAGTGAGGTGGTGAGGGCAAACTTTTCAGTCTACAGGTCCCCACCAGATGAAAGTAAAATAAAACCATGCCAGGACACAGTTAAGTGGCTGCCCAAAAAATCAGTTGCCTAAAATGGACTTGTTGGAGATAAGTGAAATACCAGGACAAACCTATTCAGTTTGCCAATCTGGTATCCTTGAGACCCAGCTGTGAAACCTCGGTCGGCATGGTCCAACTGCCGTCGGCATCAACTGGTAGTGGTCTTTCCCTCCAGGTGTAATATGGATGGGGATAACTCTAGGTCCTATGGCAGGCAAGCATGTCCAAAATCACTGTAGCCATGCCAGGACTCTCCCAGTTAGCAGGAACCCTATCTGGGAATTGAAGCTGGCAGAATTGCTGGTAGGTGTCTCATCTAACTCTGAACCTTTTCCGTTCGAGAAAATCAAAACTTTCATCCAGCTCCTTCCCTGATAGGAGACTTCAGTTTTTAAAGATGATATTCCCATGGGTGCCATTAACCCTGGCTGACCCAACCTTTAAACGTGCCTAGAATCTGTTACTACACCAATATTGCCAATCTAAGTTTAATCATTTCATTTATTTTGACAATACCCATTACATTTTTCAAAAAGGTGATCTGTATTCAGTGCTTTTATTGTCTAATCTTATTCCGCTGCCTGAAATGAATGTATATTCTGAGGAAAACAACCACTTCTAATTGCTAAAGCCAGTGTCTTCACCTTTGGCTATGACATTGTATTTTTAAAATTATTTTGTGGCATCTTTGTTTTTCCATGTCTCTTTTTAATATTCTTTCTTGATTTCTTATCTTCCCTCCATCTCTTAGTTATAGATGTTCTTACCGATGTCCTTAGCACACTTCTCTCCTTCTCTTAACTACGTATCTTTTCCTGGGTAGTCTTTTCTAGATATTGTCATTGTCATAACAATGAATCTAAATCCCAGAATTGTGTCTTGAATCTTTATGTTCCTTCAAATCCCAGATCCACACATCCTATGGCTACTACTTATCCATTTACAGATGGTTCCCCATAGGGACTTCAGATTCTCTGCCTGGAAAACTCAACTGTTTTCCACATATCTGAATTCTTACTTACTGTTGTTTTGAGTGACTTTTCCAGGCCCTAAGCCTTGTAATTCCCTCAATTCCATTGCCTCAATTCCATTGACCTTCAGATCCACTCCATTTTGGTATTTCACTCCATGACAAAGCTTGGATATTGTCATCAACTAGGTGTTTTCTGCCTCTGTAACCCAAAATAACAACTTATGTTATCTCAGTCAGTAAAAATAGTCCAATACAAAATTCTCCCAGGTTATAATTTAGTATTTCTTGGGTAAATTCAGATTCTAGTATTTTTATCTCTATCATTACTTATAATTCAATGTCTTGTCTTTTAAGAATTCACCCTAAACAGTAGTGTGCTGGTAAATATTTAATAACTAGCTCTGTGAAAAATAAAACATCTGGTATGTAACATTTTCTAACTTCTGTAGCTTTCTAATTTTTGCAAATATTCCCATCATGGCCACTTTCAAGCTACAATACAATGTCACTGAATGCTGTGTTGGGAAAATCTGTGCAAAATCAGGTCTTGAGAGCTTGCAAGAGCCATGGTGGCTCCAGCACCCCACTCATTGGCTCTAAGCTTTGATTACTTTCCTCCTGATTCATGCCAGATTCCAAACTGCACCAGACCCTACACTAATACTTCATCTGCCAACAAGGGCAGCAGGACGGAAGTGTAATCCACTGACGAATGAGCACACAGAAATTACAAATTGGTTACTTCTCTGCTGGTGTCCTTAACCAGCCCAATCTCTGCCACTGGCTCTGTTATGTAACTCTCTTTGTTCTACTGAAGCATCACAATCATAGTCTTTTTGGTCAGTGATCTAGTGAAAAAATAACCACTTAGGAACAGTCACCAGAAACCTTGCATGAGGTTATTTCCCATATTCAGTAGTCCATTAGTGATAGGGGCAAGTTAGCCCTGGTCCAGCTATCCTCTGTAAACCCATGGGGGAAGTTTACATTCCCACCACATCACCACACCACCATTCAGTCCCTGGCTTTAGAGAAAACTCATGTGTGGTGGGGGTGTGGGCAGGGAGGGAGTTGCACTTACTGATTCTTACTTTGTTTCAGCTCCTCATGCTATAATGCTATTTGGCTACTGACCTTATCCCACACCCCAAGAGAGATGATTACCTTATGTGTTCTGCCATTCATTCATTTGAAGTCCAAAATGTATACTGGTCCTGTGTTCAAAAATACCTACAGACTGTTGTGAGCAAGTCTCTCTGGTAATAAAGATTCCTTGTAAGGAAAGAGGAATGAGTGTCCCCACCTCACACAGAGGAAGGAGGGCATGTGGAAAGGATGAAATAAGGCACCACAAACTAGAGAATCATAAAAACTCTTTGGCTTGAAGATCCTCTCTCTGTTTCTGGCTAATATTACATCTCTGCCTAGAATAGGAAAAGATGAACAATCTACTCTCTTATAGCATCAGTAACCTATTTTTTCTGTTCCATGTTATTCCTGGTAGGGCATATTTCAAAAACAGAAAAAAGTGGAGTGCCTGGGTGGCTCAGCTGGTTAAGTGTCTGACTCTTGATTACAGCTCAGTTCATGATCTCAGGGTTGTAAGACCAAGCCCTGCATCTGGCTTGTACACTGGGCATAGAACCTGCTTAAGATTCTCCCCCTCTGCCTCTGCCACCTCCTCCCTCCTCTCTCTCTCTCTCTCTCTCTAAAAAAAAAAAAAAAAAAAAAAAAAAAAAAAAAAAACAAAGAAAATTTTTCTTTTCTTTCTCTAGTACCACATTTCTTGGAAAACCTTTATGTTACAAGGCAAGCACCAATTAAAAGTAAATAAATGTATTTTTCCCTTAGTGCCAATATTCTCATGAAGAGATTAGAGAGATTCTCTTTTTCTCTCAGTATCATCTGAACTTTGGAAGTATAGAGGAATATGTATATAAACATTTGTGTCTTGAATTTAAAAAACTAATTCATCATTCTTTATTTGTATGCAATTTGATGCTTTCAGTAGAAACTGCAAAGATGGTATACATATAATGTGTGAGTGCCCTATATTTTATGGTCAATAAATCATTCTTTTGATTAACAATTTCCGAATATCTATTATGTACAAGTCACTATTATGCTAAAGTAAGACTAAAGAGGGAGAAAAACACATAGTTACTGCTCTCAAGAATTTTTCTCACTAGAAAAAATTAAATATTATTTATGTCAATCATTCAATTAACCAGATTTATCCTAGCAATCAATACAGTGACAGATGTCATGGCCAGATTCCTTCAAAGTCTGGGCCAACCACAAGTTCCTTAGTGATTCCAAGTCAAAGGCATAAACCATAAGATATGAAAATCACTGGTAGTCTCAGATCTTTCAGTTTTTACTTCATTAAAAATATTTAGCCACGAATTTAAATTATTTCTGTACACTATGTGTTATCCAAGTATTTATTACTCATAAACAAATTAACACATTTAGTTATCTCCTTTTTGTGGGAATGCATGTTTAGGAATACAGTTTATTTATTTTATTTTTTTTTAAGATTTTATTTATTTATTTGACAGAGAGAGAGAGAGATCACAAGTAGGCAGAGAGGCAGGCAGAGAGAGAGAGAAGGAAACAGGCTCTCTGCTGAGCAGAGAGCCCGATGCGGGGCTCGATCCCAGGACTCTGAGATCATGACCTGAGTTGAAGGCAGAGGCTTTAACCCATTGAGCCACCCAGGCGCCCCGGAATACAGTTTATTTAATATTATACAGGGGCGCCTGGGTGGCTCAGTTGGTTGGGCAACTGCCTTCGGCTCGGGTCATGATCCCAAAGTCCCAGGATCAAGCCCCATGTCGGGCTCCCGGCTCTGCGGGAAGTCTGCTTCTCCCTCTGACCTTCTCCCCTCTCATTCTCTCCCTCTCTCTCTCTCAAATAAATAAATAAATAAATCTTTAATAATATACACATGTTAACTTAGTTTCACTGTGTCTGAATTTTATACTTTTCATTATTTAACTACGACATTAATAAGTAATGTTCACCTGGGTCGGACATGCTATTTTATTCACCACCTCACCCTGTCTATGACACCAATTACCGTCCAGACAGATGGACGAATCAGCCACCAATCATGAACTGCCTCCAATAACTGCAGCTACTTGAATCTGAAGCTCGGAGCAAATCTAGATTGCAGTGCACTCTCAATATTCTTAGAAGCCAGAAAAATTAAGTTCCCCAGGCTGAATGTCTCTGACAAAAGAAGAGAGAGGGTAGACTTTAATTTCCCCATAGATGTCAAACAGTACATATGATTGAGAAGCCTCTTGCAAGGCTACAAGGGAATTCACTCCCTAATTCAACAAATATTTTTATTTGAGTGCATTCTATGAGCATGATCTTTCAAGTTGCCACAATGTAGGTACTCAATGGCAATATGTTTTTAAAATTATTTTCTTTGATTGGTACCACATAGAAGAAGAAAGGCAGCTCACTCTTGAGGTTTTGGAAAAATAATCCAGCATAAAAACTGAAGTTCTACCAGCTTATTTCACCTGTATTTTCCATATTGATAATTGATTTTTCAATTATTTGTCTTTATGTCTACAACTGGTATTACTATACAGGCTAAGTTAGTATTTCTCATTTTTCAAAAATTCTGTAATTACATGAATCTTTAATAATGACCAATAATGGGTATGGAATGAACTTGTTTATGCAGTGATAGGTAACACCTATTCCTAATGATGGTACTGCCAACCTAATTCAAAGAATTCAGTAAATTAATTTCAGCTGAGATATTATGACTGCATTTGTTATATCATAGCATCCATTACTCATCAAACTGTATTACCATATATCATACATGCCAGTCATTTATTTGTGTGGGCAAAAGAAATTTTGGCTCTTTAATCACAGCAAACCTATTAGTCTACCTGATGTTCAGAATTTCAGTTTTCTCTCTTTATATTAACTACTCCTCTTTTCTACCAAATAATAGCATCTTTTATTTTTCAAATGTTTTATGATTAATATTAATATTATAATTATTTTATGAGACATTGGACATGTATTGCACAAGCTATAAAACTAAGTGTTCATATAGGGCCTTCACTCAAATGTGTCAAAGCTTTCTGTAGGTACTATGTATCTCTAAATATTTATTCTCTTGATTAACAAATAGCTTGTGTTTGAAACATTTTTTTCGGTCGTTTTCCCACAATTAACATTTTGTATATGAGAGTGGAAGCGAACTGCATACTGTATGAATACTATATTTTTACTGGAAATTAAGGTAAACAACCACATATTGATATAAATAAAATTCTCCCATATCCACAGCACTCCACTCCACAACTACACCAAAAGTTTAACCAGGATATAACTAGACTGTCCCAAAGTCCTAGCTCTATGGCAAGATCACATTCAAATGAATTCCGCTTGACCAACAAGAATTTTTTTTAACTTCAGATATGTACTAATATTCCCACAGCAAGACTTTCAGAAACCTCTTCCCCAAAGTGAGCAAAGGCTCTCCCTTTCTCACTTCACACAGTTTATCCCTTTTTATTTCAGCTCTTACCACTGCCTTTCCTAATAAATTCTTCCTTTTTGTTAGAGCTTTTCCTCTTTCCAGTGTAAACTATCCAATGTAATCTCAGATCTTGCAGCTCTTTCTAATTATCTTAATGTATACCTGAATACTAGAAAGCTAAAAAAACCAAAACAAACAAAAACCATATGTATGTTGCGGGGGAGGGTGAATATCCATATTATTTTTTTTTTCTGGTTACCCAAGTCTATTGTTTTTAATTATGTAATAATTAGAGAGCACCTTTTTCTTTAAAGGGGTCTTTTGCTGCCTCTGCCTTGTTTCTGCCTAAAGCAGTTGTACCTCTAAACTCTGAATTCCCACTACTTGTCTCACCCCCTGCGGGCTCCTACTTACAGAAAGTGAGAAATTAATAGTGGGCAACCTTTGTTGAAGACTTACCTGGTACCAGGTACTGTTCCAAGTGCTTTGTCTGCATTTAGTCATTTAATCTTCACAACAACTTTGTGAGGCAGGGACTCTTTTTTTCCCTTCTTTTATATAGGAGAAAATGGATACCACAAGGAGTGAAGTAAATTGCCTCAGGTCATAGGCCGAGTAAGTAACAGAATCAGGGTTTGAACCCAGGGAGTTACATTTAAGAGTTACATATTAAACCACCCTGCTGTTTAAAAACTATCTGAAACTCACTTTGATACAATGTAATAAATCATTACACAACTCAGGGTGGACTTAAAGAGGTTAGAAGCTTTAGAAACTGGTAATGAAAGTGGCAAGGTTGTTGTATAAGGAGTTGCTGAAAATGATTAAAACTCCTTATTCTGGGAAGATGTGTGTGATAGCAATCCACAAAATCACAGATAATATGGTTAAATAAATAAGGACTTCTCTATTTAATTTTGGAATATCAGAATTTGAACACACTCCTGGAAATTCAGAGGTAAGAGTGTGTAAATAAGGGGGCATTGCACAGCAGCAAATAATGGACCAGGTTTTACACTATGTATTTATAGGCATTTTTCAAATGGGGAAACAGATTTATATGGGTTAAGGATTCAAATCCTGATATCTGTGCTCCTATAGTCATTACTCCTAATCTAGTTGTTATCCTGCCTCACAAAGACTCCACAAATTATTGGGTCAAAAGTTAATGATATTAATGAACACATTCAGAATATAAACTAGGTGCATTCACTAATCAAATAATTTTGTAAATGTTAGCTCATTTAATATTTATCATAACCTTATAGGTAATATTATCTCTATTTTATAGGGAACTAAGGTATAGAGATTATATAATTTGCTCATTTGCTCCAGGTGCTATGACTGATTCATAAATCTGGATTTTGAAACCAAGCTGTCTTGTTCTTGAATCTATGTTCTTAACCTCTATGCTAAACCAGAGTAAGGAGAATTTTAATCAGATGAATGTTTTCAGTGTTTGCCTACAGTATTAATAGGCCACATTAAAAAAAAAACAGTTCTGAAGTCAAATTAGTTCATTTTTGTCACGATATCAGGTCCTTTAACAAGAAAATATATAATGTAAATCTTACTTGAGTATAAATTTTCATCATTATTTAAACTATATGAAATTGTTAATATTAAAAATGAGCTAACAAAAATGGCAATAAGAGACAGATTATGATATGTAGTATCTCTAAGAAAATGATTTAGCAAAATACAAACATTTTAGAAAACTCAGTGTAGTAAGCTGTAAAAGATCCAACAAATATTTGCTTAAAAAACTAGATATAAAATGACATCTTCAACTTTTTTTAATACTAGTATTTCATTAATGATTAGAATCATAGGATAAAAATTTGTAATGCTTTCTAATGTCCCTTCCTTTTGCAGACTAGAAATCCATGGAACAAAAAATATCCATGAAATAAAATGTGTGAGAGACAAAGCCAAGATTCAGTGCACAAATTCTGTTATCAGCTATCTTTATATGTTTGCTAATTATATGCCTGATAACTTTTAATTCTCCAGGCATCTGTAATCAGAACTTTTTATTCTTAAGAGATCTATGACCAGGTTTTGTCACCCATTACAACTAGGCTTTTAGTGGCATATACATAAATATAAATTGGAGAACTTACTATCCTATCCCAGAAGTCTAGGCATTAAAAGACAAAATTTTAGGCCCGGAAGAAAACTGAGAGATCAATCCTGTCTTTCACCCCAAGTCCTATAAAGAATTTCAGTAAATTGAAACCAAAGGAAGCACCGAAGGCTCCTTTGGCACAGAGGTATTTAATAATAAGGATTCTGTATTAGAAGTAAACTAATTTAACCTCATTGACATCCTCCAGCTTTAAAGGAACTGTTTGATGATACTTACAATTGATTGGCAATAAAAGAATCACCAGCATGGCTATGTTAGAGCCAAACAAACCAAATTCTGTTCCGTACACTCGGGTTGTTACCAGGAACCTGAGTGTCATCACCTGAAGGGATGCTACTGACCCACTTTGGATTGTTTTACGTGAATGTGGAGCTGATTGCTCTCATCCGCAGGGCACAGCTCTTGTGAGCAGCCAACAGGGGAGTGTTGTGTATTTGATAACTGTGCATGAGAATGGCAGTTAATTTCTTTAGGAGTTTAATTTAAGCCTTTCTGCAGTTTCTAAAAGTAAGTGGGAGAATGAATAGAACAGCATGTTCTCGTTTTGCAGAAATAGAATGGCAAACTATATATCAAGAGAGAAATTAGACTGAATATTCTTTAAAAAGCCTCACATGAGAAGTGGCAAGAGGAAAATACCCTTTAATAGCAATTTTATCTTTGATATTTTGGTGACTCTTCTCATGAAAGAAATATTTGTGCTGTGCCTGTAACTGGTGATGGTACAGAGAACAATGCACTGATTCCTAAACAAATGTAACTAAATAGCCAACTTCCATTTTGCCAAAACAAAAGTTAATGGCTACTTTGTATACTCAACAACCTCTTGTGTAAAAGGACCTTTTTACATAAGATTTCAGCCTCTGGAGAGATTTAACCAGCTAATAAAATTTAAATTTAAATAAAGTTGAATCTTTTTTTTTTCAGTGTGTATACCCACGGGCACTGAGTAGGTCCTGAATATGGATTTATTGATTTGAAGTCTGTGATTTATATATATTTGTAGATGTTAATGCTGTGTGGTTTTATAGAGCCACACAGTTGAAAGCGTATAATCAATTGTCCAGACAAATTAAGCACAAATTATTTTCACACTCTTAGAAAAGCATATATAGGAGGACAGTAAGCACAGAAAGTTTCGGCCTTCTCCCCCACTTTGGAACACAAAATGAGAGAAATCACTAAGTTCCTGTAGATGGCAGAGCCAAAGGAGCAGTTTCAGTTGAGGGGAGTGTCGGTGTCTCTGGCTTTTCGTGAACTAGAAGATTATTGCCAGCAGGGGCACGCGTTTAGTTTCCCCCATTCTATGGATCATTCTTGCATATTCTCTGACTTTAATGATGGTTTGTACCCAGGATTTGAAGTAGAAGAAAAATAAGAAATCACAAAATAAAATTTAGACTTGCCTTTGCAGAAGCTACAAGTTTCAAAATTAGCAATATCCTATGAGGGTAATAAAAAAAAAATGCTTAACCAGAACAATATGTGTGCGCGCGTGCGCACACACACACACACACACACACAACTATGTGTGAAACGGAAGACAGACTGGCATAAGTTAATTGGTGGAGGCATTTGGAAGTCATGGAAGGAGGTTTGGGTCATTTCTGTTTAGAGTAACCATATGTCTCAAAGGGGCATTCCAGTTTATGCCTTTTGTTCCAGTATGATATCCACTTTGAATAATACATTATACTATGCTTATTACTATGGGCTTCTTGTATATTACTGAGCAAAGAAATTATGTGACAGAGTGTCTGTGACAGGAAGATTATATCATGATTTCCTGGGACCTGGAGTGAAGGGAGGCAGGAATACCTGTGAGAGGCTTTACCATTTATATAAACATGAAGCAACTATTATTTAGTGAGTAGGACACAAAGAATGAGGGGGATTCATAAGACCTCAAAGAGAGGCAACTGATAGTATTTTAAATGATTTAAAATAAAATATGATGCATAAATGATCTCAAAAGTAGACATCAGTTGTGAATCTAGGGAACTTGGGAAATGGCATTGTCAATAACAGGGGAAAAAATTGGAAGACAAAGATTTTAAAGAGAAAATAGGAGCCTACTATCTAAAAATACTGTATTCAGGAGTTGAAAAGGCAAGCCAAGAATGTTGTGTCATCTCATAATAATCATAGAAACAGGAAATGCACATTTGAAAGCATCAGCATTTAGGTGATTTTGCATGGATTTTAAACTTTCTGGACCAAGTTGACATTTAATTTATAGAAGGGATCTTAGAGATCTTGGAATATATATCTTCACTGATAGTGTCTAGCATGGAGTCCAATATCTATACCTCTCTCTTTCTCTATCTATATATCTATCTGAGAACAGAGAGAGACATAGAGAGTGAACACATAATGGTTCAATGCAAGATCAACAAACTATAAAGCAGTAGATCCGGGGACTGACCTTAGATCTTCCAGTGCTCTGTACACAGCACTCCAAAGAACAAGTTGTGGTAAAATCCCTAAAGCTTAAATGTTAATAGATAGTATACTTAATTTAGATATCTTTATGAAAATTCCTTATACCTTAAAAATAAGGTATAACGATAAATGAAAGTTGAATAATAGATAATAACATATTAGACTGCCAAGCTATACGCTCTGCAATAGATTTCTGGGACAAGGTGAATTTAATTACTGTGAAGCATCTTCTAGGATCCGGAGATTAATTTGCAATTGTCAACAAAGTCTTTAGTTGTCAGCAAATACTTAAGAGAAAAAGAGAATTATTTCATCAATGATAGGGATGTATATTGGCTTGTCTATAAAAAAGATCCCTTTGGGGGAAGGACATAATTGTCTTCTGTTTTGTTTTCAGGTTGTGCCATCACAGAACAAAACATTAATAGGTCAGCTGTCGTTGGTATTGATTTTGGAGGATTTTTTAGAGGGAGATTAGGTAGGGATTTAGTTTTTTTTTTGTTTGGGCAGAACTGAGTATTCTACAGCAAAGGTCTAATTCTGCTTGTTGTTCCATCTTAGGGAGAATTATAGTTAATTGATATATAATTAATTTCCTTCAAAGAACTTTTCAATATTACCTTTGGTCTTTTGTCCTGATTGCCCATAGGTAACAAAATTCTGATATTTTCTCATTTTGTCCTTATTCTCTTAGCAATACCTTTTCAGGCCTTGTTATCTGTTTGGGACATACTTTAATAAAGTAGAATGTATCATATGTATTAAGGAAGGCACTTTTTTTCAATACTAACTTTGTACTTTTCACTGTTAGTGACTGAATAGACTGCCACAGCAGCTCTGAACACACAGTAATTGGTGAAGAATAATTAAATGAATGAATAAATGACTAGGTAGACAGATGAGGTGTATGCTCAGCAAAAAACTGGCCAAGATTATAATATCCTTAAGAACAGAAACTTTTTTCTTTTTCATCTCTGTATACCTAACAGTGCCTAGAAGAGAGATTTACCCAAGGCAGAATTTTAACAAATGTTTACTGAAAGAATGAATCAAATCCTGTGTCAGTGAACATGTTAAAGAATGATAGCAAACTGCCTGGTCTAGTGTCTCCTAAGTGTTCCGCTCTACTCTTTGGCATCCCCATCTAATTAACCTACACGATAATGTGACAAAATCAGCTTGCTGTCCTGGACAGCTTCCCACACCTCCTGTGGTGCATGTAGAGGAGATTCTGAGACTTATTAAGCCTTCAGTTAAAGAGAAGGTTCCGTTGATACATCAACCCATTAACATCTGAAACCATAAACTAATAGATTCTTGCAGATCATACATCATGAAGATGAAACCACAAAAGAATTTCTAAACTAAATGTGGCAGTTTGTAAAAGACTGCAGTTTGAAAAGTTAGATTACTACATCTTCCCAAAGTAAAATTGGGTACATGTAGTTTTATTTCCAACTCTGTTCTTGAGTTTTTTATCTAATGATATCTTTATATACATTTAAACTAAAATTCTATGTAAGCTTGTGCATGTGTGTATTTGTGTGTGTGAGCATGTGCAGATACCTGTCCTCTAAAAGGATCTGTAAGATACAGCTTTTATAATAATTAGCTCATCTAATGATGTAGGATCTGTGTTATAAAAGTCAGTATTAGGGATATAGGGGACGGTAAAGTTTTCCTTGATCCTCTTGGGTTCTGAAAATTAGACTGACAAAGATTAACAGGAGAAAGGCATACAAATTTATTAAATGCAAGTTTTACATGACATGAGAGCCTTCATAAGAAAATGAAGACCAGAAGAAATAGTTAAATCTGAGTGTTTTTATGCTAAGTTTAATAAAGAGGGTAACAGTGTGATAGGACAAAGGGTATAAGTTAAGTATAGTAAACTGGGGGAAACTTCACTAGGCCTGTTTTTGTTCAGATTCCTTTCTGTGTCCCATTTGTTTTCAGAGATAAGTATGCTCCTTTCTCCCAGGTAGCGAGTGGGCACCTCTCACATGAGGGTTTTATGACTCGCTTCAGGGATAGTTCAGAAAGTTCTTTCCACACGTGCTATTTCTCAAAATTTTTGGCTTGAGATATTCAGTATGCCAAAGTCCCATATTTTAGGGTAGGGTACCCTGGACCCCATCAGAGATTAGGAGAATACTTTCATTTTATCTTTGCTAGTCATACTGTTTTCAAAGCAACTGAACAACTCTCATTTATAAAATGCAGCAGCCTGAGACTACATAATTGGGAAGAGGTAGATAAATCTCTTACAGCTACAATAATTTATGAGTATGTGACTTTATAATCGCTTTACTATTATTATGTAGCATTTACTTAGAAAAATATAATCAATTTTTTCCCCTCATTATCCTGCTTGATAGGATAAATTAATAATGTCCATTTTCTTTACTAAAGCTTGGTTTAACTAGAAATAGTATCATTGCTTTTTTTCTTTCTTTTTTTGTTAATTGTAAAAATAAATATTTTTAAAAACTCCCTAAATATTATGCTTGTGATTATCAGAATTAAGATTTATATAAGAACTTTAAAAAGAAAAAATTAGAAAAAATATTCTAAATGGATATAATTTTCATAAATGCAGATTTTTCTGTATATTTATGAATTGGATTTTATAATCATTTTATAGCTTTTATTTAGAACTAATTCACATCAAACTTCATAAAATTTTGACTTTTTAGTACATGAAGAAACAAATTTTTTAAGATTTTATTTTGAAGTAATCTCTGCACCCAACGTGGGACTCCAATTTACAATTCTGAGATTTTTTTTTTTTACAACTTTGAGATTGGGTCACATGGTCTCCTTACTGAGTCTCCCCCAAAGGCCCCCCCCATGATAGCCCATTTAATCCATCAGAAATGTTAGACTAATTTTGTTTACCATTCAAGTGTTCTCCAAACAATTTTTATACATCTGTTTTGAGACCAGCATTAACACTCTCGAGAATCCTAACTCCAGCTCACCTTCATGTGTGTGATTTTGGTTTTGCATATTTCTCAGTCCTGCGCTTCCTTCCTCCAGCATCAGATCCAGTCGAAGGGCTGTTGAAACCTGGATGCTTTGATGCTTTAAGTTCTTAAAGGCAGACTGTCACCTGCCCCATTTTCAGCCTCCATATAGGCTAGCATGTAAACACAAGGTTTATTTAACATATATGAGTTAGAATTGAATTGAGTGGAATTAAATTTCACTCCTTTACCCCATTAGTCATTAACTGAACTTCGGAAGTAGAGATGAGACTAATGTCGACAAATTTGGAGTGATGGGCCATGCCTAACAAAATCAGAATCTTCAGCATTTTTAAAATACTATGCTTGATTCCATTCCAGCAACACTTTGGATGTGAAGGTAGTTTAGAAACCATAGTATTAGAAACTCATCTCAGCGACTTTCCTATCTAAAATTTAGTGACTTTGTAGTGTGAATAGGAAATCATTTTGCTAATTACTTGAAAACTAACTAATAAGCAATTCAGGACATAAGTTGTACTTTTTTTGGGGGGCCAGTATATTTAGTATGGGTCATTTGTACATTTTTGCATGTGCAGTCACAACTATAATTGCATTCATAAACATTGTCCCAGAGCTAAAACAATTTGCTGATCACAATCTTTTAAAAAGAAAAAAAATACAGTAAAGCACTAGCATAGTTTAATAAGCTCATTGTTTCATTACCTTAACAATAAATAAAACAGCTCTAAATTAGTCTGCCTTGAGAGAGTGCTGCATAAATGTTAAGCAATTATAATTAAAAGTAACCATTGATAGATAATACCTTCTGTGAGTGCAGTGAGGTAATATGATTCTTAAAGTAGGATTATGACTTTGCCTTGCTACCTAATATTTGAGAACCCTAATAAATTTTTTAAGCCTCAGGAGAAGCTAAGAAAGAATGCCCAAGCCACTGTGACCACTAGTCAAATTCTTGCTTCTTCTAAGTTGTTAACTGAGTCCCTTGAGCAATATATTTTTAATGCTTTTTCTTTTACGTAAACAGTCAGTTGAGTAAAGCAATTACCTGTTTATTTACAACTAACATGTTTGTAGACAATGTCTGAAATGCTGAATAAGAAACTGAAAAGTGTATAGCAGTTCAGTTTGTATTTGAATGTGGTAGGCACAGTGGTTTCCGGACCTTATTAGAAACTTCTTGTTCTAACAAGAAGGGTTTGCTTTTTTTTCCCCCAAATATGTTCATTTTAATTTTTCAGTGTTACAAGATTGATTGTTCATGCACCACACCCAGTGCTCCATGCAATACATGCCCTCCTCAATACCACCACCAGGCTCGCCCAACCCCTCACCCCCTCCCCTCCAAAACCCTCAGTTTGTTGCTCAGTGTCCACAGTCTCTCATGGTTCATCGCCCCCTCTAATTCCCCCATTCACCCTTCCTTCCTTCTCACAATGCCCTCCATGTTTTTTCTTATGCTCCACACGTAAGTGAGACCGTAAGATAATTGACTCTCTCCGCTTGACTTATTTCACTCCATGTAATCTCTTCCTGTCCCCTAACCAGAAAGGCATTCAATGGGCTCTAGGCACATTTCAATGGGCTCCAGGCATATTGATCCCGAGAAAACACAGGCATTCTGTAGGAGTAAGACTCGGCAAGGAGTGTAAGTGACCAGAAGCCATAGATGATATACTTCCCCTGGCTTGAAATATTAACAGCATGTAACTTGAAGTTCTGTAAACTATGAAAAACAAAACTCTTTACGTATGTTCGAGAATGGCAGATCTGAATGTTTGCTGACAATAAACCAGATGGCTATAATTTTTAACTCTCAATTTAAGGAAATTTTGTTCATTATATCTTTTTTCCTGTTTAAATTATCAAACGTACAAAAAGATATAATGAGAAAAAAAGATATAATGAGTATAATAAACACACTTGAGACTGTTATTCAGCTGAAGAAGTGTAACAATACAAAGTTCAAGAACCCTCTGCAATAGCATTTTCTTCCCTTTCCACCACCCAGCATGAAGAATCTTCCTGAACATGGTGCTTATCACTCCTGTGCATGTTTTTATAATTCACTACCAATACGTGAATTCCCCCAAAAAACAGCATCGTTTTGTATTATAAAATCCTATCACATGTGAGATATTCTGCAAATATGTTTTTCTAAATTATTTATCCATTTTGATTCATATGCTTCCAGCTCATTCATTCACATTGTTAAGTACTGTTACTGTATGAATATTCCACAATTTCTGTAGCTGTTCTTTGGGGGAACATTTAGCTAGTTGGTTTGGTTTGGTTTGGTTTGGTTATTTATTACAAGCAGTGGTACTGGGATTACTCTGATGTATTTCTACTTACGTATGTGTTTAAGACTTTCTATATATCAGTGTACTCGAAGTGTGGTGTGGATCAGTGTCAACCAATGAATTACTAACTGTCTATGATGAGTTAAGTACCACCACCAAGAGGAAATAGTTGAAATCCTTTACAGCAATTTGACATTACAACAACCTTCGCTCTTACAATTTTGTATTTGCAACATTACTGTTCTGCAGTGGATTACACATTTTAAAAGTTGTTTTAACCATAGACAGTGTAAGAAGTATTGCTCCAGGGGCACCTGGGTGGCACATTCAGTTAAGCATCCGGCTCTTGGTTTCAGCTCAGGTCTGATCTCAGGGTAAGGAGATCAAGTCCCTCTTCAGGCTCTGGCTCCAGCTCAGCCAGTTTGCTTGAGATTCTCTCCCTCTTCCTCTTCCCCTCCCCTGCATCTCTCTCTCTCTCTCTCTTTCTCTCGCTGAAATAAATAAATAAATCTTTTAAAAAATGAAGTATTGGACTAGTATATATATTTTGGGATAGAACTGTTTTGTCATGGGGTATGCATGACTTAATCTTTAATATATTGCCAATTATTCTTCCTAGTGGTTGTGTTAATTTAGACTCACACTGTAAGTTTGAATTCTTTCCCTGTGCTTACCTTTAAAAATTTCTTTTGGTAGAGAGATTATTCCATATCTATTTAATTTCCCCTCCCCTACAGAATTTAAATGCTTTACTTCTACCCGTTTAGTGTTGACCCTTCAAAAACTAAACGTATATACTTACTACAATCATTTTAGGTAAAACGATTTTATATCTCACATACTATCTATATCTAGTATATTCTTCCCTCTCATTTTTTGTCATTTATATTAATAGTTATTATTGTTTTATACCAACAGTGATTGTTTGAGTCATCTAAATTTTAACCAATTTTTTGCTTCAGTACATTTTGAGCTTCTTATCTGCTTTCTGGTATAATTTTACTCTTAGTAACTAAGAAGTTTTAATGCTTTAGAAGTTTTTTCATTCACTGAAGGTCTGTTGATGGCAATTGTTTAGTGCTGTTTTGACTAAAATACATATTCTTCCCTTGAATAAAACCCTATGTGACAGTATTTTCTCTTAGTACATGGAAGAATTGTTCTACTGTCTTCCGACTTCTAATAAAGCTATTGAGATGTTTACAGTCACTCTAATTATAGCCCTTTGGAGAAAATCTGCTTTTATCACAGGCTGCTTTTTAAATATTTTTATTGTATTGAGTGTTCTGCAGTTTCACTATGACATGGCGTATCTAGCTTTGGATTCTTTTTTATTATTATTATTTGCTTAAGGTTTATCAGCCTCCTTTGATCTGAGGATCCATGCTTTTCAGTTCTGGAAAACATCTGTGATTTTTCTCCTACATTTCTTCATTACATAGAATCTTTTTATCAGAAGTGCAATTGGATGTATATGAAAACTTCTCATTCAGTCTTCTAAGACCCTGTCATAATTTTATTCTTATGTCTCTGCTAATTTTTCATAATTATTTTAATGCATATTACTTATTTATTAGGTATCCCTTTACTGGTGACTGCAGGAACATACTTAAGCTTTCTCTTGGATTTTAAATTTTGATTATTTTTTTTATTTCTGTAAGTGCTTTTTAAAATTATGAACTATCAAATGTATATTATTCTTCCATGTTTCAACCTATTTTTCTCTAAGCATTTTTAAACACATGGATTTACATTTTTTTTTAAGATTTTTATTTATTTATTAGAGAGCGAGAGACAGAATGAGAGGGGAGAAGGTCAGAGGGAGAAGCAGACCTCCCGCAGAGCCGGGAGTCCGACATGGGATTCGATCCCGGGACTCCCGGGACTCCGGGATCACGACCCGAGCCGAAGGCAGTCGCCCAACCAACTGAGCCACCCAGGCGCCCCGGATTTACATTTTATATTCAGTAAATAAGCTGTTTGGTGTTCTTGGGGATCTAATTTTAATTAGATATGATCCTCCCCCATGTGTTTTTTTTAATTGTAATAATGCACCTCGAGTTCATGTTTGGTAAGGTTTTATTCTCTAGGAATCCTGAGAAGTTTCATTTCCTTTTGACTGATGTCCTGGCATAATATCATCTATACCAATTACTTATGGTAACTTTCTATTTGGTGTCTCTGAGAGAATCTGCAGATTCCAGATTCAATCTTTAAATCCCCGTGAATGTAGACCAAGAAGAGATTTTTTCTCACTCAAGCTCAGGTCAAAGTGGATGAATTTACTTGTTTTTCCTCATGTACACCTTTTGGATGGGTCCTGGCTCTGTGTTCTGCTTTCTGCTGTATACTTACATGACCACTAATACTCAGTTCTCTTCATCACCAGGGTTAGGAAACTCTTCTGAGGCAGCCATGATGTCTACATCAGCTTCTACTTTTGATTTTAGCCTAATTTTCACTTTGGACTTTTGGTTATTTCTCTTCCTCTCTTAGAAGTTCAATTCTGACTCTAAAATGAATGTTTGCTATATTTTATCCCAACATTTCTAGATATTTTGTATTCATAGGGTTTTTCAAGTTATCCAATATGTTATAAGGCTGAAAATGGAAGTGAAATTCTGTTTTCTGTTAGCTACTATATGAGCTCTTGATGCCACAGCTCTATTACAAACATCCACTCTTTCTGCAATGATTTTCTCCCTTTACATTAGTTCTATGAATAAATTAAGATTCAACTCAATTTCTGCCTCCTTTATGAGACATTCCTTGACAATCTAACTTTTAAGTGAACCTCACAACATGGAAAAGGAGTCAGACATAGTGAAACAATAGTGATATCTAAATTTCTAGTCAATTTTAAGTGTCTCAGGAGAGGAGATGGGTACTACTCTTTCTTGATATATATCCAATACATTATTGTGAGGTAAAATTGTAGGCTTAACTCACACTCTGTTCAAAGGTACTTAGGAAATAGAATTCTTTTTTTCTTCCCATTACTAATGCTTTCCCCCTAACTTTAAGTACATCTTAGTCTTAGAACATTAACTTAATGGCTAATCCATTCAGTTCTTTTTCAAATCTGCTGCTTTAATTAAGTGCCTTTAAATAATGTTCACTGTCTAGGAAAACAACATCTCTTAATATCTCATATTTCTTAGTTCATTATCTCTTTCTCAGTTCCTCCCTAGAATAGCATCAGAGTATTGGAGAGTAGGGTATCTTATACAACCTTGTATCCGAGAGCAAAAGTCAAAGTCTAGAAGTGTGATGCTATCTGGCTACTTATGTCACAGGACAAGATCTCTTGTTCACTTGATTGCAGCTTGCCTTGCTGAAACTCTTAGATAATGAGTAAGGCCTGTGTAACTCAAGATCTCATGTCTTTTGCCTCTGGTTGGGGACCTCTGCATCATTGTCACAACCTCCGTTTGTCCCTCTACTGGCTATCTGGATATTTCGGTGCCACCACAGTAAGCCCCATGGTGGGCCTCTTGCCTCGCAAATTTGTACCCACTCGGAGCGTGACTAAAGATGTTTGGAAAAGTTAAGCCTCAGGGCTGTCAAGTTTACTTTCTTATGTAAAATTGTTGAAGGATAGTGTGGTTTCTTTTCAGGGTTCCCGCAGGGCATGACATTGGGAGTCCTCCTTTACCTCATTTTTATCTAACATACCTTTTAATTTTGACTGATAATGTCTTTTCACTGAACCCAGCCTTCAAAGATGTTGTCTCTCAGAACCATCTTTTTTCTTTTATATGTCGTTCAGTACTTATGAATTCTAATTCTTATCACATTGCTCACTCTGTGCTTTGAGGTAAGCAAAGTGAAGGTTTAGTACTCAGAAAGGCAAAAGAGAAAACACATCACCAATTTGCAGGATATTAACCTAGTTATTATTTCGGTCACTTATAAGAGACAAGATGAATGAAAATGAAAAGAGCTAAATCACCAGCCCTATACTTACTTGCTTAATATTGGCAGAAAACGGAGACCAGAAAAGTGGAAGATATTTTAATAAATTGCGAGTCATGTGTAAGTTAATAAAAATAGGGAAACTTTGTTGTCTCCAGAAATACACATATAAAAACAGGTATTTAACTACTTTTATTTTCTGGTTCAATCTCCTTGTATCCTAGGCTTTGGAAAAACAGCACTCCATAGAGGTAATGTTTCTTGAAAATGATGTGGGTAGCCAGATCTAGGTGGGAAAAAGAACTCATTAGCTATTCCCTAAAGGAACTGTGCAGTACCTAAAATAAAAACATAAATGCCTTCCCTGCTTACCTAGGCTCCCTAACCTCTCCAGTTATATTGCTATAATGTACTTTTGAAAAAGTTAAGAACAATGCTCCCATATGACATTGAAAGGATATGCCATGTCTCTTGACCTGATTTCCAGATCTTGGGTTTTGTGTTCCTGTTTCCTCTACCAAGCTCATTCTGTTGTTCAGTGTAGCATATCTTTGTTATATAAAAGTGCTGGTGAGAAAAAGAGACACACAGTGAGGGTAATCATGCCTAAGCTCCCTATTCTCCTACGGACGACCTGTTTGGAGCCTGAATTAGATGGAATTAGATTTGGATACAGACTCTTCCAGACCATAACCTCCTGACCGCTTTATCTGAGGCCCAGGCCAGTGCCTAGGTCTTAGAGCACCGTGACACTCTCCCCTTGACCCTTGACTCATTTGATTCCTTGACTCTTCCAGAGTCACATTTAGTGCCTGGATCTTTTTTGGGAGCTGCTCCTCCACTCCCCAATCCTCCCCTCCCTCTCTCCTACTTTCTGCCAAATATCCCTTCAAAAGGAGGAAAAAGTAGCAAAAGTTTGCCCTAACTTCATTTATGCCCACTTAGCACTTTTCTCCCTTAACTAACTCTTCTTGCCTCTGGGCCAAAATACCTAAAATACCTTCACAGTGAAATCCAAAGGAAATATCAATGAAAAGTTTAGACTAAGTGATCTCTAAGGGCCCATCTATGACTTCATATGAGGACAACAACGCAAAGGAAAAATCCAATCCAGTCCTTAAAAAAATGCTGTAAGTATTGAAAATCCATTAACTGTGAGATGTAGAGTGGTAGCAGACTCCAAAAAAAGAAAAAAAAAAAAAAGACACATTTCTATCCTCAGCAACTCTATAGCCTCATTATTAAGTATAGAAGATCTACATACAAGGAAAGTTAAATAATATTCAAGGAGTTCGTTTGTTTATTCGTTCATTCATTTATTCATAAATGACAAAGAAACTCAGTCTTATGGGGCCGTACTTATAGATGATGGAGATAACAGTTATAAGGGGCCACAATAGTGAAAATAGAGGATGCTTGGGTTCACATAGGAAGATTACCCAACCACTTCCTAGGTGGGAAAATAGGAATATCTTCTTGGGAAAAATAATGTCTTGGCTGAAATTTGAAGAGCGAGAAAGAGAGAAAGAGGGAGAGAGAGAGAGAGAGAGAGAGAGTGTGTGTGTGTGTGTGTGTGTGTGTGTGTGTGTGTGTGTTTTGAAACCATGGTTAAAAGGAATCAGGAGAGGGCGCCTGGGTTGCTCAGTTGGTTAAGTGACTGCTTTCGGCTCAGGTCATGATCCCAGAGTCCTGGGATCGAGTCCTGCATCAGGCTCCCAACTCCATGGGGAGTCTGCTTCTCCCTCTGACCTTCTCTCCTCTCATGCTCTCGCTCTCTCTCTCCAATAAATAAATAAAATCTTTAAAAAAAAAAAAAGGAATCAGGAGAAAATGACCTGATCAAAGGCAACAGCATTTGTAAAGATTTGAAAGTTAGGGTAGGGGTACCTGCTTTTCAGGAAGCTGTGTCATAGTAATTTAGTCTATCTGTAGAACATTTAAACATCAATTTAGAATCATACAATAATGCACAGTTCAGAAGATGCTCCTACAAGGACGCTTGGGTGGTTCAGTCAGTTAAGCACCTGTCTTCAGCTCAGGTCATGATCCCAGGGTCCTGGGATCGAGTCCTGCATCAGGCTCCTTGCTCAGCAGGGAGCCTGTTTCTCTCTCTGCCTCTGCTTGCTTGTGCTCTCTCTCTGTCTCTCTCTCTCTGACAAATAAATAAATAAATAAATTCTTAAAAAAAAAAAAAGAAGATGCTCCTAGAAAAACACAAGTGAATTGCCAGTTGCGTGAGGTGAACAGAATGTTCTAACTTCAGAGGTTGATTAACAGAAATTACTTAAAATCAACTATACTAACTCCTGTGGAGAGGGTATGATGACGAGTAATTCCAGGTAGAATTAACAGTGTGACCAAAGGCAGAATCAGAAGGATGTATGAAATTGTCAGTGGTCTGTAGGTAGGCCCATTTGACTAAAGTCAGGGTATGAGTAGGAATTCACTGTGCAAAATTTGCCACTTCCAAATATACTTTCTTCCCATTGCTGAATACAGAGAACAATTTTGATAGCTCTGCAGAGTCCCTCACTTAGGGGAGGGGTGGGAAATTTCACTCACATAGAAAGTTAGAGGGAAATGCCTTCTAGGTGCAGAACTGTGGCCAGGTTATGCCCACAGGTGCTCCGGTTGAGCTCAGAGTTTGGCATCATCTAGTGCCTATAGCAGGAACTTTAATACTGTTGAAAACAAATATTTTTGTTTGGAGTTCAAAATACCTACTTAGGCCAGGTGCATGTTTTCTGTCCGCTATTCATGCCGTCAGCCTCTCGCACAGAATCCCTGTGAACTCAGGCCCAGCAGCGGCCCACTGGCTGAGCTACTTGTGTTTGTGTATGTGGATACGGTCAACACGTGGGAGTCAAATCCCATCTTCAAAATGCAGCTCCTTTATAAACACCTCAGCCCAAGTACCACCCCAGATACTAACTAGATTTGGAACGGAACATAATAGAACAAACCTGCCTAAAAAATACAGAAATGAAATGTTTACTCGGTTTAAAAACAGCTAAAGGAGTAGAGCAGTTTTGTAAATTAAGAAACTTTCTAAGTCGACAAACTCATATTTTCAGAACGTCGTAATTATAATCATATACCCAGCTGACTAAATTCGTTAGATTTGGAAGAGACCGAAGGTGTTTTGTGTTTTTTTTCTTAAATCTAGTACATAAAAATTTTATATTTTCATTCAAAGGTAGGCGAAATGTAAAATATTAACTACTACATGTTCAGAAAATAATTTGTATAAACTGTGACGTATTTAGAATTTTCAACTTACATAAATATATAATGAACGATGTTGAAATATTGTTAGTAAAGAGAATACTTTCACACAGCTTACATTATTATGCATTAATGCCCATTTGATACAAATTAAAAATGAAGTAATAATTTAAGACATTTTTTTTATTCCAAACACATTTTCATTCTCTGAAAATTTAGCAACTATGCAGCCAACTTGCTTTCTGTTGATATACAAGCCACGTTTCTGCTAATTTTCAAAAAAGATTTATTTTCCTAATTGGAAAATGAATGTATGTTCATAAGCAAATGAAGACTTGAAGAAAACATAATTTGTAATCTTACCACTGATTACAATCAGTATTCATGGTTTGATATATTTATTTCTAGTCTTCCTTAAAAATCCATATATGTGCTTTAAAAATTGGGATCTTAGAGATACATATTGTAACATCTTTTCTTGATTCAACTTTTTGAACATTATTCCAAGTCCATATGTACTCTTGGAAAGCACCAATTTTGGTAGTATTATAATATTCCAAACTATGAATGTACTATTATTTAGTCTTCTCTGATTGCTATACATTTAGGCTGTTTTCATCTTTTTCCTGCTAAAAATAACATTTTAATGGATGTCTTTGTTTACATCCTTTATTTATGGTTCTGATTATTTTAATAAGATAGATTTCTAAAAGAATTACTGAATCAAAATGTATGACCTATAAAAACCAACTTGCCATATTTTTCCTCAAGAGTTGTGTTTTTTTTTTCAACTTATTTATACTCAGGTATGTAAGCCTGATAAATACACAGCACTGTGTATTTATCTTGGTTATCATGATTGGCAGAAAATGGTCATCTGTTCAAATTTACATTAATGTGATTAGTAGTGAGGTGGAACATTTTTCACATTTATAAGCCATTTATACTGCTTCTATTAACTGTTCATATCCTCTATTCCATTTCCATTTCTCTCCTGTTACTGAATAGAATTTAGGATTTAAGACACTGAGTAGAAAAAAAAATAATTTAAAAAATGATAACAGTAAATGTCACCTTGTAATTAAATGAATACTTAAAAATTAATCAACTTTTAATTTACTGTCAGTTGGTTCAATGAGGATTTTAATTAACACAATAATTTTTAACTCTGAACAGTTTTTTTTTTTTAAGCTTGACTTTAAAAAATTAACTTTTGAATTCCTAAATCAGGTTTCTCACTGAAGGCTTGTACATTGTTGTGGTTTCCTTTCATTTCTCCCAGGCCACATATCTCATGCCACAGCTCAAGCTGATTACCGCACAGCAGCTGAAAAGGATATGAAAAAAAAAAAAAAGAATTATGGGCCAGAGAAATCAATCTTTAACAATAGAATTTAAAGGTAGTGAGTGAGATTTATTTACATACAAATGGATCTTCTAATAGGTAGTCAGCCGTTGCTTATAAAATCTGTCCTGAACAGAGTATTAATCTTTCTAATACAACTAAAATAAAGTGGAAAAAATAGTATGCATGGAATTTGCTAAGAAGGCGTGTAGTATGTGTTAATGGAGAAGTACAAAAGGGCTTGGTGAATTGGAGTAAACTTTAAATAATCATCCTGAATCCGAGTTGTGTCTAAGCTAAAGTGGAACCCCCAGATTTTTTGGCTTGTGTAAGTTATGGACGTTTTCTCCTTGTACTGTCAGGGGTCTATTTTAATACCAAGAATACCACATTATCAAGCTAAGTAACAGAGATGGTGCAAGCTTTCAAGGGGAAAGGATTAAAGCTGAAAACTGAAACTTTACACAACTATAATGTCTTTTCTATCAGAGAAATGATACGTGCAGAATTCAAATTAAGGCAGAATTTTAGGGCTCACTTCTATCACCTTCTTGGGATCTAGAAATCACAAGGAAAGTCTTTCAAAAGATTGGAAGTTTTGTTTTTTCCTAGAGATTTGAAAAATAAAAATGTGTCTATATTCCTTTTCCAGAGTTTTCTATTATAACTCCCTAGATGTCTGTTTATTGCTTGCCACTAGACCATTATGTTTGAGAGTTGCTCAAACAAGAACCCTAATAGGTTTTAGCAAGTCTTCTCAGAAATGATATATATTTTCATAGCTCCACAGCAGCCTAAATTGAAAAGGAAAATTAATCTGACTCCATAAAGGTCAATTCTAGTCTATTATGTAGTCTGTGATGGTAATTAATGCTGCTTTACTTTCTTTCTATGCTCAGCCCAAGAACCCTGGTAATAATTTAGATGTGTAGAAAACCTATGTTGAGCTCCATTCATTTCAGCCACACAGGATGAGGAGAGATTGGCATGTTTGCACACTTTCAATCTCTCCCCAAAAAGAAGCTTTTGATATGCATTTCTTCTTTGCAATTCTCGCGTAATATTAGGATCTTTTCTATTTTCTAGTGAGGAAAAGAGAATTCATCAAAACCTCTATGGTAGCTTGTAAAAATATGGATAAAAAGTTAATGTTATTTTAAGACTAATTAATAAAATAATAACCATTTTTGGTTATTTTCCCCTATGTACTAATACAGATAGATAAAAACAATACTTTTACCTGTTCAATGGTACTGAATTCTTATGTACCACTCCTGCTTTTCATATAAAGAATTAGTGGGGCGCCTGGGTGGCTCAGTGGGTTAAAGCCTCTGTCTTGGGCTCAGGTCATGATCTCAGGGTCCTGAGATCAAGCCCCATGTCGGGCTCTCTGCTCAGCAGGGAGCCTGCTTCCCCCCTCTCTCTGCCTGCCTCTCTGCCTACTTGTGATCTCTCTCTCTGTCAAATAAATGAAATCTTAAAAAAAAAAAAAAAAGAATTAGGGCTAGAGACTCCTTTCTTTTTTTGAACATAGTTTTTGCTTGCTTCACAGGTCAAGTGACTTTTTTCCTTTATTCAAAGGCAAGAAAATCCCAACTAATACCTTAGCTTGAAAAAAAGAGAGAGGGGGGATATATATGAAAGATTTAGAAAAAGTAAAAACAAAAGGTAAAAAGATTTGAGAAGAGACTAAGATGAGGAAGAAGAATACTTCCAGAATAACTCTCTTATTTCTGGATTTAGTCACTGGGTAGCTAATGACACCTTTCACAAAGATAAGGGATATAGAAAGAGGAAGAGATTTGTAGGTAAGAACAAACAGTCCAGCTTTGGAGATATTCTTTATGAAATATGTGTGGAATAAACAGTCTGCTATGAAGGTGGAACTTGAGAAAAAGAAATAAATGTGGGAATTCTTAACACCTAAAGAGTCATTGACTCCATGGAGCTGAATGACATCAGCTAAGTAGAATGGCAATAGTCTGCAAATCAATTTCCATTATCTCGATGGAAAATTATTATTATTTTTAATTTTAGGACCAATGAACAATACAATATTGAACCAAAGAGTAGATTTTCTAGAATGCTTATATTTGTTCTTTACTCTTTTTTTGTTCATAAGTTATGACCATGCATAACCAACAGAAATTTATTAAATTCTTAAAAGAGATAATGGCTGACTTCCACAATTAGGGAAAGTGTGTTTTCTTCTTGAAGCAATCAAATGTGGAACTGATTCTCTAGTATAATATAGAATTTTCTCTAGCTAAATAAATTTGCCCTTACGTGTTTGCCACTCACATTTTTTCATGTCAATGAAAAAAGAGACAACAGGGCAAGCTTCCTTAACAATTTAAATTACCCTACTTTATGAATTGAGATTTTTATTTTTAAGGTATATATTTTAACACTGTTAATATTTTATTACTATCAATAAATGCAAACAATACTGCAAAATTATTTTGTATTTTTAAACACAGTATTAAAATAGATTATTAAGGGATAATAAATTAGCTTATGAATTTTGGAACTGTATCATTCCATTCTAGAACAATAGGAAAGGGTTTCAAACATATACCATATAGAGAATAGGGGGAAAAGTGATTTGCAATATATAGGACATTTTCCAAAGGCTGGTAGTTGACTTGTTTCTTGAACAGGAGTATATGGAAAAATATCTTCAGGTATCACAACTCTGTGATTCTATTATCTTTCTTAAAGACAGTGAGAATGATGTTTTCAAAACTACTTCTGCATCGTTCATTAAATCTTTGAAAATATACAGTAGAAGGAAATAATTGGCCATATAAATAATAAAAGCATAGCATTTATATAGAAAAAAAACCCCAATCTTTCATATATAGAACAAATCTAAAAGCAAAATGAGAATTTGAAAATATCATCAATGCCCCAACAGAGTACAGGTTTTTAAAAAATAAATAGTGAAAACTACCATCTTCTATTTTACCAGGTTATAATTTATCTTCTTGCAATCCACATATCCCCAAAGCATAGTAAAGTCAAATGATAATTGTTTCATATTGGCAATGTCAGTAGTCCCCTTCATTTGTATTCTTGAGACCTGGAACTCAGCAGAAATGAAAAATAAGACTCTACACCTCAAAAATTACAGAATTGACAGCAAAATTCAATCTCAAACTCTTAAACTCTGCCTGCCTAGTTTGCAGAATAACTCCTGTGTGTATGATGCATCAGTCCAACCCCAGGGGTTCCCACTGTGGTTCCAAGTTGAACCCTATGCTGGTCCAAAGCAATGTAACTAAAAGGGAACTCCAGCTTCTCCTCCCACTTCAGTGCTTTCTTCTGAAAGATTGACTTAACCCCTTCACTTGCTGACTTTCTTTGGGCTTTTGACACTATCATCCTTCCCCCTAATTGCTTTATTTCTCCTTTTCTGGCCGCCTCTGTGTTCATTCATTCATATAAAACAGTAACGTAATAGAACACCAAATGATGATAAGAGTTATAAAGAAAAACAATTCAGAGTGATAAGACAACTAATATTGGAATATTTTTAAAAAGGGGTCAGGGAAGGTCTTTCTGAAAATGGAATTTGAACAGAAGCCTGAATAAAGTGAAAGAATAGTCCAAGTAAATATCGCGGCAGAGGGGATAGAGAAGTGCAAAGGTTCTGTGATGGTAGCAATGTGTTTGCATGTTGAGGCAAAGGGAGAAGGCTGGATTTCAGTGAATGAAGAGAAGGAGAACAGGAAATAAGGTTTAAAAGGTAGCCAGGGACCAGATCATGCAGGACTTTGTAGGGTTTTGTTGAGAGCAGAAAATATGATTCAAAAAATAACCAGAGTCCAGGTCATGTAGGGTTTGTAGAGAATTTGATATTTAGCTTCTTCCTCAAATGCGTTAGCTTGGTGCAGCTTCAAACATGTTTGGGTTGCGCCACTAGCTAACTACCTTGTCTCGGGTTTCCTTGGGCCAAGCTGGGCCCTGGAGCTCTCCCCTTTCGGCGTGCTGGCCTGTCAGGTTTTGGCTGTCATGCAGGAGACTTCCTCTGCAAATGTCTTTCTAGGCCACCTACTCATTTTCTCTAATTAAACTTACTAGACCATGTCCCTCACCCCCTTGGAAGTAGGGAGTAAAATAAAACGAAATTGCATTTTATTCCAAATTATTGTAATAGATTCTCCCACATGTGCCTTCCCCCCACTGCCACCCCAGTCCATTCAACTGCAGCCACCCTCACATCTTTGTGGATGCTTCCAGTTCTTTTTCCAGTTGGACACAGGAGCCTTGAATTTTTCATGTCTGGGCTATAATACTTCGGAATATAATGTTGCTTCTTAAACTCACAACCAAACTATTCTCACTGTTCTTTTTAAATTTGACATTAATCTGTTTGTCAAGAAAACATGGATTTAAAAAAATGCTATGAACTGTTCATTCCTTGTGAAAGAGGTACATTCCATGAAAAGGCTCTTAGGAAAATAAAGCACAGAGCATGTTTAACACATGAAACAAGCAACATCCCCAAGTATTTACAATATTTAATATAATTGAAGAGATAAAAAGAAAAAAGAGAGAAGATAAAGTCTTCCAAAATCCTTAAAGGGACCAGTTATTACTGCGTGCATCCTTCGTTGCATGGATAATTGTATGACTTATTAACCTTCCAGGAAGACAAGTTAGAACAAACGTTATCATTGATGGTCCAAAAAGAAAGTCAATGACATTAATTGTTGTAGTTTGTTAGGGAATGTGACATTTAAGTACAAATTGAATAATGGCATGATCAATAAAAGTCACTTGTGCCCTGATTTAGAAGTTTAACTGAGAAATGTTAAAACACACACACACACACACACACACAGAAACAGGTTGTTGTTTTTTAAATTGAGAATCCAAAACAAATGCAAGAAACTCAAATAATTGTTGGTGAAAGACATTAGAGCAGAATGCCCAAAATCTGGACTGGTGGACTCATAGACTCATCTTGAAGGAAGAGACCCCCTGGTCACCTGATATAATTTGCCCTATCATCTGTGAACCACTGGCTACCAATAGGTCACACACTTTTACCGGATTATGTTGAACACAGGTACTCTCCAACTACTTAGGAGAGCTGAACTCCAAGGAGGTATTATTCTCCCACAAGTATTGACGTGAACAAAGTTTTACCCTTTAGTTTCTTTGTGGTTGGCTATGTTCTTATGGGATCTTAGAGCCAAAGGGTACTTAAAATCATCTAGCTACTAAATAGCACACTCTTTTCTCTTTTTCTCTTTTTCTTTGCCTCTTTTCTCTTTTTCTTTCCCCATGAGATATCACTACTACATGGAATGTTCTTTCCCATGAAACGTAGGATCCACCTCACAATTTCCAGGAGAACACTTAAGACAGCCAGTTCCAGGAAATTGGTATTCCAGGTAAAAATCACCTCTCACACCTGATTTAGTCCAGATTTCCATTTCACAGGCAAAGAAACAGAGACCCAGAACTCATTCACAGCTAAGTTAGAGATTCAGCTTACAATCTGGAAATGGAGCTTTTTCCTATCAGAAATAAATTGATCCATACGAGATGTAAGACTTTAATCTGCTTTGACTTGTATTTGAAGTTCCTAAACCAAAACATATACATAAAACTATTTGGTACTGAGCTGACCATTGGAACTTGCTTACCATTTCTACTCTATACAGAAGTATTAGAGCATTTAGGGAGTTGTTACTGAAACCAGTTCTTTTCATATGAACCAAGTAAAATTTTCCTAAATACGGGGCAACATGCTCCTTGTCTTGCAATAAAACAAACACCAGTATATCAGCAGAGGCAAAATCTTCCATCCTTGAATTATCTGGTTTGTTCATGAAATAATGTCAAAGCAGGGTGCCTTAAGTAGTAAAGTACGCTGGAGGAAGATGCCATCTACGGGTGATCACCTTCCTGTATCTGTTTGGTCTTATATAACTCAGTGAGATTTCTTGTGTCTTTCTCTGAGGCTCAGTGTGGAGAATAGGGCGATCACCAGAATTTAAAAATAGCACAATGTAGAACCATTACGCCCAAGCCCAGAACAGGTGATATTCTGCAGAAAGCAGTCCTGGGTGCATTTGACATCTCTGTGTGTGATTGATTACAAGCTGGAGAGTAGTCATTAAAATTGCCAAGTACATCATATCATCAGGATGGGTTAGCACCTTGGAAGACAGGATTAGAATTAAAAATGACCTTGACAGTTAGAAAAATGATTACAAGCAAATGAAATTGAGTTTCTTAGAATCAACTGTGTAGCAACATTCTTAGTAAAGAGACCACAGACTGCACAAATTCAAGTTTGAAATGGATGAGTTGAGCAAATATTAGTAGTTGCTTAGTGAGCTGTGCTTTGGTCAGCATTGTTTTGCTGAATTAGAAATCTAGCCTAATTCCAGATTGTATATTTTTAAAAAGCAGAGTAATATGCACCTCATGTAATGTATAATCTACTATTTGATTAAATGTAGTATATAATTTTGTTAATGAAATGATGAAAATGTCAATTAATCATTAGGTATCACTTTAAAATTAATTTATGATGTATATAAATGAACAAACTCTTGGAAACTCTGGAAAAGAATCAGAAACAGGATGGAAATAATTAGAAGGGAAGTAGAAAAAGTTAGGAAATGTTAATAAAAGGATTTAGAAAAGTTAAGAGTAGAGGACTGATCAATGTTTAAAGAGAAATGAAGAGAAAATATGTTAAATAAAATCATAAGGAATTTAGGCCATAAATAAAGACAAAAGATCTTGAACGTTATAAACTCTGATTTGATTTGAGAACATTATTTCATAGAGATAATATTGACGTAGACTGTTAACAACTTTGCCTCGATCCAACAATGCAAAAAAAATTAGGATTCTGTGATCTTGCAAGGGTAGAATATTTATATGGAGTATTGATTGCTTTCCTTGAAGAAATGCTAGTTTATGGTAACCATTTGAGTCATATAACCTTTCATGATATGTGATTACAAAGTTATTGTTTCAGCTATTGAGAAGTTATAAAATTCCCTTAAAACCTTTTTATAAAGTCTTTAATATTATTTTATATAGAACATCACAAAGAGATGTTTCATTTCTTAGGAATGCTGATACCACATAATATCTCTATTATGTAAATCAGGAAAAACTGCTGTGAGATCTTCTGTCTTCTATGAAACTCTAAGGCTAGAGTTTGACCTAGTGCCATTAATCATTTTATTTGGCAAATTCGACGTAACACCACCTTTAATAATTATAAACACTTGAAGGGATACTCACACAGTACTCATCAGTGTGCAGTGACTTTTTTTAATTAACCAAATCACTCACTAAAGCAACTTTTAAATTGGTTTAAATGCACATAAAATATGTAGTCGATATGGTGATGTATAGTGCTCAATGTCACTTTTTTTGCAACATTACACCTCTGTTGTTATATCCTTAATTTATAAACAAAGAAAACTGTATGGCAACTTCCATGTGAACCTCACAGGTGTTCTAACGGAGCTTTCCAAAGTATCTTCAGCACACAACTAGGAGATTCTGCACAGTTTAACTTGTGTGCACAGTAGTGATTCCAGCATCTTCTTCTCTACCATGAGAGAAATGTTGGTATCTGTAATATCAGTTGTGTGCAAGCCATGGGAGTAAGAAGAGAGAAGGAGTAAAAGAATGAGCACTGGTACAGGGTAAACAAACAAGCTAAAGATTGGCTAGAGACTTAAGGGTAGGACTGTTCTCTGGGAAATAATGCCCAAACAGAGTTCTGACTTAGATTTTGCAATTTACATATCTGATTCAATGATTATCCAAACATGTTCCTATTTCTGATAGCAAGAAAATGGTGGGTTTTCCAAAATGTTCTTTTGGTATGGCTGCCTTCTCTTTCCCTTTCCCTCATCTTAGTACTCACCCCCAGTAAGAAACTTTGCTTTGGTTGATGAGGAGTGGAATATAAGAGAGAGAGACAGAGAGAGATTGACAAAGACTAAAAGTGGCTGAAGCAAGTTCATGAAGCCTGTGGTTCCAAGAGGAATATTCACTGGTTATAAATTAGCATGTCTATTAGATAAGCTAGAAACATTCTAAAAGATAGCAATAGGGATGTGCTCCCTCCCACCCCAAATTCTCAAGGACTTTGCTAAGTTACAAGACTAATTTGGAATATGATGAGCTAGATGTGTGCTATGCACCCAGAAAAAACTGTCATTAGATGAGAGAATATCTGGTCCCAAAGGTTATGGAAGATAGGACTCCATGCTCAAAATGATGCTACTAAGGCCATAGTCCTCACTTCATTCTTTATACATAAGATTAGCCAATCAAGTGCAAGTGCAAGACAGGAAAAATAACACTAGGATGATCATATGCAACATTTGAATTAAAGTGTGCAGTATCTGAGCGCTTGTTCATGGATATATTCACTCAATAAATATATGAATTGGTCTGTTTTGAAGATAATTTGATTCAACTATCTGTCCTTGGTTATGAGATTGCATCTTTGACAAGTATTATTAGAAACGAAATTGTAGAAAAATTATCTTCATTCTCATTTAGAAATAAAAACTCTGCAAACTGAGAAATGTCAAATAGACATACAGTCCTATTGTTGTTATTAGTTATCAAGACTGAAGATTTATCCTGAAAGCAGGGAAAAAGAGATGGAAAATTATATTATCACAGATGAGAAGTGACAATTCTTATCCCTGCCCAAACTTCTCCAACTTAAATAACCAAAGAATAATATTGAAGATGGCATTTCAGAATTACATATGGTGCCTTTTCTGGAGCCAAAAAAAAATTTGCTACCAGTGTTATATTGGATCAAATTTTTTGAGATTGGACTAGACTAGACGGAGATTGACTACACTGCAGTGGGCATTTAGAAATGTTTAATATGGCTACACTCGAAGTGAGCCATTTTTCCCACAATACAGAATACCTGTCAATTCTGTCTGCTTACATTATTATTCCCATTATATTGAAAAGGAAAAATGAAGGTATTTGGTTGAAGCAAAGCAAATTCTTAAATATAGTTTCCATTACTTACGCCAAAGATCAGCAAATTAGGGTCCATGGGCCAAATCTAGTCTCCACCCTATTTTTTATGGCCCTGGAACTAAGAATGTGTTTTACATTTTTAAAGGATTATTAAAAAAATATACAGTGACAGAGAAGTTATGGGAAAAAAGCCTAAAATATTTTCTTTTTTTAAAAAAAGATTTTATTTATTTATTTATTTGACAGAGATCAGAAGTAGGCAGAGAGGCAGGCAGAGAGAGGGGGAAGCAGGCTCCCTGCTGAGCAGAGAGCCCCATGCAGGGCTCTATGCCAGGACCCTGAGATCATGACCTGAACCGAAGGCAGAGGCTCAACCCACTGAGCCATTTTCATTATTATTATATTTGTTATGGCGATCTGTGATCAGTGATCTTTGATGTTACTCTTGTAACTATTTGGTAGCATCACGAGCCATGCCCATATAAGATGCCAAACTTAATTGATAAATGTGTGTCTTCTGACTGCTCTACTGACCACCAATTCCCTCTCCTCAGTCTTCTGTATTCCTTGAGATATGACAGTATTGAAATTAAGTCAATTAATGGTTAATTAATTAATTAATCAAAAATTGATCAATTAATTAATTAAAATAAATCAATTAATTAATTTAGGATAATTAATCCTAAAATGACATGTAAGTGTTCAAAAGAAAGGAAGACTCACATGTTCCTCATTTTAAATCAAAAGCTAGAAATTTTAAATTTAGTGAGGAAGGCATGTTGAAAACCACGATAGGCTGCCAGCTAGAACTCTTGCACCAAACAGTCAAGATGCAAATAAAAACGAAAAATTTTTGAAAAATTAAAAATGCTACTTCCAATGAACACACAAATGATGAAAAGCGAAAGAATGGCATTGCTGATATGGAGAAAGTAATATTGATGATATGGACTGGTGTGGATAGAAGATCAAACCAACTACAACATTCTCCTAGGCCAAAGCCTAATGCAGAGCAAGGCCCTAAGTCCACTCACTTATCTGATTGCTGAGAGAGAATAAGGGGCAAGAGAAGTTCAAAGCTAGCAGAGGCTGGTTCTTGAGGTTTAAGTGAAGAAACCATCTCTATAACATCAAAGCGCAAGGGGAAGCATCAGGTGCTGATAGAGAAGCTGCAGCAAGTGATCCAGGAGGTCTAGCTGAGATCATTGGAGAAGGTGGCTACCCTAAACAACAGATTTTCAGTGTGGACAGATAGATCAGCCTTCTATGGGAAGAAGATGCCATCTAGGACTTTCATAACTCGAGAGGAGAAGTCAAGACCTGGCTTCAAAGTTTCAGGGGACAGATTGACTCTATTGTTAGGGGCTAATGTAGCTGGCGACTTTCAGTCGAAGCAAATGCTTATGTACCATTCTGAAAATCCTAGCACCCTTAAGAATTACACTAAATCTCTTCTGCCTATGCTCTATAAATGGAACAAGAAAGTATGATTACAGCACATCTGTTTACAACTTGATTTTTAGAATATTTTAAGCTCACTGTTGAGACCTACCATTCAGGAAAAAAAGATTCCTTTCAAAATATTACTGGTCACTGACAATGCATTTGGTCACCCAAGAGCTCTGATGAAATACAATAATATTAATGTTGTTTTCTTGCCTGCTAACAAAAGATTCATTCTGCAGCCCAAGGATCAAGCAGTTATTTCAAGTCTTCTTATTTAAGAAGTACATTTTGTGGGATGCCTGGGTGGCTCAGTTGGTGAAGCATGAACCTTTGGTTCAGGTCATGATCCCAGGGTCCTGGAATCGAGTCCCTCATTGGGCTCCTTGCTCAGCTGGGAGTTTGCTTCTCCTCTGCCTGCTGTTCTCCCTCTAGTAACCTCTGTCTCTCTGACAAATAAATAAAATCTTTAAAAAAATACATTTTGTAAGATTCTAGCTGCCTCAGGGGGCACCTGGGTGACTCAGTGAGTTCAAGCCTCTGCCTTCAGCTCAGGTCATGATCTCAGGGTCCTGGGATCAAGCCCCGCATGGGGCTCTCTGCTCAGCAGGGAGCCTGCCTGCCTCTCTACCTACTTCTGATCTCTCTCTCTTTGTCAAATAAATAAATAAAATCTTTAAAAAAAAAAAGATTATAGCTGCCTCAGATAGTGATTCCTCTGATGGATCTGGGCAAAGTAAATTGAAAACCTTCTGGAACGGATTCATAATTCTAGATGCCACTAAGAACATTTGTGATTCAGGGGAAGAGGCCAACAAATAAACATTAGCAGGAGTTTAGAAGAAGTTAATTCCAACCCTTGTGGATGACTTGGAGGGTTCAAGACTTCGGTGGAGACAGCAAGAGAACTTGAATTAGAAGTGGAGCCTGAAGATGTGACTGACTTGCTTCAATGTCATGATCAAATTTTAATAGATGAGGAGTTATTTCTTAACACTGAGCAGAGAAAGTGATTTCTACTCCTGGTGAAGATACTGAGAAGATTGTTGAAACGACCACAAATGACTTAGAATATGACATCAACTTAACTGATAAAACAGCAGTAGAGTTTGAGATGATTAACTCCAATTTTGAAAGAAGTTCTACTATGGGTAAAATGTTATCAAACAGCATCACATGCTATCAGAGAAATCATTTGTGAAAGGAAGAGTCAATCAATGCAAAAAACTCCTTGTTTTCTTATTTTAAGAAATTGCCACAGCCACCCCGAGCCTCACCTTGGTCAGGGCAGTCTGCAGCCATCAGCATCAAGGCATGAAAGTCCACCAGCAAAAAGTTTGATTCACTGAAAGTCGGATGATGGTTAGCAATACAGTATTTTTAAATTAAGGTATGCACATTTTATTCTATGGTGTCATATGAACATAACTTTTATATACACTGGAAAACCAAAAAGCTCACTTGACTCACTTTACTGTGATATCCCTTTTATTGCAGTGGTCTGCAACTGAACTCACTATATCTCTGCAGCATGCCTGTAGTTCCTTTAAATGTAACTTAAGGGGCGCCTGGGTGGCTCAGTGGGTTAAAGTCTCTGCCTTTGGCCCAGGTCATGATCTCAGAGTCCTGGGATTGAGCCCCACATGGGGCTCTCTGCTCAGCAGGGAGCCTGCTTCCCCCTCTCTCTCTGCCTGCCTCTCTGCCTACTTGTGATCTCTCTCTCTCTGTCAAATAAATAAATAAATTCTTTAAAAAAAAAAAATGTAACTTAAGAGGTTGATTTTTAGCAAATTAAGTGATTTGGATAAAAATGGAATGTTTCTATTTAAACCTAGAAAGTAGAAATAGGATGCAGACACTCATTTCACTTGCAAAATACTATATAATATGCTGCTAATGTAGAATTAGTTGGTGAGATGTCAAAGATACGTCAATATTTTGATATCAAGAAGAAAGATGCTATTTGTAAACTTGGCCAGCTCTATAGAAGATAAATAAATTGATAAGGCAAACCTTTGCCAGGACAGTCAATAAATTGGAGTCATAAAAGATAATAGATAGATAGATAGGGTTTATTAACACCATTATAATAACACAGGTATACAAATAGAGTAGTGTTAAATTCTCGAGTAAGTAGACTCTGAGGGTCACTGCAGGGAGAGATTGTAGGCATCAGCTGTAGCCAGTTTTTGCAGTTTTCATCTGGACCTACTGAGCCAGATCTCCTAAGCCTGGACACTTCTCCTGCTATTAAATTTCTAAGTCTGCCTGTAGCCCTCAACCATGAGGCCATTTTCCCAAAGCATTCCAGGTTTTGTAGGAAGAAGAGTCATGGAGAAGATCTAATAAAACTAGTGTGCTCACAGTTTTTCCATTGCCCTCCACCCCACCCCGACCCCCACATGCCTGGGAACTATAATTTACTAAGCTGGACTCTCTGATACTTAACAATGTCCTCCCTGCCTCTGATGGCTTCCACCTCTTTCCTTGCTGATGTACTCAGAAATGCCTCAGCCTCCTTGCCTTAATATAACTCTAGTGCTGATTGCAGATGGTGGGTGAAACCTTTGTCTATCAGGATACTAGGAATAGATCAGGAAACTCAGCACAACTC
>CM052810.1:112441262-112612531 GCA_028533885.1 Nasua narica | reverse complement strand
TAACATCCTGGATAAAGTTAGAAGGTTTGTAGAGACACATTTGATGGAAGGCCCTTGCCCTGTTGAAATCATATCCTGGTATGAGAAGACAAACCAGAAAATAACAATACAAATAATGGAAATGTATAATTTCAGATAATGTAATGTAGCTAATAAATTGGGTAATGTATAAATAAAATAACCTTACTGGGGAAGGTAGATTGGTTGTGCAAGAAAGATCTTCCTGAGAAGAGGGTAGTCTGAGCCCTGAAGTGGAAATGGAACCAGCCATTGGTTGATGAGCTGGGGGAAATGTAGTCAAAGAAGAGGAACCAGCACCTGCCCATGGGTGGGAGTTGGGATTGGGCATGTTCTAGCAACAGAAAATTTATTGAGACTGAAATAATGAATGGGGATGGGAGTGGCAGAGATGGGGTCAGATTGTAGGCAAGGACCAGATGATGGTCCTTATAGGCTATGGCCGGGAGTTTGAATTTGATTCTTGGTTTATTGGAAAAACCACTGAAGGGCTTTAATGTGCTATGGTTTACATATTTTAAAAATTACTCTGGCAAATGCGTGAGCCAGGTAGGTTTTAGGGAGAGGAAGAGTAGAAGTGGGACTATTAACAGTCATCCAAGCTAAAGAGTAATAGTAATGACAATGGGGATCAGTGGATGGTTTAGTATACATATTTTTAAATATAACCTAGAAAATGGGCTATTGATGGATTACACAGATAATTTTGTGCTGACAGTTTGGATGCTAGGGAGTATTTGCCTTGAACGCAAGGAAGACTCAAGTGTACAGCTTTCCCTTTGTCTTCCTTTGCTATTTTTCTGCATGCAGGTCCTATGATCTACTTCTCTGTCACCTTCCGGTCCAAGGGAGGTTAGGCATTGATCCATCAACATCCCCGTGACTGTAGTCTATTACCTGTGTTAGAGCTCAAATATGAATCTCAAAGGCATTTTCTGTGTTTGTCAATCCAGTTGCAGTTTTTAAAATATTTACTCTGGCTCTTTGCTGTGCTCAGCTTCAGCTCTCGCCAGAGCGTCTGGAGGTGCAGGGCTCCACTACTCCAATGGACTAGGGTAAATGCCTCGAACAAGATGTCTTTTTTCCTGCCATGCTGTGGTTGGAAACTTTTGAAATCTCCTTGATTTAGGTGGGACAAAATGATCTTCAAGTGCATTTCCACATGGAAGAGTCTAAAAATCAGGTTTTCTCCAGTTGCCCCTATGTTCCATAGTTGAAGATCTCCTTTTCCTCTTCTATTCCCGGCTCCATTCAGAGCTCCCTCGTTAGTGCCCATCTGGGGTTTTATCGTTTAACTGATGCCGTCTGCACTGAATAAGCTAATCTAGCTTTCCACATCACGTGTGTGTTTTTCCTCTTTACTTTGCATTTTATTTCCCACCATTCATTCTTGGTGTATTCGTTCTTGATTTAATGTACAAATACTTTAACAACAGCCTAACGCATATTTAATGGATGACTGTGTGTACCCGTGGAAGTGCCACAGCTCAATAACAGAGGTAATAGCAGTAATGATACTTTATACATTATGCTTACTTGTTATCTTTTGTTTCAAAAGCCACCCTAAGATGAAATCTGAGAATTTAGCTTCTTATGGTAAATTCATGGTTTTAAAACTTATTTCATCAGTGGAACTGTTGTTCCTCAGGTAGAATCCTTTGTGGAGCCCCAACCCCCACTATGTAAACTAGAGGAGAGGAGAGCTGCTCCGTCAGAAGAGGAAGATGAGTCGCCCTTTCTGCCTCTTCTATGTCCCCTGTGACTATGCTGGAGACATTTATCCATATGAAATCTTGTGCTCTGCAAAATGCAATCTGAAACTTCAGTGCTAAAAAAAATTATTGTGGATCTGTTTCTTTAAAATGTCATATATGAGACCTTTCCTACGTGTACTACTTGTTATGACCATAATTCACTAGTGCTGCTGATGAGTTCCATCCACACACACACACACACACACACACACGCATGCACACACACCTCTTAATCCTGGGATCATGGTAATGTATCCAAGCTATCAAGAAGGATATTCTATTCTCTGCTCTGTGATAAACATTGAAGAGATAACCTTCTTCAGAAGTAGAGTCTTATTTAACAAATTATGAGACCAGATTTCTGGGCCCTTCCCACCACTTTCGTGATTCATGCAGTTTATGGCTTCCCCTGGGAATCCTTTGGTCCAGAAAGTTTTGGGGTAACACAGCCACATTACCATTCTCCATCTAGAATTCTTGTTTCACTTACTTCTTTATCAGCCTTGTGAGGTAAACAGAGATGAAATCTTTAGTACAGGTTGAAACATGAAGAACTTAGACCACTTTTAGAAAGTCAAAGTAGCTCTCCAGATGATCTATTCATGAGATTGTGACTGGGATTGTAAGGGTGTCAGAAAAATCACATGCATCTTGGTATCCAAGATTTACTCTCTGACTGTAGTAATCCAGGTTTAGGATTACACCTGCCATTGACCACATGGAGTGAGAAGCAGGAGAATAAGCAGGTTAACTGACAATTCAACATGATTATAGGGGAAATGAATCTATACATAACAAATAGTGGATTAAGAGAGCCAACTTTGACTTTAACAAGAGGTTCAGAAGCTTATTACACATATCCCAATCTGATAAACACCCAGTTTCTGTTTTGGTGGGGGTGTATGGAAAAGACCCTAGTAATAATAATATATTAATTAATTAACTAATACGTTAACAGTACCAAATTTGAAAACATTAGATCTGCTTCAGATTCAATATGATAATGAAACTACCAGGATCTATATTAAACAGGTTACTTATTAGGTGAATAAGCCATAAAAATATAGTTCTTTTTTTTAAGATTTTATTTATTTATTTGACGGAGAGGAGAGAGATCAAGTAGGCAGAGAGGCAGGCAGAGAGAGAAGGTGAAGCAGGCTCCCTGCCAAGCAGAGAGCCTGAAGCCGGACTTAATCCCAGGACCCTGAGATCATGACCTGATCTGAAGGCCTCTGCCTTCGGTATATAACACCTTAACTCACTGAGCCACCTAGGCACCCCAATACAGTCCTTTTTAAAGGAAAAATAACTAAATTTAGATTTGTGCTATTTCTTAATTTTTCTTTCTAAAGGCATTTGTCATAATTTGGCCAACATTCAGAGGTAAGGTTCAGAATGGAGTCGTTATTACTGATTCTTCTATTCATATGCTCCAGTGTGTAGTTGTCTACACTCAGCGGTCTTTTAATAGCTCGTACAGTGCAGGAACAGTGGGAGGAAAAAGGGACAGTTTGCCAATGGCACCATTGTTGCTATTCAATAGTATGACTGGTTTTCTTATCTTGGCAGCAATTACAGATGTAGAGCTGCTTCCTGGGAAATGGTCTTTTTAGTGTATCAGCAAAAGTTCTATGTACCTCGGTTGTGCTATCTTGTATTGTTATATATATGGCTCATCTTGTGTTCTCAGGGTGTGAAAAAACATAAAGACATAGTTAAATGAATTTGCATCTAATGGATACAAAGTTAAGGTAAATAAAAGGTAACCTATATTATGGTAAGAAGCAAATGTTTGAATACTCCATAGATACAACCATTCACTACAGTGCAAAAGGGATATTCTTTTTTATTTGCTATTTATCATCATACATGCTAATATTTTATCTGGACAAAGCTGAGACAGGAGAACCATACCAAAATAGACTCATAAGATAACACAGAGAGGGTATGGATGACATAGGATACATGTATATATAACTAAAAATAAAAGTGTTTTTTGCTGCTTCTGTTTAACAGTATATTAAAAATGTATATTTAAAAACCTTATGTTTAGAAGAATTCTAAATGCTCAAAGACAAAACTTTCACAATAAATCTGACGTTAAAAACAATCTCTTAGCTAATTGAATTTAAATTAAAAAAATTTTTAAGTGTAAAAAAAATAATCTCAGCAATTTTTTACATGGAATCTGTATTACTTCTTTCATGTGAACCTTGTGATACTTCCGGAGCCTGCTAGTGCATGTCCTATAGATTGGAGGAGTTACATATATATAAGTAAAGAAAACCTTATTACCCAGTATTCTAAAAGTTTTATTTGGGTTTTACATCTCAATGACAGTTTCCCACAAAAGCTGTATCTGGACCTTAAATATCTCTCAACTAAAAAACTGATGTAGTCAAAACATTGGGATAAAAGCCATACAAATTTCCCTAATGGGACAGGCAGGTCACTTATAAATATGAAGTAAATAGCATAATAAACAGGCAGAAAATTAAACACGTGAATTATAGGCAAAAATTACAGTTACACATGACAGTATTCACATATATGAATTCATTTCTTGTCAACTGTAAGCTTTGCTCACAAGTTAGCAGTCATTTGAGATGGAAGAGCATGAACTCTTCTTTCCATGGGGGGAAAGAGTGCATACTTTCTGAATCAATGCTTAAATCAGACATGCAATCTTGACGAAATGTGGTTGTGATGATAATGCAAGTATGCTGAGGTAGAAATGTAGAGACGATATAGTAGAGATGTAGAGATGACTCAAGAAATGAAGTTGATGCAAATGTTTCTTATTTTTATTTAATGATGTGGTAAAAATTACTTGTACTAAGAAATATATATATATAAGATTATACAAAATATATAAGAATCTATAAGATATATATTATATGTAATTATATGTAATATATATACACACATACACACACATATCACTCTATTTCTAATTTCAAATTAACTTTCAACTTTCATATTGATTTCAAAACCCCACTTCTATTTCTAGGCGGAAAATGAAAACAGAAAAGAAGCCACTGTGATTACATCAGTTATTTACTTCACCAGATATTTAGGCATTTCAAACTATCTCAAATTTTGTGGCTTATTCACTCACAATAGCATCTCTTTAGCAATCTCTGGAGAGATCTCAAAATCATCATGTTGAGCAAAAGAAGCCAGAGTATACACTGTACTATCCCATCTAGATGAAATGCAAGATGTCATGTTGCATATAGCAGGTGTGTTCCTTTTGATTGCTGAGTGGTATTTCTTTATATGAACATACCACCATACGTTTATCCATTCACCTGCTGATGAACATTTGTCTTGTTCCCAATTTTTGGCTATTTTAAATAAAGTTACTATGAACATGCTTGCACGAAAACTGCTATGAACATTCTTGTACAAGATTTTTTGTGGACCTAGATTTTCATTTATCTTGGGTAAATACTTAGGAGTGGAATTCCTGAGCCATAGGTACATATCCATTTCACTTAACAAAGAAGTTGACATCATTTTTGAGGCATTGAGTATCCAAACTGAGAAAAACAAATGTGAAGCCAAGGATGTCCAGTGTCCTCTCTTTAGACTCATTTCAATGCTACTGGTACACACCTTACCTGAGTTTAGAAGAGAGAAAGCTATGACAGCTTGTTCAATTATTAGTTCACTAAAAAATATCGAGCATCTACTATGGTGAACATCAGTGGCGACTATTAATCATTAAATGAAACACCATTTATTCACTCAGAAATTTGGGCTTAACTCAGCAGGCCAATTTTTTTGACTGGACTCAGCCTGCATCCCTCACAGAGTTATGGATGTCAGATCAATTGACAGGACAGGACATCTTGGATGGTCCATGTCTGAGGCCTAACAGGCCAAAGGCCTCAGTTGGGATGACTGGGCCTTTCTCTTCTTGTAGCCCATGCTGCCACCTTCGGGGCCTGGTGCTCTCAAAATTCCCAAAGGGAAAAATAGAAGCTAGACAGCCTTTTGAAAGCAAGATGCAAGCTCAGGCCAGCTTTGAAAGGTGAGGAAAGAAAGATACTCCACCTCTTGATGGGGAGAGCAGGGAAGTCACCTTGCAAATGGGCATGCAGATAAGGACAGGAGGAATTGATGGCCATATTTTGCAATCTCCCACAATCATGACATTAAAGGAAGAATAATACTTAGATGAAATTATAGTAATCCAACTCTGAATACGTAGGAAGAAGATCCTGAAAACTTAATATTTAATTTGAAAACAAAATCTTTTATTGTGTAAAACTCTATTTTAGTTTCTGATCAACTTTTTAAACCATTCCAAGATTCTGGAATAGCGTTCTGGGGCTTTATGAATTCACGCATTTGCTACATTTTGCCGTAATACATGTAGTTCCTTTCTTTTGAAGAAGTATAAATAAGACTTGTCGACAAGTCAATACAAACTAAATTCTAACCTGCTTTATACTAATCTAACAGTGTTTCTAAAAGTCTTGCTCTAAGTTTGGGTCAGTGAGACGTGGCACAGAAAATTGTTCATTATTTAATCTTTCATCCAGTTCTGTCTTCTTCTTTATTCATTTATCCAGTTATGCCCATTTATATTAGATACTATTATTTAGCTATAGTTTAGAGGAATTTTAGAAATGCTTTATTAATCATTATCAAAAGATTAAGTTAATTTTAATTTTCTTCCAAAAACTAAGAATTATTAGAATAAAAATCTATACATGATTTGATGAATCCAAATTTTCAAAAAGTGGGTTTATAGATATATTATGTTTTTAAATATTGTATATGTTTCATTTTACTGAATCTTATTAATCAAAGACAATTACTCAACTGATACCTTATGCAATGAAATTCACTAACCATGGGGCAGGAGTTAGACTGTGAGATATAATGATGAAGGTCATAGCACATCTCTTTCTGCAAAGCACTTTCACAGACATCCATGTTCTCAGTAAATCCTACAGTGCTCAGTGAGACAGCTAGAGCCCTTGTTTAACAGATCAAGCAACAGGTACTCAGTTAGGGAAAGTGAGTTGCCCAGAGCTAAACGAAAAATTAAAATGGGATAGAATTTGTGCAAAACCTCAGCCTTGTGATCTTTTTGCTTCTTTCTTTTTATGTGGAGCAAATCGGAAACATAATTGGTGGGCAAAAGCTTTATGTTGCGGTAACATCTACTAGTTAGTTCACAAACACTGCAAAATAAAGAGGCTTGATATGACACTATGTGACCTTGAGATCTAGATTCCTCATTTATATAGGTTTCCCATGAAGCAATGTATGGAAAGACCAAAGGACAAGTTATAACATAGGGTAGCTTCTCAAATACCTCCACTCCCACTTTCAATAGCTCTAGAATTTAGAACAGAAGACTCACAGCTTTGTAATAAGCCCCTTTTGGCTAAACCACTTTAGGTGGTAACTGGCTTTCAAATATATTAGATCTTCATTCATTTCTCAAACTAGGGTCTGAGGCTCTTGGGACTCAGTTGGTTAAACATCTGCTGTCTGCCTTCGGCTCAGGTCATGATCTCTGGATCCTGGGATCAAGCCCTGCATTGGGCTCCCTGCTAGGCAGGAAACCTACTTCTCCCTCTCCCTCTGCAGCTGATTCTGCTTGTGTTCTCTCTCTCTCTCTCTCAAATAAATAAATACATAAATAAAATCTTAAGATCTTAAAAATAAAAGGAAGTTCAAGGGCATATTTGTGGGGATTAGCAAAAGTTCAAGAATTATTTTAACCATACTGAAATTGCTAATAAAAAAACCAGTGGAGATGGACTTAATACATACGTAGTATTTCTTTGAAAACTAAAAGATTTCACACTGTGCTGTGTGAAAGGTCTTACAGAATGTAAAATACATCATCACATAGAGTACTGTAGTAGAGGCCATTCGACTTATACCCACGATTCTAAATGCAGTAAGTTCTGGAAAAAAAAAAAAAAGTAATGCTTTTGACTCACTTGGTAGTGAGACCTTTATGGACAAGAGGCCATTTATAGTTTTTATATCTTTTACTGTGAATATGTATGCATTTATGTATTATGATGAAAAGATACTAGTATGCTTGATGATTGAGTACTTGCCCCTTTCTAAAATCTGAAAAATTTTGAATTCTGAGAGGGATCTTGCCCCAATGGTTTCAAAGGACGGGTTGCAGACCCATATAGGTACGAAGAATCTGCAAAAGATCTGTATCAGAGGGGCAGCCTGCTATTCTTTATTTTTAATGACAGCTTTATGGACTCATTAGTGTTCTGTTCTTATTGCTAGTGTTTGTTCCAGCTAACCAAGACCAGCCATCATATTACATTACTGGTATTTATTTCAATTACGTTGTTTTATTGTTCTGTTTGTGTTATTTGTAAATACATTTTAGTTGTAAATGTGTAAAGAGCTGTAGACATTGGAAATTAATTTTGAATTCTATGTCTTTATATGTTTTCCATACTGTTAAAATAAAATTATCTTAGGTCTACTGAAAAGTTCACAATATTTTTTCTTTGCTTATTTAAAAATGAGTATATTAGTCATAGGTGAGAAACTTGGTTTAACATTATGCTTAATAACTAGATCAAGTATAACAAGATGATAGTTTAGAGTGACTTTTAACCTTTTTAAGCTTTATATGCTAACAAAATTACTCTGGGGAAAAGGTAGCTATGTCCTAAAATATGACTGTAATATTTTGTTGTGTTCAGGAAAACGGTTTTTACTACTTGTAACATGTTACGAAAGTATATCTTAATTTCTTTCCTCACGGAAAGCATGATGAAAATCCCAACTTCTTTACTATAAGAAATCTATATTCTTTTCGCATCAAGCAAATATCCAGCCTATCTTTGCTACTAACCATCCAGTCACCTATCTGAAGCATCTATAGATTCTGGGAAATGAAAATTTCTCTAAATATATTGTAACTAATTATGAACAATTTATATCTATTAGTCAGACAGGCTTATTTAAATAGGTTGCTTTAAAACTTCAAAACTGTAATCAGCGATGCAATTTTGAGATTTAGCATTTACCACAGAAGTTGTCTCCATTGTCCATGCCAAAAATAGACAATAAATATCTCACTCTTAAGCAACTAAAATGTAACATTTAAAATGCTCCTCGGTGTGGGAAGATTTATGAGCAAGTAATTATAGCAAACTCTCATTGAGTTTGTTGGTTTTACTTTCTCAGTGCAGGTGTCACCTAATCTCATCCAAGGCAATGATCATAGAACACTGTCATTCACTCTTTGATCTGAGGAAGAAAAAGAGGTTTGGAGAGGCGTGTCAGGTTGTGCATGATCACCTGGCTGAGTTGTGTCCAAGCCAGGCCCCCTCCGGCCCCCTCGATCCAGTATAACAGTTTTGTTATCATTTGGAATGCTCTGCTCGAAATCCAAAGAGGAAGTGATAGTATCTGCCCCAGAGCGTGCACACCGATGGTCTCAAGAGTGCCACGGCAGTTGTGGGGCCTGGGGACAAAGTATGACTCACCCAAACCACCTTCGGCAGGCCTGGCTTCAAAGCTGAGTCACTAGGGGCGCCTGGGTGACTCAGTGGGTTAAAGCCTCTGCCTTCGGCTCAGATAGAGCCCCGCTTCGGGCTCTCTGCTCAGCGGGGAGCCTGCTTCCCGCTCTCTCTCTGCCTGCCTCTCTGCCTACTTGTGATCTCTCTCTCTGTCAAATAAATAAATAAAATCTTAAAAAAAAAAAGCCGAGTCACTAAAAATGAGATTGCAGGGTGCTGTGTGTCCATGGCCTTGTCCCACCAGGAAAAGGGCAGAAAGCCTCAACCAAATTGAAATAGGGAAGTTTCTCTAAGGAGGCTTCCTGCCAGCCTTAAGGTGATTATTTTATGCTTTATCCCTGCTAATCCTTACTAAAGAGTTAAATGTTAACATGCCACACTACATAGAAGAGTTTGAGGTAACGCTTCTGAGGTTCATTATTTTAATAAGGGACTCCAGAAGACCTTCCTCAATCTTAAAAAAGAATGGCAGGTTGTTTAGGGCGGCAGATGTCAGCGTAACCTCCTCCGAACCAAACCACGTGGACAGCTAACTACTTGCAAGGCCAAATGGAGTCTTACATCCTATCCAGGCGGAGATTATCTTCACCTTTCAGAATCACCTTTCTCATAAATCTCTAACTGCGAAGGGCATGACTGTGCAGCTGTGCCTTTCCAGCCCTGTTTAAACAGCCCTTAGGTTTATCTAGCCTGTTTTGCTTTGCAAGTGGGCTTGTACGTGGAGACCTCCCCAGTCATCCCATCAGATGCTGTGCTTATCATCTTCAAATGAGAAGCATGAAGGGGAGCAAGAGAGAGATTCCAACTCAGCAGATGATTCTTACACAACGAGCATCTCATCACTGCTTTTCTTGCATTTCTCAGGTCAGGTCAGTCCCTCTGTAATCCAGAGAGGCATCTCTCTGGATCACTGCAGTTTTCTTAATTGTAAATCAAACTAAATTCTAGGCAGTTAAAATACAGGACATTACTCCTGGCATTTGGTATTATATTTTCCCTAATAATTGCAAGTATGACTCAAAATAAATATTAACTTTCAATCAGTCTAGTGACCTAACAAGATACCAACATGTAAAATTAAGTTTGTATCTTGAGGGGAAAAAAAATCTGTATTCAAATATACTTTAAAAAAAAACCGTAAAGAGTCACAATAAACCAAAAGGTAATTTTCCATGGTTAGAAAGGACAAGCAAAGGATATGACCTGCAATGCCTCTTCTTATAATAAGGCAGAGAATAAGCACTCACCTCTGAAAGAATGTGCCCCAAATACCTTGGTAATGGATATAAGAAGACAATGATTCTATTTTTGCTAAGCTGTTATGGTAGTGATCATTGTATTTTTCAGTCATTCATATATTTCATGCCTTTCTGAATATAGCTAACCATTGTTGTTTGATTTATTAGAGTCTCTTCCACACTTATGGGTACAAAAAAAAAAAAAGCAATTAGCAAAGTAAGTTGTCCAGTATCCTATGCTTGAATGGGAATTTAAAAAACAAAAACAAAATAGGTTTTAAAGTTTAGGTTCATTTTGTCTATTGACTTTAATCCGTCACAAATAAAGAAACTTATTATTTGAAATCAAAATGGAATTTCTTCTGCTTGTTAATTAGGTACATATCGAGGAACTTACCAAATTTCAGTTGTCTGAAGCCTGCCACCATTACCCATCATAGTCACTCCAAATTCTTCACAATTTTAATTTTTCCTCTGACTTTAATTATAGTGAAGGAATATCAGAAACATTCTATGACTCTTGTTGTGCACAGCCAATAAAAATAATTCCACCATTTTTCAAAAATCTGTTAGTCTCAGTCTCTCCTTTCTCTTTAAGAATATCGCCCAGACCCCTTGCCATCCTGAGATCATTTTTGTATAGGGAGCTTAGAGATTTCTCCCCCTGCTCCTGTCAGTGCCCACAGGGGTTGTCTGCTTGAAGCTGTGCTCTCTGCTTTCTACCCCAAACCACGCATTCTTCTCACTTTCTGGTGCCATTCTTTTAAAAGAGATCCTCCTATGTCATCTCCAGCGGTGACGGTGACCTGGTTGTCACGTCTACTAGCAGGACCTCTTTCTCTCTTCCGAGTCACTCATTGCTCTTCCAGGATACATGATATTCAAGAGGGGACCTCCTTTCTACAGCAACACATGAAGTTCTTGTAATTAAAAATGTGTGAATCGGGGGCGCCTGGGTGGCTTGGTGGGTTAAAGCCTCTGCCTTCGGCTTAGATCATGATCTCAGGGTCCTGGGATCAAGCCCTGCATCTCATCCTGCCCTCTGCTCATTAGGGAGCCTGTTTCCCCCTCTCTCTCTGCCTGCTTCTCTGCCTACTGGTGATCTCTCTCTGTTTGTCAAATAAATAAATAAAATCTTTTTTAAACAGTGTGAATTGAGTTGCATAAATAAAACCTAAGTGAAGCAAATTGACTTGAATGCAGTGGATTGGCCTATGATGGCAGGACTGGAATAAGATGCATACCCTGGTGCTGGACCCTTCCTCTCTGAGGCCTTTCCTGCTTAGACTCTTACAGTGAGACTAAGTTTGTATTTTGGGAATGATAGCTACTTCCATGTTTTAGGTTTATTGAAACCCATTTATATTAAAAAATTACTCTTATGAAATGTTATATGTACCTGAAGATTGGGAACTGAGTCTTAATCATTCCTTGTAGACACTTGGTAAATGTGTGTGTGTGTGTGTGTGTGTGTGTGTGTGTGTGTGTGTCTGAAAACCAACTTACACTGTTTCTAAGTGATGGACATTTGACAGTGAACCATAAATAATGTAAACAAGTTAGTGCTGTCAGAGGCCAAGAGTTCAGTTATAACTTAGAAAGACCTTCCTGGCTTTGAGCTACGATGTCTACAACACAAGCCAGGAAGGGTCAGAGTTGCATTATCTGATGCTTCCAAGAGAATAGCCTGAAATACATGTGATCCAAACTATAATAACCAAGCATGCTTTGAGTGAAGATAGGGAACTACTACATGAAATGATAGCAGCTCTTTATGAGGTTCTTTTATATGTGTGTATATGTATGTCATCCACAGAGAGCATCTTTAACTTTTCCATAAAGAATTATTTAAAAATCATTATCCCAATATTTCATAAATAAGAAATCATTGTATATAAATCTTTTCTTTTTCACAGTACTATTTGCTAACCTTTCTAGAAAAGAAGTGTTTTCTCTCTATGATTAAATACTTTATCCACCCTGTACCTGTCTTTGCTAGCATTCCTCATTTAATGACAACTCCTGTTGCCATTATAAGATATATGGACTTTGGGGATGGCTTACACATGTTTCATATGTGTCCACTATGTGTGGGGTGAGCTGAGCAGGGGCACTTTATCTACCAACGTTCCTGAACTTGCTCCCCAGCTGTTTCACCACATCAAGGACAAGAAGCCTTACAGGTTTCTGTGCTGCAGCCGATAATGTCAGACCCGAGGGAGATGAAAGCATCTCCAAGCTGCTCACTGAAACAGAGGAAAACAGAACTTTCATGTTGACACAGCAGAGGAACAGGAAGGGCATTACTGCCTTGGAAATGTGACTGCACTAGTTTTTTCCATCAGCCAAGAAATACTGCATCTCCCTCTACAGGAAGTAAAGTTGAATGAACTTCCACTGATGTTCTCTATTTCCCATCTGGGAGTGAAGAGTGGCGGAAGCCCGCAAAGGAACCAAGTAGTGTGAGCCTAGTTCACTTAAGTGGTGGGCTTCATGCTAGGGAAGCAGTGAGGTTCCCCTTCTGGCCCTATTCCCTCTTAGTCAGCACAAATAAGAAATGTCTTGGCTCTCTGCTTGAATAATTTATATGATTCTTAAGGATTCGCATAGCCCTCATAAGCCTCATAAATGACCCCAGGAAAAATCTGACATATATTTTTCTTCATGCTATGGCTAGATTTCACTAATAAATAGAATTGTTCTATTACCCAACCAGTCCAACTGTAGGTGGGTTTTTTTGTTGTTTTTTTGGTTTTTTTTTTAAGATTTTTTTTCTTTATTTATTTGAGAGACAGAGAAAGTGAGAGAGAGCATGAAGATAGCTCCAAAACTCAAGAGAAGGTTTAGAGGAAGAAGCAGACTCCTCGTGGAGTTGGGAGCCCGACGCGGGACTCGATCCCGGAAGTCAAGGATCATGACCTGAGCCGAAGGCAGTTGCTCAACCAACTGAGCCACCCAGGCCCCCCAGGTGTTTCAATAGATAAGCAGGCAGGACATAAAATTCACTACCTTGCCACACATAAAAATCTCACAAACCTGAACAAAAACTTGATTTTGATTTTACTAGAACTGAAAATAATAATTTGGTAAGATCATACTCAGAACGTCTGTTTGTTTCCCCAGTGATAGCAAAGGATGCTTATCAAGGGAAGCTGGTCCCACTTTCACACCCTGAAATCACTTTTCTCTTTTCCATTTGTAAATGGGTGTATTCCAACCCTCAGTTCCTATGCCATAAATGAAACAGCATGCTCTCTCCAGCTGCTACGTTTAGAGTCGGCCCACAACAAATGCCTGAAGCGGGCAAAACACTTCAGTTTCTTCTTTCATTTTCATTTAACCAAGCTTCTGCCCTGGCTTCCTAAGGTCCTAGGTGCAGTGCCCTACCTTGTCTGTCATACTTGGGTTACTGAATTGACTTTGAGACACTGGCAGGAACCCAAACCTGGGTATCAGAAGACTTGGTTGCGTCACTAACTGCTTTGTCATGTATTACAGATTTCCTTTACCTTTGTGATTGGGAATAATAATACCTACTTTAGAGCGGAATGACAAAGACTTACAGTAGATACATGGAAACACACTTGAAAGCTTAAAGAACAAAATAAACATAAATATTTAAATACCTTGAAATAACTTATGTTAAATGGCTGGCTCAACAGATACTCCTTTACTAAAAAAGTTATTTTTCAATGCATGTTATATACCTCTCTCCTACGTTGCCACTGCTAGCTATTGTTTTCCAAAAATCATGGTCTTCCAAAAATCAATCTGTTTTCCAAAAATCACACACATGCATATGCACACACACATCACTTGAAAGGGCTCTCTTGCTTCCTTGATTTGTGAAATTCTTCTATCCAGAGACAAATTATTGCAGCCCAAATTATAGATAATGAATATTCTCAGGACAGGGTTGCTTAACAACTGAATTTCTTCCCTCTAAAATATAAATAATTAAAAACAGATGCTTTATGAGGATCAGTTCTCAAAAGAAAGAAAGGCCGAAAGGGAGAAGAGGTGCAGACTAGGCCCCAGGCAGGAGAGTAAAACACATACTCCCCTTGATAATTTTATAAAAATCTACCCCACCCTTCCAAAAAACTGTTTCTCCCTTTTGTTCTGGTCTGCTCTCAATCTTCATTCCACTGAGTGCTGGTGGATAATCTGAGTCAGCACCAAATAAATCAATGAAAAGGACTGGAGAGAGACAATCCAATGAGTGGCATGCTTTAGAGATACTATCAGAACACTTTTTTGTAGAAAATGACCTGAATCACTGCAAGCACATTTACCTTGGGTACGTATTACAGCATAAGGACTTGTCTCAATATTCCTTGGAACAAAAGGGCATGGCATCCTAGCAGAAAAATCATAGATTAGGCAGACTTGGAATCATAGCTCACCCACTTAGGAGCTCTAAGACCTTGGGCAGGTGATTTAATATGGTTAGACTTTCTCTTCAATTGCACAATGGAAATAACAATGCCTATATGGAAAGACCCTGACACTGGTAATATAAATACATAAAGGTGTTTTTTTTCCCACGAATTTAATAGGGAACTTGCAGAAAATTATAGAAAACAAGTCTTTTAGATAAAATTGTGCTGCTTTAATAAGGATTAGACAATTCCACTCTGTGGAGGAAAAAAAAAAATAAAGTGGTTTATGTTAATAATGGGCTTTTGGAGTTTATAAAATATTCTTCCTAGAACTCTTCCTCATCTACGTTAATATAAACTTGTGAGGAAAGGAACAGATTATATTCTCTCAGTTTTACAGAAGTAACTGAAATTAGGTTAAGTGCCTTGGCCAAAATTTCAGGAAAACTTGTGTGCATGGGGAAGATAGCTCCAAAACTCAAGGCTTTTGACCCAAGATCCGCCATTTGAGGCAGGCTTCCAGAGAAGTTTCCAGAACAGCAAACTTTGTAACTTCTTCAGTTTCCTTAAAATATGATTCCCTCTGCTCTCTTCTCTACCTATGGAATTAAAGATATTAATGTAATTTTATATGGCTTCCCTTAAGTGAGGGAGCATGAAGACAGAAATTGCAGAAACAGCAGGTAAAGATAAAATGGAAGAGTGGTTGTTTGCTATGCTAAGAAACAGATTCCATTAAAGAATAGGTTCCATTCCAAGTAGTTCCCTGACTCTCTAAATCTTGGTAAGTTAGAATTGGAAGACATTTCATCTCCTTTTTCTCACTATCCTCAAGCCCACAATTTCACAGAATAAGAAAATGAAAGCCAGAGCAATTACATAACTCAAGTAAAGTTGCAAAGAAGTTAACGGAACAGCAATTTTTCTTGTCTTTCACTTCAAGAACTCCTAATCCTTAACCTCAAATAGCGTTAGAGTAAAAAGTTTAACAAACTGTTAGTAAAGTCACAGGGAAAATTCCATGAGAGAATTTAAATTCTTCACATCAATTAAGTAAAAAATAAAAAAAAAAGTTACTTGGTGTGCAGCCATGATCTCTCTTTATGAAAAAAAAAAAGATGTTGCTATTAGAAAAATGCACTTTTGCCAAATGCAGACCTCCTTCAAAGCTGATGGGTTCAATTTAAAAATCAAACCCAAATTATGTGGCTCTCAAAGTTGTTTATGCATGGCAAAACCCCATTTCCTGCAAGTGAGTCAGCTTCTGAAAGATTGTTCATAATGCTTCAAACACTGCAAACAGATTTGGTTTAAATTAATTTTACAGTTCTATGGCTAACTGAGAAGGTCCATTGTAAAATATCTCTGTGAGCTAGGTTTGGAATTTTTTAACTAAAGTAGTGATTTGGTTTGTTTAAAGTTTGTGTGTGTATTATGTGTATTTATTTATTTTTGTATAATTATTTCTCATAGTTCAACTCACATAAACATAATCTCCTTAGTTCCAAGGTAAAATATTGTATTCCCAATTATTTCACAAATAAATGCTATTGTTTAAAAAAGACAAAAGAAAGCATATGGAAAAGCCACTGAGATGTAGTCAGTGGCATTACATGCAAAAGAAAAAGGGCAGATACTAGTGGCCAGAACCTGAAATTGTATTCCCTGGAAAAGTCAATCTCTTGGGTGCCAGCTGTAGTTGCTGGTACCAGGAGAAAGTCTGGCCCCAAATGACTATAACATGCAGGAAGCATGGCTCTAGGCATGAACTGGGCGTCCAGAATGTCACTGAGCACGAGGACATCCAACAGAGGCTAAGAGGGTCACTCCATAAGCAGCACAAGACAGTGTCAGGAATTCCAGGTAGTTAGGTGGGCAGTCGGTCCCAGAAAAATCTGTTTACAAATAGCAGAGATTCAGACAACAGACAGAGGTAGAATTTCCCCATGGGATACTATCTAACAGAGCAGAAACCAAAGCAAATTACAAAGGCTGGGATTCAGACAAGAAAGCAAGAGTAGAGTAAATATGGGAGGGAGCCAAGGTTGAGGAATAAGGCAGAAAGCCAGTTATTCTACGGAACTTCAAGGTCAGGAGCAAACTAGAAGCAGGTGTGATTTGATCCTGTGTCCCCAAATAGAAGGCTTTACACGATCTAAAGCCTCCCACACACGGTCAGATTCCCAGCTCTGGATCCTGGACTAACCCTGCCTGCCAAGTGACTTAGCTGGAGAGGAGGAGGCTGGACTAGACTGTGCAGAGGCAGTGCCTGGTATGAGCACTATATTTTGCCAATAACTGAAAAATCAAGGAAGCGAGAGCCTCAAATGCCTAATACTTCCACTGCTGTTTGATATCACATGCCAAGGACGGCTCCTATGTTATTTACCATTCTTCTCTACCTGAGCATTTAACATTCTACCTGAAAAAAATATTTGATCATGAGAAGAGACAAGAGTTAATGTTTTACTTTTGTAAACCAAGCCTAGGAATACCATCTAGAGGAAGGAACATGGAGCTTAGTCTCCAGAGGGTCATGGACCTGCCGGCCCTGGCTACAGGATCGCGACCACCACCCAGATTGGTTTTCGTCATGCGCACGCTGGCAGGATGAGTTTATAGGTTCATTTCAGCTCTAGCTTTCCATAGTTTTCTTCCAAAACTCTAAGGGATATGCACCACTACAGTATCCAAGGGGCTTTCTTCTAGACAGTTCATATGGCATTCATACATTGTACATAAAGGCTTGAACGAAAAACAAAACAAAACAAAATACTCTGCCCTCAGTGGCTTCTGAAAGGCATTACAATCTAATAAGTAAATAGCTTACCTTTCAGGTGCATTCCTACAACTGTATTAAGAGACCATAATAAAGGAACATTACAGTTCTATTAAGCCAATTCTCTAACACATAAATGATTGAGTTTTTGTTCCTCTATTTTTGTTTTATAAAGAGAAGAAATTGAGACTTAAAAAAAAAACAAAAAAAATTTCTGCAGTTAAAAAAAGACCATGAAAGCTCTGAAATAATGAGTTGAGACAGGCTTTTCTGTCAACTCGAAGAATGACTAGTGAAAAGTCATAACTACAGCCCATGCTCTCTTAAGCAGCCACATTTGTATTGTATTAAACATTACTTTTATTGATCTTCAGTGTATGTAGTTTGTAATATCTAATAATAAATATAAATATTCATGTCACAGAGATAAAAAAATGCACCTGTCTTTTGAGACTTGTTCAATGGGAAGTCAGTGAATTATGTGATTAAAGATAATTAGATACCAATATTTAAGAATAAGTTCAAATTCTTAAAAGCATTTACCTGCTTAAGAGTGAGAAGTTTGTGGTATTTGAATAAATGAAAAATTATGATTCACAAATATGCTTATTCTGCTCTTTTTATAACATATTCATAATTTATATAACAACCCATCTTCACAGGCATTTGTTCCCAGTGAGAATATAGAGCAATGTACTTGCATATGTATTAAACTAGGATACAAATATCTCTCTACATTTTCCTTAAAAAGTTGAAACATAGGAGTTGCCTGCCAGTTAAATAGATAGCAATATTTCTATAAAACAGTCAAGTAATCCTATTGAGTATAATCACATGTTGTATAATTCTTCCAAAGTGGGACCCAGAATAGTTTTACTAATCTTAATTTAGATTTCTACAACACAAACAAAAAATAAAGAAATAAAAGGTAATAGAAATATTTTATCTAGCTAGTGGGCTGAAGTAAATAATCTCATTTATAGATATATTAAAGTAATAAACAGTTTATAACATTTCTGGGACCATATCATCAATAAATGAAATTTTGGCCTGATGATTCACAGACCTGTACCCTGGGGTAAATAATACATTATATGTTAATAAAAAAATTTAAAAAAATAAAATAAAATAAAAAAATAAATGAAATTTCGGTAAATTCCCAAGCAATGTAATTATATAGCTTTGTGACTTTCTAAGGTATTTCACCTGAAATCTCTGCACGGAGTTTTTCCCATATTTAACTACATTATTAACAATGCCTTCATGAAACTGAAGTTTTCGTTCATTCTGATATGTATTTCTTCAGGAAATGTTTAGGTCCCCTTTTTCAAGGACTGGAGAACGACATATTGACCCAGTAAAGAGGAATGAACTATTATTCCTACCCATGAGGGTCTCTCACCTGGTCCCGGCTGAATGTCAGAATTGCTCTGTCCTCCATCACAATAGCCCTTTGACCTTTCTGTATATGATACCATCAAGATACCTAATTTATGTAATTTTCCCCTTACCATTTTACAGCATTTCTTGAAGGGATTAGTTTCAGGGTATATTGGGATCTAATCTGAAAATTTTTTAGGCTATATTTGTATTTTCTTGAGAGTTATTTTCAGAGCATTAAGTGATGGCCTATTTTTAAATTATACCTGTATTTATTCTATATGTACAATGTCTGAGAAAAACTATAAAGGTACTTTAAGAAGCCAAAAAAGATATTTTTAAAAAAGATAAGCATCTTCTATGCTATTTGAGCTCCATTTACATTTTATTGTCTTTACAATAATTTTCATTAAAATCTCTAAAAAATTATATTTCTCTTACTACTTTCTCACTAGAATTCTTTCTTTTACATATTTTTCATATATCTTTTGATTTTCTTCTTATTTCTACCCTACCTAAGCTCTAACTTCGTTCTTTGATCCACAGAATACATAAAACATTGAATCTGCTCATCATACAACTCAATAATAAATTTTGAAGAAGTGCTTATTAAAATGTCACTTGCCTTTGCTTCATTATACTTTTTCTGTTATTTACTTAATGATAAATGGAAATTATATAAAGTATTTAACATCTTAAAAGTTTTAGAATAATGACTCATTGTATCATACATTTATTTGTATTATCCAAATTGTTCTTTTTAAAATTTTTTTAGTTTGAAAATTATTTGAGGTAAGTCAGGTCCTATTGTAGCTAGTGAATAAAATAGTAAAAAAAAAATGCCCTATAAAGTTTTTATTCTAGAGAAAAGATATCAGCAATAACAATAAATAAGCAACAAATAAATAAGGAGTTCATTGCCATTAAACCAGCCTTACAAGAAATGTTAAAGGGACTTTCTAAAACTGAAAGGAAAGGGTGCTTATTGGTAATAAGAAAACATATAAGGGAATAACTTTACACCTCATGGAACTAGAAAAAGAACAATTGAAGTCCAAAGTGGGTAGAAGGAAGGAAATAACAAAGATTAGAGCAGAAGTAAATGAAATAGAAACTAAAAAAATAATAGAGAAGATCGATGAAACTAAGAGTTGGTTCTTCGAAAAAATAAACAAAATCAACAAACTTTTAGCTAGACTCACCAAGAAAAAAAGAGAGAAGGCTCAGATAAATGAAATCAGAAATGAAAGACCAGGTGTTACAGCTGATAACACAGAAATACAAAGAATCAAAGACATTACTATGAATAATTATATACCAACAAATTGGACAACCTAAAAGAAATGGACAAATTCCCAGAAACATAAGATATTCTAAGACTGGATCAGGAAGACATAGAAAATCTGAACAGAACAATTACTAGTAAGGAGATTGAATCAGTAATCAATCCCCCCCTCCCAAAAACAAAACAAAACAAAAATCTAGGGCCAGATGGTTTCACTGTAAATTCTACCAAACATTCAAAGGAGAACTAATACCATTCCTCCAACTCTTCCAAAAAAAATTGAAGAGGGAACTCTTCCATACTCATTTTATGAGGCCAGCACTATGTTGACACCAAAACCATACAAGGATACCACAGGAAAAGAAAATTAGACCAATATCCTTAATGAACATAAGTGAAACAATCCTTAGCAAAATAGTAGCAAGCAGAATTCAACAATACATTAAAAGTATCATAGACCTTTAGGAATGAGAGGACAGCTCAACATCCACAAATCAATCGACGGGATATACCACATTAACAAAATGAAAAGTAAAATTCTTATGACCATCTCAATAGATACAGAAAAAGCATTTGATAAAATCCAACACCCATTTATGATTAAAAAAAAAACTTTCAACAAAGTGGGTATAGATGGTATGTACCTCAACATAATAAAGGCCATATATGACAAGCCCACAGTTAACATCATACCTAATGGTGAAAACCTGAAAGCCTTTACTCTAAGATCTGAAACAAGACAAGGATGTCCACTCTCATGAATTCTATTGAGCATAGTATTGAAAGTCCTAGCCAGAGCAATTAGTCAAGAAAAAGAAATAAAGGCATCTAAATTGGAAATGAAGAAATAAAACTATCACTATTTTCAGATGACATGATATATATAGAAAATCCTAAAAACTCCATCAAAAAACTGAGACAAATAAACAAGTTCAATAAAGTTGAAGTGTACAAAATCACAAAAACACAAAGGTATGTTGCATATACAATAATAATAAACTATCAGAAATAGAAATAAAGAAAACATTCCCATTTATAATTGCATCAAAAAGAATAAAATACCAGGAATAAATCTAACTAAGAAAGTGAAGGATGTATACACTGCAAACTAGAAGACATTCGTGAAAGAAATTGAAGACACAAATAGAAAGATACTCCATGCTCACATATTAAAATATTCAGTGTTGTCAAAATGTCCTTACTGTGCAAAGCAATCTACAGATTCAGTACAATGCCTATCAGAATTTCAACAGCCTTTTTTCAAAGATGTAGAGCAGATAATCCTAAAATCTGTATTGAACCACAAAATACCCTGAATAGCCAAAGCCATCTTGAGAAAGAACAAAGTTGAGGCATCATATTCTCTGATGTCAAACTGTATTACAAAACTATAGTAATTAAAAAAGAATGATAATGGAATAAGAACAAACACAAAGATCAATGGAACAGAATAAGGAGCTCAGGAATAAACTCTTGCATATAAGATCAACTAATTTACAACAGAGGAGCCAAGAACATACAATGGGGAAAAGATGGTCTCTTCACTAAATGGTTCTAGGAAAACTGGAGAGCCATATGCCAAATAATGAGACTCAACCGCTATATTACACCATATACAAAAATTAACCCAAAATGGATTAAAGACTGGAATGTAAGACCTGAAACCATAAAATCCTAGAAGAGAACAGGCAGTGGATTATTTGGCATATATCTTGATGAGATTTTTAAATCTGATACCAAAAGCAAAAATAACAAAAGTAAAAATAAATAAGTGGGATTACATCATTCTAAAAATCTTGTGCACAAGCAAAGGAAACCATCAACAAAATGAAAAGTCAGTCTATGAATGGGAGACAATATTTGCAAATCACATATCTGATAAGGAGCTAATATCCAAAAAATATAAAAAACTCCTACAACCCAACAATGAAGAAATAAATAATCCAATTAAAATAAGCACAAGATCCGAATAGAAATTTTTCCAAAGAAGACATACATATGATTACCAGGTACATAAATAGATACTCCACATCATTAATCATCAGAGAGATGCAAATCAAAACCACAATGAACTGTCACCTACACATATCAGAATGGCTATTATCAAAAAAACAAGAAATAACAAATGTTGATGGGTTGTGGAAAAAAAGTGAACTCTTCTGCATGTACTGTTGGTGAGAATGTCAATTGGTGCAGCTACTGTGGAAAACAGCAAGGAAATTTCTCAAAAAATTAAAAATTTTTTACCTATAATCCCTATAATCCAGTAATTCCACTTCTGTGCATTTATTCAAAGAAAATTAAAACACTAACATGAAAAGATATATGCACCTTATGTTCAGTAGCATTATTTACAATATGGAACATGGAAACAAGCAAAGTGTCCATTGATGTATGAATGAATAAAGAAATGGTGGAATATATGTATATACACAATGGAATATTATTCAGCCATAAAATAGAACGAAATCTTTCCACTTATGACAACATGGATGGACCTCAAGGACATTATGCTAAGTAAAATAAATTAGACAAAGAAAGTCAAATACTGTCTGATCTCTCTTATATGTGGAACCTGAAAAAAAAAAGGTTCACAGGTATTAAAAAACAAAAATACAAAAATAAAAAGAATTTGTATTACAGATGTCTGACATAACTTCATTCAAGAGAATGGGGGTAAAATTTACCTAAGGAACTTAAGAAATTAGTGGAAACTGTAAGAATAAGGAGTAAAGGAATAATACAAAAGCAGTGTACTATAGTTTAAAAAGTTGTTTCCCATGGAAGTACAGGTTAACAATTCTTATACTACTCTACATGTATCTGGGATTGAGCAAATAAGCAGGCAGATAATGGATAGTGGTAAAAAAAAATAGATAAAATTTTAAACGAAATAGAAATAAGTAGGGGTGCTGCTGGCTCAGTCAGTCAAGTGTCTGCCTTTGCCGCAGGTCATGATCGGAGGGGCCTGGGAGCAGGGAGCCTGCTTCTCCCTTCCTCCTTAAGAGTGCTCTCTCTCTCGCTATCTCTGTCTCTCTCAAATAAGTAAATAAAATCTTTTTTAAAAATTACACCATTGACATGTCATCAATAAACTGTACCTTTCAAATGCCTAAACCTTTGCATCTTCATCCAGCTGATCAAATCTTGCTCATCTTTTGGGACAAGGCTCCCCAAATGCTGTTTGAAAAATAATGGCGCTTCTGATACTTACCTACCTTGTAGAATTGTTTCACCTTCCCTTTGGGTACCCTTGTGTTCAGTACATAATTCTCTTACAGTTGCTAAACCAAAAATATTACACTTTGGTGTATGCAGATTTAATCTCTCTCTGATCCTCACCTTTGTTCACCAGAATGAAAGCCCCACAAAGGTAATCACTCTGTCTTATTTGTCTTTGCAGCTTCAGGTGAAGTATCTGGTCTTTATTAGATATTTAGTAAGTGTCTGCTTAAATGAATAAGAAGTAATGTTGTTTACATAACATGGCAAATTATTTTTCCTTCCTTGTACTTAATGATCATATTTTTAAGCCAACCAGTTCAATTTAGACAGGTAGTTTGTGTCAATCGGGTAGGCCATATGGAACTGAGTTTGCAAGGAAGCCTCATTCTAATCTTATCATAAATAAGTGAGCTGCCAATGATGATAAAGCTTTTATTGAGCACCTGCAAGTCCCCAAATATTATGATCTGCCTAAATAAAATTGGGCTAGAACAAAGTAACCATTGTTTCTGCAAAAATAGACTTAGAAAAGACATTAAAACCAGGTAGGTGTCCTAACTATGAGGCTGGTGAACTCCATGAAATGTGATGGAAAGGAAAAACACAGAATGACAAACAAAAGGTGCTTGCTTCAGAGGAAAGTTTTGATGCTAGTGGACTCATCAGAAGGCAGTGACCTCTTGTGTTGAATTCTTTCAAACACTTTCAGGTCTCCACCCTGAGCATTAACATGGCAGGGCACGGTTCCCAGAAAAATGAAAATGACTTGTAAATGTCTTAAAGCAATACATGATAAGCTAATATTTAAGTATTTAATACCCAGCACTTTTATAACCATTATTTTATTTATCTCCACAAAAACCCTTTATTATCCCATGCTTTATAAATGAGGAAACAAAAATACAAAAGGCTCAGTAGTTTGGCCAAGGTCACATACCTCAGAATAAAGAAGCTAATATTTGAATCTGATGTCAGGACATTCCAAACAACTCTCCTGTACCCAAACTTAAAAGATAACAGGAAAACTCTTCAGATGATTAAATTTTAAAATACAGTTTCAAATCCCTTGTAATAGGATTTTGGGAGATCAAGCACTGACTTCCGATTTGCAGTGTCCTAGTATGTTTAAAGTCGTGGAAGTGAAAGTAAGTATCCACTGGGCACCATCACTGTACACCACAAGTGTATTTAATGGGACATGTTGAGATCTCATACAGCAACATAACACTGACCTTTTCCTTCCCCATCTTACTTTGCCACTCAGGAAAAATTGTCAGCTTTTGGTGCTTATCAAAGCATGCTACGTAGTACTCTACTAATTTTTCCTAACATTTCCTAACAATGTAAAGCATATTGTATACTAGTTGGGGGATATACTAAATAACGAAAATCTCTTTAAATAGCCATAACGAAAATCTCTTTAAATAGCCTATGTTGTCTAACTTACGTAAATGGAAACATTTCCTAGGGCTAGTGAGTTTTTGGTCTTTTCAAACAAAGTAATCTATTTGCACATGTTACTTAAACAACTGATGATCAGCAAAGAAATATGTTACTCTAGTCTAAGCATTGTGTAGGAAAAAAAATACCATGGCAACTGAAGGAGGCTGAAAATCATTACTCATTCCTAGGGGCAATATTTAGATATGGGTAACAGGAATTATGCCAGCCTAGCAGATGGGCATATTGAAGCCCTTACTTATTGGTATGAAATATTAATAGTGAGGGCATGATTCCAGGCTGAGAACATAAAAACAAATTACTTTGGAGGTTAAGGGGATATGCCATCACTAATCCATCACTGAGCTGAATCAGCCTTCAGAAATAAAAAAATGGCTCCAAATCACATGTCTAACTTAATGCTAACTTATTTTAACCAAGCGGGGTTTGGAGAAACTATGGAACGCTATTATGAATTTTCCAAGCTTATGAAATATGGGACAAGAAGTTTGATGCAGAAAATATATTGATCTAAGGGAGCTAAAAATGAACAGAATGGGGATCTACCCTTTAATGAACCTCAAAAGTAGAATCATATTGTAATTTTACAGATTCAAAAATATTGTGTTGTACTTCCTTAATCCTAAACCAATAATCCTTCTCATCCTTAATGTTACAAAGAATTAGTGGTCAAGGTCACTCATAAAAATAATAAGGGAAATAACCTGTATAGATGTCTCTTTAAATTTACCACAAGAGGTCTTCCCAAGGTTTTCTAAGAAAGAAAAGCAGAACAGATCAATTGTATAGCAATTTTAGGGGTTAGTGAATTCTCTTTCACCTCTCTGGACCTCAATTTCCTTGGGAGTGCATGACTTGCTTGATGTTGGCAGGGCTAAGAAAATTCATTGAGAAAAATTCTGCAAATATAACACTCCCGAGGTCTGTGCTAATGCTTTTAACTGGGACTCAGTACCTGTGAAATTTCTGCCTTGTTCCTCAACCTTGGTTATGTCATTTAAATTCTCTGGCTCATATCTGTAAATTAGGTAGAAAAAAATGCAGGTCTTAACCATAATACGCAGAGATTCCCAGAATGAGAGATTAGGGGGATAAAAAAGGAAAAGGAAAAATGTAGATGGAAAAACAGGATCAAGAAGCAACACATATGTGATAATAGTTGTTTTTAAATTAATTATTTGTGGGGAGGATACAGAAGAGAAAAACATGTATGTTTTAAGTTTTGGAAGAATAATTTTGAGTTTCACTAATTTACTACTATTAGAGAATGAATGCCCAATGAAAGTTTTGTTTTAGACACATTTTAAGCCTCTGATAAAGAATAGCTGTGAGTTTTATTGTAAATATATGTATATCTTAAATAATCCCACAATAAAGCATTGTAAATGCCAGGCAAAAGAGAATGTTAAGGGAAAAAGAGAACTAGGAGTGAATTTTTTTGTGTAAATTGCCAGACTAATAGATTGAGACTATCTATAACCATGAGAAGACAATGCCATGAAGTCACTTCTTACTATTGAAAAGGATTTTACTTGTAAAACTCTAATTACATGCTTTCGTTCAACAGTCAACATGCTGGGTTAGTTTTTTCAGTCTGCACTTTATAAACTTTGAACTCAATTTTCACTTTATTTTTTTTAAAGAATACGGAGGTAGAGTCAGTTAAATCTAGAAATTCAAGGATATAACGCAAGAAGTCACTGAATTGTGGGAGGGATAGGGCGGCTGGGTTATGGACGTTGTGGAAGGTTTGTGCTATGGTAAGTGCTGTGAAATGTGTAAGCCTGATGATTCACAAACATGTACCCTGGGGCAAATAATACATTATATGCTAATTAAAAAAAAGGAAAGAAAAAAGAAAGAAAAGAAAGAAAGTCATTGAATTGTTACATGGGAATTCTTTGATAGATTCCATCCTAGATATATTATTGGCTAAAAAAAAGCATAATGGTGTTCTAGACCATGCAAATAAAACCACCACTGAAGTAGGCGTATGTGTGTGTGTGTGTGTGTGTGTGTGTGTGTGCGTGTGCATGTGCGCACGCATTTCTGTATATACACACACAAATTTATATATTGTGTTAATCAAGAAATAGGGTACAAAATGAAGTAATTCACATGTAAATGCCCACATACCTTAGAACTCTAATCAATTGTTGCTTACTAAATAGTACAGTTCATATATTCAGCACTTTCATGTTAGTAACTATATGATTCCATGCTGAACACCACCCACAAGGGACTTAATATTAGCTAAGTTTTCAGATGAAGAAAACAAGTTTCCTCAGATAATATGAGGCAAAGATCAAACTCAAATTCTTGGCAGTTGTCCCTGCCTGGGAAATGCTTATTACTGCACATTTAAACTCAGGGAATATGCAGTCTTTTATTTAGTGACACTTAAATTACAAGTGTCAAAAATAGTTACCTTATGGAAAGTGACCTTGTGTTTCTTAGTCAGATAAGTGACAGTTTGAAGAAAGACCGAAACCTACTCTTATCCTCAAATGTTAGCAATAGCAGTAGGATCGCCACAAGGGCAAGCATTATTTCCTACTGCCATGGTCATACCAGGCTATATGGCATAAGTGTGACTACCCAACTTGAAGATGGACTCTAGAAGAGCTGAGTTCATGTTAGAACATTTAGATCAGACTTTGCCAAGGGGCCACGAACAGCAACAAGGACAAGACAAGGAAAGGAACATAGACATTGAAAAGACAGTTTGCAAGATCCCATTACATTTGGGATTCTTAAGCAAACTTCTTCTCTTTGGTAGAGGTTACCTTTCTCTGACCTCCTGGGAACATTCTGAACTTTCTCAAAGCCCAACCTATGTGAGCAGGGCCCAGAGAGGGACAAATCTGCTTCCCATGTTCCAACACCTGAGCTAAGGACCAGCCTTTTTACCTTGGGTACCTAAAACCACTCGCTTATCCTTTGCTTACATTGCAGTGGCCTGAACTCATCCCAAAGCCTCTGCTCAGCCAATGCAGAATACTACACCGGACACTCAGTCTCCATCTAAGACATATGCACAGTGTTATTAAAGCAGAAAATGTACAGAGAGGGACCTATGTGTTACCCTGCCAAACCCATGTCCTTAAAACCAAAGCCTATCTCAGTTACCCAGTTACCCAGATTTTTAATTACATACAGGCAATATTTTAATACAATGTTCCACATTATAAATCAATAATAAATTTTAATTAAGGTTTTGATTTATAATTTTGTATATTACATGGCAAAGGCAAAGTTTTCATTTTTACTTAAGAATAAAAAATTGCTTTAAAGAAAATGAGATGCTGATTTTTTTCAGAAAAATAACAACTATTACTGTTACTTCATAGCAAACGCAATAGCTACAGCAAAAATCTGAATACATGAAAATAAAGTGCTTAAAGGAAAAATAAAAGGGAAGCATGCAAATTATATGTCATGAATTTTCAATACAAACTCGATGGCTAATTGTGGTGTTTCTAGAATATAAATAAAAATTACAGATCTGAGAGGAATCAACTGTGAAGCAAAATTTTGATGCTATAAAATCCAGCCGTCAATGGAAAGAATTTTTACAGATTATAAAACAAAAAAGCTATTTCAAATCTATATTTTAAGTATGAAACTAGCTGACTACCCTGGTTCTGTATAAGAATCATTCCATTTCAACAACTAACACCCTTGCAGAGACTAACATCCTGGAAAAAATGCCCTCATACTTAGTTATTTCAAGAAGGGTGAATCATGGAATGAGCCATTGTCTGGAGAGTCACCTTTTAAAGAGTCTGATTACAACCCCTTTAATCTTCTGTAACTCTGCAATATTTTTAAATCACAAGTATTTGTAGGAATAAAATTATTTTTGTTTTGAACAAACAGCTCAAGAGAACATATTAGTTTTATCTGGTTTTTCTTCACTTTGAGTGTTGGAAGTGCGATCTAGACATTAAAACCGTATCTTCCAAAAACAATCGAATTCTTTTTCATGATTGACCAGTTTCACTAGTTGGCAAAGGCATAACACTTTTCACCTTGAATGCGGCAGGTATCCTTTTATACGTAAAGGTTAAACAATCCAAGCTGGGGTGTGACACATTCTTTTCTTGTCCTTCTGTCCCCTTTTTAATTCCGGTTACTAGCCACGCATCTACACACAGACTCCCAGCTGTCCCCAGCATGGCTAAGTGGGCTCTTACCTTTCAGCCTCTAGCCTCTGCTTTCCCTGAATTCTTGAAGCCAGAGAAGTGCTGCTTTTGTTCCTGTTCTCATGCGATGGTTGTAAGTTAGCTACTTCCTGAGAGGTAAGAAGAGCTTATCAGCACAAGTATCTCTAAGACCAGGGTCTTATATTCACTAGAAACTTTGAAATAGTACAGAAATGCCTCAGAAATGTAAACTTCCAATCACAGAGGAAAAAGTTGGTTCCTGATTCACAAATTTTGTAACAATGCAATTTGGCATTTACTTTTTTTGTATTTTGAGTACACGATGTTCCTGGCTAGTTGCCACAACAGAATGATTCTCATAGTTGGTATCCACACTACTTTTTGGAGTTTACCCCCAAAGAGAGTTGATTTCATCACAGACAAACAGGTCAAGCTGATATGTCAGAAAACAAATATTTAGAAAGCTATAACTAATCCTACAGTGGGTGTCCATTTCTAAAGATGAGAACAGCTTCTGCCCAGTTTTATTAACTAATAGATTACTGTGAGATAACTCTACATTGTAAATTGTGTTCCCATGATTCAGACAGAACTCCATCGGTTAACTCTCACCAGTGACAAAGGTACTTCAGGCACGCATCCACAGAGTCCACCTGCCCGCCGTCCACATAGACACGACCATAGCTCAGCTACACAGTTCCATGCAGACGCACTTATGGGAGCTACCTTTCCTCACCAATATGGATATCATCCTCATTGCTTGGGTCCCACATGTTTTCTTGTTGCATTCTATGTTGCAAAGCATACATAAAGCTTTAACTTAATGTGATTGCAACACTAGTAAGAACAATGACTAAAAAGAACCAATTGGGTAACTTGGAAATAATATTATAAAATGCTTATGGGTGTCTCATTGCATAGTGTGAAGTCATAGAAATGGTAAACTATGAGAGGCATTAGTTTTATATGTATATATATATATATATATATATATATATATACAAGATATGTATATACATATCCTTGCTTTTAAGCATTCTAAAATAAAATAGCTTTGCAAGTAATGATACTGGTACTAGGATTAATAGCAGATATTGAGAGCACCTTATGCACCTTATGCAGGCCTAAGTCAGCGTCTTTATTACTAATTCTGCTTCTACTGATCACAACCAACTCTCATATTGGTTTCTCCAAATAATTCATTGGGATAATTTGATATAGAGCTCTTTAAACCTGGTCCTACAATTGAGTTCTTTAGAAATTATCTATTACTTAAGAGTCTGGTTCCTTAAATTCTCTGGCTTAGGGTCCTTAACTGTTAATTGAGGAGCCTAAAATTGATGAATTCTAAAATGCTGTGGTTCTATGATTTCTAAACCGTTTGATATCAAAATTATAGCTTTGCCACCTGTAACCATCTATTATTTTAGATAGGGACAACACTTTTGAGAAAAGACCCTATTTTGTATCAAAACTTCATATACTTTATTCAGATCCCTTCCATCTTCCTTTATTTTTATTTTTTATTTTTTGCTTTTTGGGTTTTTTTTGGGTTTCTGTTTTTTTACTTTATTTTTTTAGTTTCAGAGGTAGAATTTAGTGATTCATCAGTTACATATAACAAACACCCGTGCTCATTACATCACATGCCCTCCTTAATGTCCATCTATCCAGTTACCCCATCCTTCACCTCCCTCCGCTTCAGCAACCCTCAGTTTGTTTCCTATAGTTAAGAGTCTCTTACAGTTTGTTTCCTTCTCTGATTTCATCTTATTTTATTTTTCCCTCCCTTCCCCTATGATCCTCTGTTTTGTTTCTTAAATTCCACATATAAGTGAAATCATATAGTAATTGTCTTTCTCTGATTGATTTAGTTTCCTTAGCATAACAACCTCTAGTTCCATCCATGTCATTGCAAATGGTAAGATTTCTTTTTTTTTTTTTTGATGGCTGAGTAATGTTCCATTGTATATACATACCACATCTTCTTTATCCATTCATCTGTCGATGGACATCATGCTCTTTCCATAGTTTGGCTATTGTGAACATTGTTTCTATAAACGTTAGGGTGCAGGTGCACCCTAATTCACCCACTTTGGAATCACTAGGTTTGTATCCTTTGGGTAAATACCTAGTAGTGCAACTGCTGGGTCATAGGGTAGCTCTATTTTTGACTTTTTGAGAAACCTCCATACTGTTTTTCCAGAGTGGCTGTACCAGCTTGCATTCCCACCAATAGTGTAAGAGGATTCCCCTTTCTCTGCATCCTTGCCAACATCTGTTATTTCCTGACTTGTTAATTTTAGCCATTCTGACTGGTTTGAGGTGAAATCTCATTGTGGTTTTGATTTGTATTTCCTGATGTTGAGTGGTGTTGAGTTGTTGTTCTTTTTTTATGTGTCCATTGGCCCTTCCATCTTCCTTTATTTTTTTTAAGATTTTATTTATTTATTTTGAGAGAGAGAGAGAAAGGGAGAGAGAGAATGAGTAGGGAGAGGGACAGAGGGAGAAGCAGACTCCCCATTGAGTAGGGAGCCCAATGCGGGACTCTGTCCCAGGATCCTGGGATCTTGACCTGAGCCAAAGGCAGATGCCCAACCGACTGAGCCACCCAGGTGCCCACCCATCTTCCTTTAGTGGATCAAAGCAGAAGCAAAAGTTGAGTTGTGTGTAAATGCCCCAGAAATGCATGTTTATGTGACTATTTTTATCCTCACTTGTAAATTTTCCACAATAACACTAATCACTTCTTTTACTTACTTATTTTAGGTTGTTTACAGACTAAAATTTGTCTAAAATAATTTACCAGACCTCATGTCATCTATAAAATGGTCCCTTTAATAGACTTTAAAGTTATAAGAATTTAAAAATTATAAGTTATAAGAATTTAAAATTGGTGTTTTGAGAAAAACACCAATTTGAGTAGGACACAGTAAAAGTGGGGTACATAAAATTTCATTCGGTTTTGAGTGGTATGTTTTTAAAGACATTTCATTTTTAATCATACCTCATGCATTGCAATTTGTGATCAGTTTACTCTCTAATTAATATAGTTGATATGGCTTTTTATAAGATTTTTGGTTTTGGACTCAAAACATACATTAGTAGCATAACCCACAGCATGTGTAATACCCCAGGCCTTATGATGCAATGGGTAATTGCAACTTCAGGGAGACAGTAGGATTCTTGATTGTCACCTAAATTGGGTTTCACTACAGTTCTGGAGGAGGTGGACAGAGGTAGAAGGAAGGAAGAGTTAAGGTCCTTCTGAAAATCCCACAGCAGAGTCAGGTAACTCAGATTAAGCACATTGCCTTGTTGGTGGAGAGATAGAAGAACTAACTGGAAAGGGTAAAACTCAGTTCAAGCACTCAGGAGGAAAAACAGTCCCCACTAAGCTGCTGTGGAGGAGCCCCTGCATCCAGGGCATCCTGCCTGGTGATGGACGCCCTGCCTCGTGGTGGACGCCCATGCACACTAAGGGCATCCCTGTGGTTACTGCCCTCAGCACAGGCCTCACTTGGTCATAGATGTGCAGCAGGATAAATAACTTAATTTTGAAACTTCTTTATATTTATTTCAAAAATTATTCTGCAGTATACGAAGGGGGAAACCATTTATTTTAAAGGCACTTCTGATAAACTTCCCGAGATGACATCTACATCAACGTAAGTAAATAACTTCAAATTATGATAATTTTATAAAAGCAGTGTGTGTGTGTGTGTGTGTTATTTTCTATCAGTAAAAATCAAGTGTGTAAGTTTACCACTAAAACAGTAACTACAGTTAAAGCAACAAACCATTTTTAAGAATGCATTTAAATGTTTTGCCAAGGGGCACCTGGGTGGCTCAGTGGGTTAAAACCTCTGCCTTCGGCTCAGGTCATGATCTCAGGGTCTTGGGATTGAGCCTCACATCGGGCTCTCTGCTCAGTGGGGAGTCTGCTTCCCCCTCTCTCTCTCTCTGCCTGCCTCTCTGCCTACTTGTGATCTCTCTCTGTCAAATAAATAAATAAAATTAAAAAATAAATAAATAAATGTCTTGCCAGGGACTTAATATGTCTTTTGTGATTTTAAATAACTCATTAGAAACTGTGAATATCAAAAACCCCACCAGTTTTATGTAACAGGTTGTTAATTAGGAAGAGATTTTGGAAACTCTAATTTTATTTATTAGTTTATATTCAGTATTTGCTTCATGCTTAAGTTAATTTTGGAAATGTTCCTATTATTTCCACTAGTACTCTCTCTACATTCTCATTAGTCTCTAGATATCTTTTGGGTATCTAGCTGACTTATATTTTGTTATGTTAAGAAAAAGAAGGGAAATGGAAAGTTCTTGAATATGGTCTCTTCGTAGAAGAAAGTGCTAATTAAAGCACTGCATGTTGCTTTTTCTGTACATACATATGTTTTATCAAAGTAATTTAGCATTTAAAATTCTGTTCACAAGATGATATAAAGCTTGAAGGTTGAACTCTAACTCTTGTATACAAATACACTTTTAAATAGTTGCTTCCCGTAATATATAAAGATCATTTTGCTCATGATTTAGGAGGCCTCTTCAAAGTATCTGTGTGCAATGCTATCTCTTATTTTGAAGGACATTAGAAAAAAATTACTATTGTCTTTACTTTCAAAGAAAGTAGCTTTACTAAAATAATTATATACCCTCACCAGAAATACCTCCCCACTCTAGTATGGGACATTAAAATTAAAACAACAGGGGCAGGTGGTTAAGCATCTGCCTTTGGTTCAGATCATGATCTCTGGGTCCTGGGATCAAGCCCTGTGTTGGGCTCTCTGCTCAGTGGGTAGTCTGCTTCTTCCTCTCCTTCTGTACCCACCCCAACTCATTCTCTCTCTCTCTCTCTCAAATGAATAGATAAAATCTTTTTAAGAAATTAAAAGAACAGATTAACCTATAAAACTTTTCACTATAAAGCTTAACTATGGACCTAATTAGGTGTTCCTATACTTCACTAAGGGCAAAAATCTGATTCTTATTCGTCTTTAAATACTTGTTCATTGCCTGGCACATGGAAACCTCTAATAGCTTATTTGTTGAATGAATTAATTAACTACTTTAACTTGACCTAATTGCCTATAATAGCTTGCTTTCCTTCATTATGATTGCAATCATATAAAGAGCACTTTATTCATTTTCTGAGTATGTTTGGTTACACATCTAGGTTAACAACAGAAATTTAAATATTAAAAACAATTTAAATAGTCATTGATTCTTCAGTTTGGAGCAGGAGGATAAAAGGTCACAGGGCAAAGGTCTGCTGCATGTTAATCTTTGTCTATATCATGAATTTACCAATTAATATTTAATGAGCACCTAGAAGGTATGAAGTTGTGCACTAGGTAGTGAGAAATAAATATATTAAATATTTCAGGGGTTTGTTTTTGTTTTTGTTTTTTTGCCACCAGGAACTTTCAGTCACATGTTTCCTATCTCAGACAATAGATGATTTTGTTGTTTCTAATTATTTAATCATCTTCCTGTAAGAAAATTAGCATCGTTTCCATATTGATGTTGAGCTTAACCATACAGTATGTCTTGGGCTAATGAGATGTGAGTTTAAGTGACATATATCACATTTGAACAAAAATTTTAAGAGCCATTATATGGCTCAGTCATTGCATTCTCCCTCCGCCATGAGAACAAAGTGTCCCAAATAGTGGTAGCCCTGTTAGCCTGGATCCCGGAAAAAGAAGGATCTAGCAGCACAGCCACAGACAACCCACAGCTAAGTCTATGTTTAACAGGAGCAGAAAATAAGCCATTTTTGAAGTAGATTACCAAGATTTGAGAACTTGCTTTTTCCCTAGTATAGTCTTCCAAATGTGACTAGTACATGGACATGTTCAACAGAAGTTTCCCAGCCTATTTTCATGTCAGAAAGGTGTTTTCACCAAGCTTATTTTTTTGCCTTAAAAATTGTAGCAATTTTTACCAATAAAAACTAGATACATCTGACTTTATACTTGCTCTGTTGTATCATATTGTCTTTTTCTTGTAATGCTAATAATAACTGCCATAGTAAGAGTATGAGATAATATCCAGGAAACATTCTCTTTGACTTTATTACACTTTCCCACCTAATTTTTCCAATAGTTATACAAGGTAGGCACTGTTACTGTCATCCCCATTTTATTTCTTTTCCAGATTCAAATGATCATGTGGCTTGCCCACAGTTACCTGGCTATCTTCATTCATTCTTGTTTCCTCATGTGCTTTTCAGAAAGAAAAGCCTAAAACATACCACGATCCAAAGTGTGTGGTCCTGGAGACAGAAGACCGGTGCTTGCATCTTCATTATTAGCTACGTGACTTTAAGGACATTACGTAACTTACTTATCCCTCAGGTTACTGATCTGTAAAAAACTGTATACAGATTCAAAACAGGAAATATGTGTGAAAAGTCTGTGTAAATTACAGAAAACAGAGATATGTATTATCACAATTATACAGAAAGATTGATCTTCCTTCTTTTAAAAATTAACTTTGTAGATTAACAGCTTTTATCCTCAAACTTATTTTATGGTTTCATGGTTTCTGTCTGTGAATGTGTTCTTTACTGCCAGTCTTTATTCCCATTCTACCACTCTACACATCTCCATTTCCCAATCACCAGTGATAAAAAAAAAAGCAACTGATAAAGAAGAATAGACTGTCAGAAATGTAAAATGGCATATACAGCATCATTTAAAATAATTACTATCAATAAGAAAGATAACACCTGTGGTAACTAGGCTCATATATCCAGGAATGTGATCATTCCTTGTCAATGACACAATAATTTTTTTTACATCAAATATATGCAAAGACTAGGTGAAGTTTACTTGTTAGTCAGCTGCAGCAGGTTGCCTTTCCAAAGACAGCTGCGCCCATACTACCTCTGTCTCCCACTTCTTACCACTGTTCCATCAAGACGGGGAGTCTATTTCTCTAGGGCCCTGAGACATTTTGGATGTGATGCTATACTGGTACTGGGTTTAGCCATTAATTGGCCTAGAAACTTCCACTTTCTGTTTCTTGTAAAACTCATGACACTCATTCTTGGCATGTTTCTTCTAAAACTAAAGCACTTTTTTCTGAGAAACCCAAGCCACTTGGAGAAGGCATATGTAAGCATTCTAGTGTATAGTGTACTTAAACTCCCAACCACCAGCCACCTTCAACTACCAACCAGGTAAAGTGCACCATATTGGATATTCAGTCCAGTTCAGTCCAAGTGGGCCTTCAGATCACTGCAGCCACAACCAAACTCCCAACTGCAACAACTTGAAGGAAACTGAGCTACAATCACCCAGATCAGAACTTAACCTGGAGAACCATGCAAAATAATACTAAATTGTCATTTTTAAATACTAATTACTAGGATAATTTGCAATAGATAACTAGATAGAACACCAATTGATCTGTATAACTTGTTCTTTGTTTCTTTCTGTGAATCTATTAAAACAGTTTGACTAAAACCAAGTGATTTTTAAGCAAAAACCTTCAGTGATTGCACCATATCAATATTATGTTACTTTTAAAATTTTATAGACTAATTGTACTTTATTTTTTTAAGTAAGTTCTATGCCCAATGTGGGGTTTGAACTCATGACCCTGAGATCAAAAGTCACATGGTCTACCAACTGAGCCAGGCAGGCACCTTAGACTAATTTTAAAATGAAGATACTATTTCACATGTTTGGCAGCTTAGTGTGAAAATTAATATTTAGGAAAAGATGGAATTTACATGTAAACACTAAAAACAATCATTATATTCTTATTCAATTATTTGTGTGGGAATTTTGAAATTGAATTTGAATTTATTTTCAAAAATAACGGATTTTGAAAACACGGTAAGATAGGTTTTCAAGTATCAGTTTTTCTTACATTTTAAATAATGTATCATATCAAGTAAATTGCAGCCAGATTTCACAATTGATTTCCTCCTTTATAGGGATCTTTTTTCCCCCAAATGAGAAATAGCTTTTTTCATTAATTATGAAAGTAATACATTTATAGTCATTATGAAAATTCCAGCATAGACTATGAACAAAGTAGAGGTAACAGTCCTCTGAACATTCACATCCCAAAGATAGTGTTAGATAACCGAGTGTCTTTGCCAAGTTATTTCATCTCTCCGTGATTCGGTTTCATCTATAAAATCAAGATAATAATGTTTCATAGGCTTCTTGTGGAATTATATAAAATGATACATACAAAACATTTAGAACAGAGCCTGACATATAATAAGCATTCAGTGTTATTTTTAATTAGTAACAGTTCGATGTACAAGTGTATTTCCTTCCAGATTCTATTCTAAGCATGCATAATTATATGCATACATTTTAGCAAAATTTATGTAATTATAAATGCTCAGTTTTCAAGCTGATTTTTCAATTCTTTATTATATCATGTGAATATAGTTTTATACCAATACACAGAAATGTGCCTAGTTCCTTTTTACAACCACATTGTATTTCAATTTATCAACAACATATGTGAAAAATCCCCAGGGTTCTATTTGAATGTTTTGATTTGTTCTAACAATTTGAGCCAGCATATAAAACACTGTAATGAACATCTTTATTAACATCTCTATAACACATAGGACCCTATAAATAAGGACACTGGAAAAATTATTGCCCTAAATATATGGAAATTTTTACTCAAATATATTAGAACATCTTATGATCACAAGGCAAGTACTTTATTAATTCTAAATCTTTACAGACACCAGGAGGCTGCTAATCTACATGTAAAAATAAATACTGATGAAACCAATATATGCAGACTACAAGAACTAGAGAAACCTGAAACCTAAAAGTCCCATAATATTATCAAGGTTAGTCTCCTAAATAATCAAGTTTAGTTCAAACTTCCAAGTTCCTACATTAAAATTAAGTTCAGTCTGTCACAAAGAGAACTCTTACTTTATTATGTCATGTGAAATTCTAATCAAAGACTAAGTAAGTTCCAAATACACATGAGTATCTGAAAACAGAATTTGGGTAAAGGGTATCAGATCTTAGATGTTGATAAATTAAATGAAGCTGAGATATATTAGCATACTAACATTGAGTTAACCTAATGGATAAAATAAAATGTCAAAGGGAAAACAATTTGTTTAATCAGTCAGTGAGGATTTACACCAAGTAATTCCACATAGGGGAACCAACCTGCCTGCCTTGTCTCTTCTTTTCTATTCCTTTAAGCAGAATTTTCTAACACCAGCAGAACCACACTAGCTCTAGTTCTAACACTAGTTAGAATCAAGGGTTTGGCTTGAGGGGGAGAAAAAGAGAAAAATTTGACTCCAAAAGTTTTTTTTTTAAGTTTATCTAAATTAAATTTAGTTAACATATACTGTATTATTAGTTTCAGGGGTAGAATTTATTGATTAATCAGTTGCATATAACAGCCAATGCTCTTTGCATCACATACCTTCCTTAATGCCCATCATCCAGTTACCCCAACCCCCCACCCACCTCCCCTCCAGCAACCCTTAGTTTGTTTCCTGTAGTTAAGATTCTCTTATGGTTTGTCTCCTTCTCTGATTTTGTCTTATTTTATTTTTCCCTTCCTTCCCCTATTATCCTCTGTTTTGTTTCTTAAATTCCACATGAGTGAAGCCATATGATAATTGTCTTTCTCTGACTGACTTATTTCACTTAACATAACACCCTCTAGTTACATCCATGTCATTGCAAATGCTAAGATTTCTTTTTTTTTTTTTGATGACTGAGTAATATTCCAGTGTGTGTTTGTGTGTGTGTGTGTGTGTGTGTGTGTATCACATCTTCTTTATCCATTCATCCTTCAGTGGACATCTGGGCCCTTTCCATAGTTTGGCTATTGTGGACATTGCTGGTATAAATATTGGGATGCATGTGCCCTTTTGAATCACTAAGTTTGTATCCTTTAGGTAACACCTAGTAGTGCAATTGCTGGCCCATAAGGTAGCTCTATTTTTGACTTTTTGAGAAACTTCCATACTGTTTTCCAGAGTGGCTGCACCAGTTTGCATTCCTACCAACAGTGTATGAGGGTTCCCCTTTCTCTGCATCCTCTCCAACATCTGTTGTTTTCCTGAGTTGTTGAGTCCTGCCTCAGTCTGCCACCATATAAACATAAAATCCATGCAAAAATATCAAGCTTGCTAAGACAAGACAGCTCCAAAGTTAGTTTCCTAGACTTCACCTTTCAACCAAGTTGCCACCTCTTGCCAGCCCATTTTGGATTTCTGACATCCAAAACTGTAAAATGATAAATTTATGTTGTCTTAACCTACTAAATATGTGGTAATTTTCTATAGCAGCAACAGGAAACTACTATATGATCAATGAAGTATATTGTTATAAAGAATTCCATAGCTCATTTCTTCATAGTAAAGTAGGTTTGGTAAAAAGAGTGTGACTGCTAGAAACACTCATTTTACAAACACTCACAATTGATTAAGTTCTGATTAGAACACAAACGTGTTTGTGTTTTCTACCTGTCTTTGCAATCCTCAGCCTCACTTGTTTCTCTCAGTTTTCTTGCATAAGCTTTTATTCCAGTTGTTTCCTACTAAAATCATGTGAAGGATGCAAAGTAAATTATACCTTCCTTTTATTGTTTTTTGTAATAATGATTTTATGTTATCACTATAGCTATGCCAAAGATAAAGTGACTTGTTTCTTGAACTAGGATCCCTAATTCATTGATAACACAGTATTCCCTAAACATCAAAGAGAAACATCCCAGGGGTGTGTAGGCAAATGCAACCACGATAGATACCACAGGTGTGACCCCAGTTTGAATCATAGCCATGGAGTTTCTGATGGGGACCGACCCTGGGAACTTTATTTACTCATTAAACTTGAACAAAACATTTGTGCACAAAGGGGTTGTGTTTTAATAAAAATAAATAAAAGATATATCTTTTATATATAGATATAGATATCTTCATCTTATACTAAAATTGGGAAGTTAACATACAAATAATATGATAGAATCCCACGGAATAGACCATCAATATAAATGGTATAATAAATTGCAGAATCCTTTCAAAAATGCTGAAAAGATCCAGATAAAAGGGTAATAGGTTCCTTTGTTATTATCCAAAATACATTGCCTTTGACTCCTGAAATTCCTGCAAAGAGAAAAGTGATGTTTTTTTAAATTGTATTTTCTGGATGAAAGCAACATGATTCTTTTCCATTCCTGAGTCCAGGGAATAGACAATGAGATGTCTAACCTAGCAAATTAATCAAGGTCTTCATTTTAGATCTTTTGTCCCCGTCTTGTTAGAGAGATTTATGTTTAAAAGTTTAATTACTGTTTGTCATGCATTTCCACTGCTTAAAGTGATCCTAGAAGCACTAACAACTCCTAGAAGAATCATTAAAATTCACATTCTGTATGAAGAATTTAGTAACTAAAAACTTGGTGTTATAAAGTTCATAGTGAATAGAGAAAATACACAAGAGAACTAGGATTATAAATCTTGTTGAGGCTTACAGGTGATTTATATATCATATATAACATATATGATATATAATATATATACTATGGGTGATTATATATAATGTATATATTATGCTTTATAGATTGACATTAGAAATATTTCCAATACTGGAAATTTCTGCAAATATTAAAAATGCTACATGGATTTAGACTATTGCATGAACAATGAGCAAATGAATTAAAATTTACCAAGGATACTATGCAAAATGATATAAGAACTCCGTTTTATGACCTTAGAAATGTAGGGATGTATTCATGACTTTAATTCTTTTCAAATTTATAATAATTAGATTTATTAAATGTTCCTTGAAGTCCTTTGTAATTTCATCCTGTACACTTCTTAAAGTAACAAATTTCTTAAATATACTATCAATTATAAAAAAAACCCTATGTTTTAAGCGTCAAGTTTTACAATTGCTCTTTGTAATATATGAAAGAACTACCTTGTGCTCATTGTCAGGGTCTTTGAGGACACCTAATAAAAGTACCTTTCCCTACCACACAGTAAATTAAATCAGTGGAAAAATAACAGAAAAAAATACTATTTCTGGAACCTTCACCTTTATGACTCCAAAAAAGGTTAGGGTAGAGTTTATGGTTTATATTTTGGGGAGGTTTAGACTTTCATACTAAGCTGCAGAATAAAACAGCTTTATCTACTCAGAGACGTGCAGAGAAGAGAATGTGCTCTCTTCGGTCAGGCTTATTCTTAAGAGATAAAAAGAGTAGCTGATTCAAGCATGCTCAGTATATCATATCAGTTTTACAAACTGGATAAATTTCTCTGCTTTCCCAAAGGTGATCAAAGGGATAGAGAGTGGTCAGGAGTGTTATTCATCTAACTTCTGGTACATGGAAGAAATACACCGAAGGGAAAGAAGCAACCTCTCTTGCTAACTAGACTCTCAGATTGTTAGCAACACACCTTCTCTGAAGTTCTTCTATTTTTTTAATTAATTTTGAGAATACTTTCTCAATCTCTAATTCTCCAGATCAAGGGCATAGTTGTAAATTGTACTTCTGAAGAAAGTTTGGATTATTGCTCATTTTAGTTTCTCATCTAAGACCCTGGTCTATCACTTAAGCATTTCCTGATGTTTAAGAAGGTAACACTTCACATTATCAAGGGCAAGGATTAACCATATAGTTTTTCTAGACCTTTTGATTCTAGTTTCCACCACCCTTCCTGAGGATACTCAGAAACGTTGTTGATCTTCTCAACAGTAGCATGTTGAGCCCATGTCTACAGGGAACAATGAAAATGTACACTGTAGCTCTTTAGTGAATCATCATTGCTGGTTGAGACCCATCCATTATCTTGAAAATATCATTGGGATTAATCATTGCTGAAATGCCTTGCCTGAAGCCCCAACCGAAACTTCTGCCATTTCACACAGTCCACGTAACTCAGTGTCCATTCAGTGTATTCCCCACAGATCAAATTTTTGCTATCATGCAAAGTCTTCTTGTAATTTTACTGTTCAGTCACCTGAACTTTTATAAAAATGTCATGTAAGACAAATTCCAGAAGTAGTTTTTGTTGTGCATTAGCTTGCTAAAGCTGCATGATAAAATACCACAAATTAGCAGCTTTGAACAGTTGATTAGTACATGGTTCTGTGGGTCAAAAGTCCCGGCACAGTGTGACTGGGTTCTTACTTGGGATCTTTCAAGGCTGAAATCAAGCTATCATCTCAGGGCTGTGGTTCTCATCTGGGTTGAGGTTCTCTTCAAGTACAAGGGTTGGTGGCAGAACCCATTTCCTGCTAGCAGTCAGTTTGGCACCTATTCAGCTTCTAGGGGCTTCCCCTCTCGAGTTCAAACGTTGAGTGTATGCTTTCTTCCAGGCCAGAAGTCAAAGAAGGCTCTCCCTCTTGTGACCAGCCAGAGAGAAAGCTCTGCTTTTAAAGGTTCAAACTGATTATGTTAGGATCACATGGGTAATCTCCCTTTCTTAAAGTCAACTGTACCATGTGACATAAACTACTTATAAGGGTCAGATTAACCTAGTCACTAGAATCATTCAGGGTATGCACACAAGAGGCGAGAAATCCTGAATCATCTTAGAATTCTGCCTAGCAAACACTGTTAATGATTCCCAGGCATAGAAATGCCTGATTGTTTCTGTCCTTTTTTCTTTCTTATTTTTGAATCAGCTCCTTAACCTTCACCAAACACTGTCCAAATAAGACTGCCATTCAAGTTTTCAAGACCTAAAATCTCTGATAAATATCTATTTAGAGTTTTTAAGTAGTCTAAATGAATTTACTGAAACAAACAGGGTACTTAGAACCAGACAGACCTGGGCAGGGGTCTGGATTCTACTTCTCCATGGCAATTCAGACTCAGCCAATTAGTGATGTGGTTATGTAGCCTTGTTACCTTCTGTAAAATGGAGACTATAATTCTTAACCCCAGAACACTGTTAGTATTTAATGGATGTGTTAAAACCCCTACCACAGTGCTAGGTCCAGAGTGGCCAGCTAGCAATTTCTATTCCATTGTTTTATTTCTCTTTTCTTTTCATATTGGTCCTGCTTGATATTTACTTAAGCTAAAAAATACCCAACAGATGAAACAGACCAGATTTTGCCTTACAGAAAAATGTTACCTTTCCAACAACACATTATTCTCATAGGGCGTTAGTGTCCTACAATTTATAACCATTGCCAACAGCTTGCCTGGCATAGAAACACTGCTCTAATTCTGTTGATCCCTCTTAAATGCTTAGCATGGGAATCACATTGACCAGCACATTGGTCATTAAAGTAATACATTACATACTTTAGCCACCAGTAGCCTACCTTCAGTACTTTAAATTTTGGTCATGGAAGGTGACTTATTTATATTACTTTTGTACAATACATTTAGTGAGCTGAACTTAAATGTGGTTCTATAACTCCTCTGTGTCTTGTAGAATGATCTTTAACTGAGTTAAATGTGCCTTTAGTGATCACATTTGTTCCTCAGTTTATCTCCTTTGGCTTTTTTTTTTTTTTAACCTTTCAATAACTCATTTAACTTAATTAAGTGCCTAAAAATTCTTTGCAAGTACCTCTCAAATTATTTTTGTCTTAATTTTTTTACACTTCACTTTTGACTTTTACTAGGTTCCTTAATTTTCTTTCACAATTTCTTCATTTTGGAAAAAATGTCTTAACTTTTTGTTTTTTTCATTCAAGTGTATAGTTTTGCCACTTGGTCATGGGGGCTTGTGGTCAAGTTATTTTCTTGGTAACGCATTGTGGTGTTTTTAAGTGATCTAAAGGTTTCCCTTGGGATATTAATGAGTACTTTATAAAAAAAAATGTTTTAAATCTTCTGTCAGGTTTTTCTTTTTGTTTGTTTTCCATCACTAAGCATTCTCCTGATGGTTATTTTTAGTTCCTCTCCCTTTCACTAAAATGTTGAATTTGTTTAGGCTGGTACTGCTTTGCCATTCTCTGACCACCACTCAGAACCAGATCTATTACATTTCATCTCTACTTAAGTTTTAAAGGAATTTAATCTTGGAAAGTAATTTTTCTTCTCCAGATACCTGATACTCATATTTTCTCCTGATTAATTTTTCTGCCAATCTATATGGAGACAAATGTAATACTCTAATTATTATTATTATTATTATTATTATTAGGCCTGATTTTTTTAGGTTCTTTTTGTCTAACATATCCAACTGATCCTCATCAGACCCATATTTTGCTACATCTTTATTGGAATGTCTGCTTTCACTTACTTCCCTTGTCTAGCAATATTTTTATCCTGTATGAATCAGTATCCAAATATTTTTGGAACACTCAAATCGAATAATTTGAGGACAGTCAGTGAAAGAGTCATTTACAAAAATGAGGGTAGGATTTATGAGAAGCAACAAGAAACAGTGCAGTGTCCCGGGCTTAGTAACCATGGAGGGTCATTAGAAGAGTCACAGAGGTCAGGATAATTATTGGAATCCTGAGACAGACAGACCTATGTGCTGAGGTCTCATAAGAACTATTAATTTAGTGAGGGGTGCATCCCAAACTGCAACCCAGTAGAGCTAGAATCTGGGGAAAAATACTCCATCTCTATCTTCCTTCCTTTCAGTCTCTTGCTGGAAATCACTACTGGCTAAAACCTAACTAGAAGCCAGAGGATGAGACAGTCCTGTTAGCATCTTCTCTCCATTCTGAACAGGAGGAGAAGAATAGAGAATAAGCCTGGAAGGGCAAACTGAATAAATTCCACAGAATTACCAACACTGACACCCCCATCTCAATGCCTTCCTAAAGAGGGCATGGCTTAGGAGGAACATATGCCATTGTTCTATTATTTTCCTTCTAGCTTGCTTATGAATTACCATTCACTGTCTATATATTTTACCAAGCATTCTACACCTCAGCTTCTGAAATGAATTTAGAAATATTTATGCATTCTCCATTAAGGCACAACTTGATATCATCTCTCTGGGAGGTTTTCCATAAAATCCACATATAGAGACTAAAATACTGATTGCTTCTCAGGTGCAGTTCTTAGAAGGAGCAACATTTTTAAAAATATCAACCAAATAAATTAATTTTCTTCTTGTGAATTGAAATTTGGGTATAGAGTCTTCCTATTATGTTTTTATAGTGATGTTATTAGTAGATGACCAAATGTTGGCTCCTTCTTTGTTCTTGTTCATTTCAATGGTATATAATATTGCCTGCTCTCTTCATCCCTAGCAATTTACTGTGACAGTCAGAGAAAAGAATCTAGTAAATTAATTCTTTTCATCCTAAAAGTTGTAATCTTTTTCTTCTCAAATATAATACATGATAAATCAGCCTTGCCATTGATTTTATAATGTCTATTGAAATCTCACCAGTGTGTTCAATTTAATTTTTTTTCAGTTCTTTACCATTTGAAGGGTGGTAAGTTTCCATTGCCATCAAAATGTCTATCTCATTGATTCATCATAGTAACTGAATCTTCAGTTTAGATTTAGAGAATCTGAATCTAAAGATTCATTTAGAGAATCTTCTCTAATATAGGAATTTATCTCCAGGGAAGTTCCTATCAAGTGGACATAGATTAAGAGAAGTAATGTGTTGATAGACAGTCACTAATCAGCTACAAAGTCATCAGGCAAAAAAGAATCATTGGTATTTAGATGGATGTTTCTGTTTGGAGAAGCTAAAGGCTTACCCTTCAGCGAATAGAACTAGCCCAGCTTTTTTGTCCAACATGTTTCTAGTTATGGGTAAAACCAAATAAGCATAGGGCTTATCTTCCAAAGATTTTCAGGCACCAGAGCTGAGATTTATTCTTTTATTTGAAAATTAAGCCCCATTTATTTCTGTCAACAAGTGCTTAGGCAAGACTCTTAGATAAATATATGGACTGGTAAATTTTCCTAAGAGATAAAACCAGGGAGAAGTTTAGAATTAGAAGCAAGGTCTGAGGAGGGAAATGTACAGTTAGAGGCCAACAGAACCAGAAATATGGGGTGTTTGGGCATTTAAATGCTCACAAGAGAAGTGAGTACACTATAAGCACATTTTGTATCCTCCCCTTAACTAGCTCTATCTTTCAGTTAATGAATTGTTGTAAAATTCAAAATTGTCTTTGATAATTCTTTTATGGTAAGAATAGCTAACATTTTTTTTCAGTGTATAAGGGAATATTTTAAGCTTTTTGCAGGTATTGGCTCACTTAATCTTCACAATAACACTACGAAGTCGGTAACATCATCCCTATTTTTCAGATGAGAACACGGAGTCTCAGAGCAGTTAAGTAACTTATTCCAAGCTCAAAAGACAATCTGATGCAGAAGCTTTATGTTTATCTGCTACTCTACACAAACTCTCAGGGACACAGAAAGTGCATCCTGCCCCTCAGATAAACATATGTTGCTGTGTGCACAAATCAGATCGTCCCCAGCCACATTTTTCTCTTGGACTCAATGGACAGATGGACCATAGCCATTGCTACTTTGCTACCTTGAAAAATATAGACTAGGTCACGAATCCTGATGTGGGCAAAACACAAAAGCAACAGTGAATGCAGTCATTGTGAATTTGAAATAAAACCTCTCTCCTGCTGTGCAATTATATTTGAAAATATATATCCAGGGCAATATGAGCCATTGCAAAGCAATCCGTGCCATCAGGCGTCTGCTGTAGGCCCACACTTCAGGCCACCTGAGGGAGCAGGGAACATCTGTAGTAGTCACTTGCCCCCAAGCCTGGTGTCAAAGCCTAGGAGAGGGTGTTCCCCCAACACTGCCAATGGGAGTAAAAACCATTTGTCACTAGTTTCCAGGACATCCTTTCTGCTCCATCTGCTATTCCGTAAAAATAGTCTAGGCATTCAAAAAATAAAAATGAAAACCCCAAGTTATAATGCTCAAACAGGATACAAAATTTTATGAGACGAGAGGGCTAAGTTACCTGGAGAGATAATTTCAATTTCATTTTTTTCTGCCTCTATTGCTTTTGTCCAAGACAGGCCTACGGAGCCTACTTTTAACCCCATTAAGGCCCGTACTCACTATAGAGCACTCTCAGAAGGGGCCTGACCCACTTTCCATGATTTGTTTGGTGCTTTAAAATGTTCCTTTATCCTGTGTTGAATGAAGTGGAGGGTATCTCTTAGCATCCTGAAGCTGTGTGCTGAAGTCCGACCCTGGAAGAATACAGAGCTCTGTGTGACCTATAGATAAGTAGGGGAAAAAAAGGCCTCACTGTGCTGTGTGAAGATGGTGGCATGTGTTGCACCATTGAGATCATTACCCTGACTCATCAACAGACTGGCTGTGTGACTTGGGGGAAGTTACTTCTTTCCAAGACTCAAGGTCTTCTTCTCTACAATGGGGATATTTACTGTAGAGACTTCATGAGGGTTCTCATGAGGATTAAATAAGAGCATGTGCAGGGCTCACCATGATAACTGGTCAACAGCAATTGTTTAATAACAAGTAACTATTCCTTGTTGTTGTTAAAATCAGAAATACTAGGCATGAGGTAATTGAATTGGTTGCCCCAGAGGGAGCCACACACACCACTCACTTTGCCCCAGATTCACCATGTTTCTTCATTTCTAGCACCTTTTCCTCCACTCCCAATTTCTACCCATCACAATTAGTTAAGGTTGAGCTGAAAGGATGCCTTTTTTCATGAATGGCTGGTCCTCTTCTTGGATATAGCACACTCTCATGAGTGGATTTTTTTTTCTTATGACAGTTTCCTTTTTTATTTGTGTTTGTAACTCCTACAATTTCTGGTGTAGTACCTTGCACATGGTAGGTACCTAACACAGTCTTTTAAAATTTTATTGATTTAAAATATATTTTTACCCATTCTAAGATATGAAATAAGCTTGTATTATTTATAACTTCTGTTATTGCTCCAAAGTTGCAAACTTAGTGTGAGCAGAAAATGTATACTTCTTTTCAGCAGTCATAAGTATACCATGAATAGAGCATACCACACATGTGACACATACAGGCTTAGTTAGCAATGACATCCACACAGTGGTGCTGGCCTCATGATCCTAATTATGTTTGACCTTGAGAGTAGTGTGTACGTGCTCTGGAGATGTGCAAATTTGCTCATATTCTGAGTCCATTCAATCCGTTAAGTATTAATGCAATTTTACTGAAAAAAAAATGGCAGTTTAGTTGGATGAGCTTGCTGTAGGTACATTTGAGCTTGGTAATATGAATATGTGTTACAAAAAAATTTGAACCAAATAACCAAATATGTATTTAAGTATAAAAACCACAAAGTATTAAGCATTATCACAAATGTGTCCCAAAATTCCTCATTACAAATACAGAATTGGCTTGCCTGGACATTGAATACAGCACTGGAAGTCAGCCTCAGCTTGTTTTAACACTTACTAGTACCAAGACACTAATTCAATCCGAATACCTCCAAAATTAAATAGGAACCAAGACTGGGCAGTGGATAATCATAATAACACATCTTAAGAGATGATCTTATTACTAGCCAGACATGGTATAGGAGTTTTTCCTTTCTAATTTCAATCCCCTAAATAATTTATTAGTGGTTCATAAAGAAAATAGAAAAATAGCTGAACTTATTTTTTTCAATAATCAGGTTTATAAGTATGAAAACAACCTAACACCTGAGCATAAATGTTAACAGAAAATGAGTCAATAAGATGGAGTGAAAGTAAACAAATAATTATAAGTTACATATCCCCATATTTTGAAAATGAGGAGGAATGACTCCGAAGGAAAAACAGTGAAAATATTTCCTTGCAGGTATCAGAGTTATCTTATGCGATTTCTGGTCAGGAATACTAATGAATTGTTGAATTAGGGTTTTTACCCTCTGAAACCTGATCTCTGTTAAATAGCAGGATGTCAGATGTGAAACACTTTCTCATATTTAGTGATAATTTTTCAACTTAGAGCTAGGTTATGGGGAAATTATTACCACAAGAAATATTATCAAATATGATAATGCTATTTTGCTTGGGCTTCTGAATGCTCAGATCAGGACCAATACCAAGCCAAATATATTAAGTAGGTGACACTGGCCTTTGCAATTCTCTTTCCCTTCCTGCCTCAGCCTTGTGTTTTCTGCAGTTTCTTCCTCTTCTATAAACATTTAGGCAAGCTATGGTATACACTTTCCTCCCTCTGAGAAGAGTGTCTTTGAAACAGATAGGGAGTGTGGCACAATTCAGTGTCTTTCAATGGCTTTGCAAGGAGCTACGTATTATTGTAAATTTCTCTAAAATAGTATTTCAGAGTCAAATAAATTTGAGATGTGCTGGATTGAACAAAGTAAATATGCTTGTTTTTGCAGAACTTCTCAAAACTTCTAATGCAATAATGTGCCCTGAGATTCTCCTCTAAGAGGACACTTTCCATACTGGATTAATTATAGAAAGCACTTTTCCAATAATACTTATTAACATCTCAATGTTAAGGAAACACTGATGTAGGAGAAAGAGTAAAAGCTGGAAAGTTCAGAGTTCTAACCTGGTTCTACTACCTACTTCAGAAACTTCTCTAAGATAATGTTTTCTTGTGAAAAACATGTGGCACATCGAAAACATTCAGAAAATAGTAGCTATGACTTAATTATGTAGTTGTTAACAGCAGTAGTAAGATAATATAGAGAGACTGAAGAAGCAGAGTAGAACACCTTTATTCCTAGAAAGCCTAGGCTAATAAAAAAGGAGGAGCGGTGGAAAGGGCATGAAGCAGTATAGGACTGAATGGAGTAAATGAAGTGCAGGGCTGGGCAGTCCCACCAAGTGCATGGTGACTTCCTGCCTCTCGGGTGGCAGGAGAAAGGAACTCTGCCTAATCCGGGAGTGCTGAAGAAATGTGCAAGACTAGGGGAGAAAGGAAGAAAGAGTTTTAGCTCAGGCTGTTACTTATGAAAGATAAAAATCTCTTAGAACACACCTGATTTAAAAATCATGGAATTCAGGGTCTTAGTCTGTTGAAGGAACTGGAATCCAAGTATTCCTCCCCAATCACGGTGAGGGGAAGGAGTGCCCCAAGATCAAGGAAAAAGAGAAATATGCATGGCTTACTTTTCATGTACATAATAGGGATGATAATGGTGCCATCATCATTTGTAAAAATGCAAGTGATATTAATGCATATAAAGCCATTAAAACGGTGGCTGGCATCCAATAAATGTTAGCTGTTATTATTACCCTTCTTCCTAACATGTGCTTTCAAATAATAATTATGGTACTCCTAGAGCAAACCCAGAATTAAAGATTGTTTCACACGTTTCTGCTATATACCAAATTCCACTGACTGTGAGGCCTGCCAAATTGGCTGAGCTCTGTTCTCATTAAAGTTACCTGGTCTGTAGTTTTCTTTTGAGAGGCAATAAGACAGTTTATAGGGACCAGAGAAACATAGGAAATCAACCCAAGGGCCTTGTCACTGCAAAGTTAAGGAGACATATTTTAAGATAGTATAGATAATTTAAGGGTCTTTACTAAGCCCCTACTCCATTCCAATGGCCATTTGATGCATTTTCTCATCTGAAGACAAAGGATCAAGCTAATGAGTTCATCACTGACGCTCCATAAGGAGTTGAATGACTCAGTTTTATCATCGAACTTTTGAGGGAAGTTCAACCACGACTTCAAGTTGAGAAATTTATTTTTCCCACCCCAGTTAATAATAATAACTTTCATTTATTGCTCAATTTTTATACACCAGGTTAAATGCTACCTATTTTACAAGTATTCTCTGATTTCAGCTTCCCAAAACACTATGAGGTGGGGCACGTTCCCTTCTTTTCCTCATTTTACAGATGAGGAAGCTGAGTCTTTAAGTAGATTAAGAGATTAAGTAATCTGCCCCACACCACCCTATGAATAATAGCAGAGCTGGGTTAGTCCAGTTCCAGGGGTCCACAGTGCTCTCTACCCAAGAAATTTACTACTCATTGGCACTGCCTCAGCATTTTCTGGATGTTTAAAATTGTCTTAAATAAGAAATAATTAAAAATAAATTATTTATGCTGTTGACATCTCAGACAATGCTAATACTACCACCCAGAATGTGAATGTGACAAGAGTTTTGTGTAAATTGGGCTAGTTCTTCATTTTTCAAGTGAAAGGCATCTATATAATCTCTCCTGGAAATTCTGAAAAGGTCCTTCTAGTCCCATGTTACTCTGTCAGCTTCATCAGCTATCTAAATATGTTCATAATTGTTACGATTTCATTATCTGTGATTGTGATGCTAAAACTGTATGTGTTGGTAATTACTATGTTCCTTTTTTTATACCTAATGTATTGTTAGGTGCACTGCCAAATTTTTGCCAGCTCAGTCTTTTTGTTAATAAGGCTTCCGCATAAAATGTTTTTCTTAGCTCACATGACTTTCTCCAATTTGCTTTCACTTACTTAGCTTCCTTTGGATTTAACAATGTGACTGGGGAAATAAGAGAAATGGGCAAGTATTGGAATATTTACCTCCCAGTAAATAGTCCCATTTGACCCAATCCATAAGGCCAAATAAATCATAGTCTATTCCATTATTCTTGTTAATAAATACTTTTTTTTTGTTTTCGTTGTAAAGATTTTTCTTCACTTATTTGACAGAGAGAGACACAGCGAAAGATGTAACACAAGCAGGCAGAGTGGAAGCGGGAGAAGCAGGCTCCCTGCCGAGCAGGGAGCCCGATGCAAGGCTCGATGTGGGGCTTATGTCGGACTTGATGCAGGACTTGATCCCAGGACCCTGGGATCATGACCTGAGCCAACGGCAGATGCTTAATGACTGAGCCACCCAGGCACCCCAGTAAATAGTTTTTCTAAGTGTACCTTCTGTCTCTTCAAATAAATAACACCTCTATCTTTTGAACTTATTTCTCTTCCTTAAGGCATCACTAGTACCTAAAACAGCCCATGTCCAAAGTGTATGCTAAAATACTACTTTTGAAGATACTCTCCAGATTAAAACAATTCACTGTACCCGCAACCTCAGAAGACTGAATTCCAGGAACACTGAGGCCTTTCACAACCTTCTACCCCTCAAAACCTTATCCATCACTTCCCATTCCATGTGATGGTATACTATCAGTCTTTTCAGACCAAATTGCTTAGCAAACTAAGTGCTTCGTGTTTCCATGTCTTTACAGCAGCCAGAGACTATCACTTCCCTTTTTTAATCCATTCAGTGGCTTCTCGTTGTCAGTGGAAGGCATTACAATGCCCACAAGGGGCTTGTTCTTCTGCCACTCTCCCCTCCTCCTTGCTCTGTTATCCCTCAGCCCTGGATCTCTCACCACTTTCCCCTCAGCTTAATCTGCTTTAGCCACACTGGCTATCTGCTCTTCAGCCTGGGGCCTATCCTAGTAAGCTCAGGCCACCAAAACAAAGTACTACAGACTGGGTGGCTTGAATTACAGAAATATATTTTCTCACAGTTCTCGAGGCTCAAAGTCCAAGATCAAGGTGCTGGCAGGGTTAGTCCCTGGTGAAAACTCTCTACTTGACTTACAGATGGCTGTCTTCTCACTGAGTCCTCACATGGCTTTTCCTCTCTGTTCACACACTCTTGGCGACTCTTCCTCTTCTAACAAGGACATCAGCCCTTTTGGATTAAGGCCACACCGTTATGACCTCATTTAACCTTAATTACCTCCTTGAAGGTCCTGTCTCCAAATACAGTCACACTGGGGTTAGGGTTTCAGTGCATAAGTTTTAGAGGACATAATTCAGCCCCACATCGGGCAGTGCTTTCACATGTGTTGTTACTTCTTTTCCCAGATACCTTCATGATTCAGTTCTCAAGTTCATCAGTCTTTATTCAGATGTAACCTTCTCAGGGAGGCCTTTCCCACTCTACTAAAAGTTACAGACTTTTCCCTACCACCAGCACTCACTACCCCTTTCTTTACTTTCTCTCTGGTGTTCAATGATAGCATCACCCTTTAACCTATTCTGTATTTTACGTATTTATTTCTATCTCCCCCAACTCCACTAGATTATAAACTACATGACGGCAGGATTTAGCTCAGTTTTGTTCTCCGCTGAGCCCCTAGCACTAGAACAGTGCTGGCACCTGGCACATAGTGGTTTCTGAATAATTAGTTGTTAGAATGAAATTGATTTGAATTGTGCATATGTTTCTTTTCCATGAAACTTCCTTCTTCTCCAAGTTTACTCCTACTTAGCCTGAAAAGCTCAAGCCCAACATTCCCTGGCCTCTTACTGGAGTAACACTTTGGGTATATTCAGTTTCTACACCTACTAGTATCTCTTAAAAGATTACATTCCCATAAGCTACCATTTGTGAGTATCTACTGTATGCTAGGCACCAAACTCTAAATGCACCCCCTCTCATTTAGTGCCCCAACTTTAAAAGATTAAGTATAAGTGCTCTGAATCTACAGAAAAAAAGCCAACACAAGACAGAGAGAAGTTAACTTCTCTCATCAAGTTTAAATGAGAGAACTTGACTCATCAAGTTTAGAACCTAGGTCTCCCTCAATAGCTCAAATCCATCTTCTTAAGACTATAGGCTACTACTTACCATAGTCACAATGCTGCTCTGGCCTAGCTCAAGGTTCTTCTCCTGTGGGCAGCTTTTCATGAACATCTCACTGTAAGGAAGAAGTAAAAGTAGCCAGCAAATATTCACTGAATTCCCATTATGTGTTGAGGCTTTTGCTTTTGCTCATGGATTGATAATATCTTGTCTTTGAGGATCTTACGGTCTGGTTATAAATGTGCTATAAATGGAACATTTTCACTACTCAGTTATTCTGCAAACCTTGGGATGAATTCTGGAGATGGATTATGGGTACGAATGAAGTCTCTGTGTGTTTACTTTTCATATCAAAAGTGAGGAAACATCTGTTAAAAATAATCAAATGACTAAAAAATGGCACATAAATTCTCCAATCATAGATATTTCTTCTAGTTCTGTTTTGGGACTCCATTATAGTCTTCTGTTCTTTAAGTCACAACCTGTCCTACAGTGATATTGATATCATCAGGCAACTATTTATATGGTGTGAGTTGAAAGATATCTGGAAGATCTTATCTATACAACCAAAATATTTCTTTTACATGGAGGCCACATTGGAATTCATCTTGAGTTAAGTATTGTTTTTCACTACTCCTCTTAAAAAAAATAATTTCCTGAGAATAGTAATCCATTATGTCCTTAACAATCTTTTATGAAATAATATATTTCATGATGCTCCTCCTTGGTAAGAGTAAGTTCATAATATTTCGCCTTGGAGGCCTGGAGAGAGCAGAGGAAGATATAAGAAGTGCTGAAAGAAAGAAATAAAAGGAAACATTAGATTCAGAAACGCCAAGTACAAATTTCACTTGTTTCCTATTTTGCCTCCCCTTGATTCCACCTGAAGCCATTTGTGCCTGGGTAGCTCTCTTCTTCTAGGAGGTATAATGATCCCCTTTGCTTTTCTAAAAGGCTTTTCAACTCAAGATGAACAATGCTGCCTCTTTGATGAGGGCTTTGTATCCTGAGGCTGCTATCTTTTGTTTTTTTCCTAAGGCAGATCTCTAATGATATTTTTTAATCTTCAAAGTGTCCCCTAGTCTACTAGAAAGTAGGAAATCACAAACTTTCAGGCATTTACTAAACCAATCAGCTTGGAGAAGAAGAATCTCCACTTGGTGCCCCAAAATACAAATAGTGTAGCTTTTGGTTTCAAGAATGCCAAAAGGTTGGAGTAAATTACAGAGAGCCTTGAAAGTTAACTGGAGATCTCTCTGGAGATCCTCTAATAAGAGGCAAAAATAATCGTTCACCTTTTTGAGTTTTGCTCCATGCCAGGTACTATTCTAAGAGCTTTACATGTATATGAGTTCTACTGATCATTGTAAAGTTTGGATTGTGAACAAAATGCAGCTTTTGTTTTTCATCATTCCATTTAACTTTATTCATTGGAGTAATTGACCTCTGTCTTCAGATGGTGATTTGGCTTTAAAATTACAACTCCCAACCAGCTTCAGGTCAGAATGCAATGGAAAGCCAGCTTCAACATCTTACCATTACCCTCTTCCCACTCTCTGGTTGCTATTTGCTTCTCTCCAAGTAGAAGATGAAAAGGCAGAAAGATTACAGAGCAGGACAGTTCCTACTTGGCTTGTGTATTTGCCTTCTCTGGATCTGGCAATGGGCAGAGCTGACACTGTCTTTCCTGGATAGGCTCTTCAGAACTCTTAGGGGATTCTGCCTCCCTTCAGGTTCCTTCCCCTGCTGGTTTCTATCCCTGCACCCTGGAGTTTCTTGCCTATTTCCTCTTTGGCCTCCAGCATCTGGTAGTTTGCTATCTCTCTCTTCCTCTGAAGTTCCTTCATCCCTGTCCCAGGAAGACCCTGTGCCCACTCCTGGTCCAGAAGACTTGACCATGAGGTCCTTCTGCCAATACTTGGGTGTACCTTCTAATTATTCCCACTGTCTCTGCCACAGAAATTGAGAGCTTGTTCCTTGTTGACCCTCTACACCCTCATGGTTGAGGGCCCACTAGGGCCTACCATTCATCCACATAGCTTTCAAATACCCATTCTTCCTGTCTCTCAACTGCAGAAAACATATTTCAAAAGTCCTAGAGTAGGCCCTTAAAATCCCCTCATTACGCTTGGCCTTGGAAAGCGGCAGTTCTTGAGGGTGGAAGGAGGGAAGATCGCAACAATGGGCCAGTCCTCTCCAAAGAGATCTTTGCCTGAATCCTCTCACCACTCTTCTCTCCCTATGTGTTCTACATACTGTATATAAAGGTTCTATACCTATTTCCTTCATAATCTGCATGTGTGGAGTGGAAGGAGGTTGTTTTCACTTTAGTTCCTTGATAGTTATTAGCATATCACCAGTGGAAATTGAGAAAGGGAGAATTCTAATATCACAGTACACAGGTATTAATTCATTTGGTCCCCAGAACAATTATATGAAGTAAGAATTATCTTCGTTGTACAGAAGAGTAAACTGAGTTGCTGTGGCATTTCTAAATCGCCCAAGGTTTACTCAGCAGATAAAAGATGGAGCCAGGATTCAGATTCAGACAGTCTGATTAGAGATTGATGCTCTTAAGCAATAGATTATAAACTATTTTCTACAGGTTCAAAAACACGGAAAAGTAATTAATGCTAAAGTCAAGTTGCACTTGACTAAGGAAAGCAAAAATTAGAAAATTACTCTTTTGTAAATTATTATGTTAGGGCACCTGAGTGGCTCAGTGGGTTAAAGCCTCTGCCTTCAGCTCAGGTCATGCTCTCGGGGTCTTGGGATCGAGCCCCACATTGAGCTCTCTGCTCGGCAGGGAGCCTGCTTCCCCCCTCTTTCTCTGCCTGCCTCTCTGCCTACTTGTGATCTCTTTCTCTGTCAAATAAATAAATAAAATCTTTAAAAAAATTATTATCTTAGACTTTTACTAACTTTACTAAATGGTGGGACTTTATGCAACAAAAATTTGAAACATAATCAATAAACAAGTTAATTCCATTTGTATATAAATATGCTATAGTATCTCTCAACCTAAAAAAATCCAGTGTCTGATCACTTCAAAATCTTTTCCAGTTACCAGCCCAGGGTTCTGATCACCTCCTTAGTAGAGCACCTCAAAAGACTTTCCAGTAACTGTGTACACTTCTGTTCTTTTTTTTTTTTCAAGAATTTATTTTTAAGTAATCTCTTTACTCAATGTAGAGCTTGAACTCACAACCCTGAGATCAAGAGTCAGCCAGGCACCCCCTGCACACTTCTATTCTTACTCATTCTTAATGTATTCCGAACAGTTTCCTAGCCCCTAATCTACCAAAATGTCTCTAAAAGAAGTTACCTGTGACTTGATCTTTTCTTAGCCCTCATTTTCTTAGCCCTACACAAGTTTTGTGTAGCTGATCATGCCCTCCTCTTGCAATACCTTCTTCTCTTAGCCCCCAGTGCACTAGACTCTGGATTTTCTTCCCACTTCCTTGTCTACTCCTCCACAATGTTCTCTGGTTTTTCATCTTCCCTCCTTTGATGCTGTAGTCCCTTAATGTTTGGCTCAAAAACCCAACTTCTCTATTTGTTCCCTAGATGACCTCGTACTGTCTTTAAATATAATCCATTTCCTAATGACTCTCAAGTTCATATATCTGGCTTGGATCAATCCCTGAACTGAATTGCAGTGTCCTATACCCAACTGCCTTCTAGACATTGGCATTTAGATATCTAATAAGCAACCACAGAGCTAGCTTACCCCAAACCTATAGATTTACATAACCCTTAGAACCACCTCCTTCCACAGTCCTCCCCATTTTAATAAATGAGCATCTCCATTCTTCCAGTTTCTCAACTTCCAAGATTGGACTTGTTTGTGACCCCTCTTATTCCCTCACATGCCATCTATTATACCAGCAAGTCCTATAATCCCTACCGTGAAAACATCTCAGACAGACCCCCTCTCACCAGCTTCAGCAACAGCATCCTAGTCCAGACACCCTTACTACTTGCCTATAGTAGTGTGATATTTTCCTACCGGCTTCCCTGCTTCTGTGCTGGTATCCCAAGCTATTCTACATGTAGAAATCAGACTGGTAGTTTTAAGTCAAGTCATGTCAGCCTCTACACAAAACCCTTCTTGTCTAACTGAGAGGAAAGTTCCAAATCCAGGCATTAGCCTTCCATATGGTGTAGTTCCCTACTCCTCCTACAACCTTACCTACTTTCCAACCCCATGCTACCTCACAACCAACATACTGCACTAGCCACACTGGCTTCCACATTGTTCCTTGAGCTTACAACCCTGCTTTTAACTGAAGACTTTTGTGCTTGTAGTTTTCTCTGCCAGCTGCACTCTATCCATGGACCACATAGTGAACTCCATTGCTGCTTTTCTGTCTTTGCTTACATGTCATTTCAAAAGAAATGCATTCCCTTACTACTGCTATGATCTCTTATTCTGCTCTCTCTTCTTTCATTGTACTTATTTCTACTTCATATGTTAAGTTCCATTCATTTATATATTATGACAATATAAATTCCATAAGAGCAGAAGCTTTGTTTTTTTTTTTTAAGATTTTATTTATTTGACAGAGGGAAAGAGATCACAAGTAGGCAGAGAGGCAGGCAGAGGAGAGGGGGAAGCAGGCTCCCTGCTGAGCAGAGAGCTTGGTGGGGGGCTTGATTCCAAGACCCTGAGATCATAACCCGAGCCGAAGGCAGAGGCAGAAGCTTTGTTTTTTATTGCTGTTTTTCTCATCACCATCTGAGAACCCAGACCAGTGTGTGACCCAATATTAGGTGCTCAATAAACATTTATTGATTTTAGGGGACATATGTATGCCCTGTGAATACCAATAGTAGAATAGAGTGCTTGGGTGTCTCATTTGAGTAAGCATCTGCCTTTGGCTCAGGTCATGATCTCAGTGTCTTGGGATCAAGCCCTCATTGGGCTCCTTGCTCTGCATAGAGCCTGGTTCTCCCTCTCCCTCTGCTGCAGCTCCCCTTGTGTGTGCTCCTTCTGTCAAATAAATAAATAAAATCTTAAAAAAAAAAAAAAAAACAGTAGAATAAAACATCTTTAAAGTAGCTCAAAGGGAGGAGTCCTGGTCTTTTATTTTTAAATGAGAAAGCTAAGAGTATGCCACTAATTTATTCATAAAGCAAAAATTATTCAGATTACCTGAGTTTGCTTGCTGTGTGGCTATAGTTAAAAATTAACATTCTAGACATTTTATTATAATAAGCATTATTCTCCTAAGCAGCTTTTCTGGGTTTTGAGAATGTTTTTACTTGGGAGACAAAACATGGAAATGAACCTGGGTTTAACTAATATTTGTATAATTGCATGTATAATTGTAAAATTATTGGATAATCTTATTGTATATAAGCTTCTTAACAAACATTATTAATTGTATTTGAATACTGATTCGTTTCAACAAGGTGGCTGAACTTTTTATTTCTAGATGGGTTTTGTTCTCTAATTTACATATTATTGAGTGTGTCTGGTTTTTCCTTCATTGCTAGATTAGTGTTTGCTGGATTGGATTTCCATTTCTCTTTCTCCCAATGTTGCATTCATGAACAGTATTTAGGAACACACAGTAATGCCTTCTTAAAATAATGTTACTTTACAAAAGTAATACCTTAACAGAACTTGGAGTTTGTGAATGATGACAGCTAAAATGTTTTTGCTCTATAAAATGTATTTGATTCTCCTTCTCTTCTAAATTCCATGTATCGCCTTTCAATATCTGCTTTCCAGGATGCTTTGCAAGATTGATGGAGACATTAAATCCAAAAACTAAAAGAGAAAAAAAATGTAAATGTGAATTTTCAGTTGACTTTAGAGGAGATATATTGCTTAATAGAAACACACAGGAAACAGTGCTAGTGGGCAGTAAATCCCAGATTAATTACACATATTCAATATGCTATGGAGCCAATGCGTGTAACTGAACTTTTTTATGAAGCATTATAGTTTTATGATTTTTAGCACTAGCCAGTAAATTTACAAACATTAGTGTTGCAATACGTGATTTTGCCCCTATTACCAGAAGCGAAATTACTATGCTCTATTACCAACCTATTAGATCTCTATTCCCACATCTTTTATTTATTGATTTCTTAAAAATATGTGCTTTATGTTTTGTGGTACAATCAGCAATACACTTCAATTGTTGGAATATTTGAAACTGCTAAGTAGCAAATCTGTGAATTCACAATGATATTCTAAATGATCCAAGAAATGTCATTTTAAGTGGTAATATCAATATGTATTTTGGTTCATTAGCAGAATACACAACAGCTATTTCTAGCATCTTCTCAGTCTCTCTGTTTAGCCAGTTTGTATTGTGATGCCTGGCCTGAAGCAATTCTATTTTTAGTTCTAATGGAACAGTCTTAAATTGCTTATTTTCTGTTTACTGAAGTCATCCCTTTTGTTACCATGGAAACTATGACAAGTGCTCTAGCTAACTATTTTGTTAAATGAATTGAAGATATAGCTCAAGACTGTGAAGGTGCAGCATGTCATTCTTAAGACATATTTTTCAACATCTGTGAAACATGGTAGTATTTAGAAAATATGAGATTAATTATAAATAAGGTCTTCCACATTTCAAATCTGGGAGGCTATTGGCATTTAAAAATCTGAATCATAACTAGCACATAGACATCACCAACTTATAAAGAGTCCATGTTCTAAGAGTATTTTCGTAAATCAGTTCCTTGGAAATTAGAACATGTTCACTCATAGAAACTGTTTCATAAATACTAAGTAGATCTCTAAGCCCACCCTCAAAAGCTCTTCCACCTGTGATGTCTCAGTCTATAGCAATATTAGCAATAGTCTTTGTTCTCAGCTCTGGCAGTAGGAGACATATTTTAGGGATGAGAAAAGAGGAAAGAATTTTCTCACACTTACTTTGTTTTGAATAGTTATGGCATGCATACGACACCGTTTTGGAATACTAGTATCCACTGGTCTTAGGGATGTTGGGATTCCAACTACATCTTCTGTTATTTGACAAACCCCTGGCCTTAGAGTCTTGGTCTCTCACTTTCTCACATCTCCCTCTGTACCCAGGTCCAGCTTGCTCCCAACCTGCTCCTCTCTCTGCACTGAACCATCATTTTCCTCAAGATTCCTGATGGTTCCAGCTAGTTAAAAAAAAGTCAAAAAATGCTTTATTGTCTGAATACTTGAGAACTTTTCCTACAGTTTTGCATTTTAAAAATATAATACTTTTGAACCCAAACAAATCCCTAACCTGAGGTTTCCATCACCATGACTATAAAAAGAAATATCCAGAGGGTAAAGATGTGAGTAAGCTGCTTTAAGGAAATACTTAGTTCTAGAAGTCAGGTTCAAGAAGTCAGTCAGAAGTCAATTGATTTAAAAGTAATCACCATCTTGACAGAATTCTCTAAATCTTATATCTTGGATTTTCTGTTAGAGGATGGATGGCAGTAGTTAACTGTAAACTGAGTTATTCTTTTATTCATCTCATTTCCAGAAGATTCTAATAAAATATATCTTATTAGCTCCATAATTGTGCTTTAAGAAGAATATTATCTTTTTGGGTAAAGAATCAAATTAACACAATAATATATACAAAATGTTGTTCTTATTGTCTAACAGATTACAAACCAAATAAAATCATTATAATATCATTGTGAATTTTGGAGAAAAAAAGAAAAGAAGTATTGGAACATATACAGAGTCAATAACTTACTATTTTATATCCAGGAAATTAAAAGAAAAAAAGGAAATAATTTACTTGGCAATAAAATCAAGATGACACAAATGAATTATCTTTACTGTCTATACAGCTATGTTTTATATAGATTCAGAATTAATCAAAATATATATAAGAAGCCTGAGTTTTTCTACAAAGTTAAAGAATATGCTTTTTTCCCTATACTAACTATTATCATGGTGGGTGTGAAGACAAATGAGATTTGATGTTCTGTTTTTCCGTAAGGAAGTATCTGAATTTGCCTGTAAGGTCTTTATGGCAAAATTTGTACATTTTCATGTAAATATACGTGCAATGAACTATGAAACAAAAGTGAAATTATTTTTGTCAAATTTTAATAATCATTTATGATAGAAAATTCTTAAGGTTTATAAGAATTTTAATATTACTAACACTTCATAATGAAAGCATATTTTTGACCTAACATTCATTTTTCATCTCCTTAGGGTCCACTTTCATTTGTAACACTCACATAATTCCAGTGAAAAACCAAGAGGGTGTGGCTATGATGTTCATCATTAATTTTGAATATGTGACAGATGAGGAAAACGCTGCCTCCCCAGAGAGGGTAAACCCAATATTACCAGTCAAAACCGTAAACCGTAAGTAAAAGGCAACATGTACATAATGCTGTTGATATTCTGCTACTGATATTACTGCTAGTAGTAATTTTAGTACATTCTTCATTTGAGTGAGTTTTCAAAATACGTTTGCATTATAAGTAAAATAATTTTATAATTTAAAAAAGCTATAGCTGCCATTACCCTTTGGTGCCTTACAGAATTGATCAATTGCTTTTACAACCATTTGACTTGGTTATACCATTGTCAATCCAGTACCCTACTGATGGACATTTAGGTTGTTTCCAAATTTTGGCCATTACAAACAATACCAGAATGAATTGAGTACGTGTATGTATATTTTTGGAAAATTATTTTTAGGGGAAGAGTTGGTATGTGGGATTTCTGGGTCAGAAGCTATATGCACATGCAATCTTTTAAAATACTACTAAACTCCTCTCCCTAGGGTTTGAACCATTTTACACTACGACCAGCAACGTATTAGATCTTTCTGCCAAAGCCACAATAGCAGAATATTTTTCATATTTGTCATTATTATAGGTGAGAAGTAGTACCCCAATTAGTTTTAGTTTACATTTCTTTTATTATGAATGAGGTTCAGGTATTTAAGCATTAGTATATTTCTTTTTCTGTCAACTGCCCATTTCTTATATACATTTTTTTGTCTTTTTTTTCAAATGGTAAAATCAGTGGCACATCTCTTCCCAGCAAATATTTTTTGTCTTTTTCCTGTTTTTTGTCATGCAAAAGTTTTGTTGTCCTTTGTTTGTTGATAGTGCGGCTAAATTTATCAAGCTTTTCCTTTGTTGATTCTGAATTTTTGAGTCACTATGAGAACAGTTTTTACCATTCCAAGGTTTTAAAAATTATTTTCTTAGAACTTGTACAGTTTTAGAATCTCTCACACATTTTAAGTTTAGTTTGGTATATGTATATATATATATACACACATACACACACACACCCTGGTTTAGCAAGGTATATATTTAATTTATCATTTTATCAACAGCTTTCCAGTTGTTCTAACATATTAGAAGTCTATCTTTTCATCAATAATTTGAGATGCCACCATTATCACATAAACTTCCTTATGTGCTTGAGGATATTTCTGGATTTTCTATTCTGTTTTGTTGGCTTTTTTATCATTCAGAATCACACTGTTTTAAATATACAATGAATCTCTGATATGACATGCTCCCTTCTACATTAATTTTCAAGGTTTGAGGTTATTTCTTGCTATAACATCCTATATGAACTTTAGAAACAACTTGTCCAGATAAGGAAAAAATTCTTTTGTTTTCTTTTTACTAGATTTGCATTAAATTTATAAATTAATTAGAGGAATATTAGCAACTTTATGATGTTGAGTCATTCTATACAAGAATATTATATGTACTTTCTATTTTAAGTCTAGTTTTTGTCTTTCCAGGAGTGTTCACAATGTTTTCTTACTCTTTAGTTTGTTACTTGGCATTTAACTTTTTGTTACTGTTGTGATTATAAATAGGATCTTCTCTTTCATTATATCTTCTGATCATTTTTAAGGCCAGTGATTTTTTTCTGAGTATGTTAATTTTATATCCCATTATCTTAGTGAGTATTCTTAGTTTCCAGTGGTTTATACATTGACTCTCATGAATTTTTCGTGTCCTACCATCTCAAATAGAGATTGTTTTACATTTTCCTTTCCAATTCTTATCATCTAATAGTTTTCTCTTGTTCTTTTGTGCTAGCTATTACCTCCAACATATTATTAAAAAGAAATTGATGGTAAACAGCATGCCTTGTTCCTAGTTTATTTTGTGAATGCCAAATGTTTTTCATTAATTGAAATGATAGCATTTGAGTTGAGTTGTATGTGTTTTATACTTTTAAGGCTTTCCATTAATTTATATTTATTAAGAATGGTGTTAAAATTTGTAAATTGCCTTTTCAGCATCTATTGAAATGATTGTGCTATTCTGTTTATTTTTATGATATATTTTACTAATGAGCTTACTAACATCTCTGAAAGGAGTTACATATGGTCATGATGTATTTCATTTTATATTATGTTGTTGGATTCTCTTTATCTAAAATTAATTTAGGATATTTACACCAGTTCATTAGGGAGACTGATCTGCAATTTGTGTGTTTGTGTGTGTGTGTGTGTGTGTGTGTGTGTAATTTCAATGTTATAATTTCTTCAGAAAATAATTTGGAAATTCTTTTCTATTTTCCATGTTAAAGAACTATCAAATAGTTTGGGGATTATCTGAACTTTAAAAGTTAAGTATGATTCCCCTCTGAAATCATCCAATTCTGATACTTATTGTAGAGTAGCTTTTTGACAAAATTCTTTCTTTTTTCTCCAGAGATTGGACTATTCAAGTTGTCCCTTGTCCCTCTCAACTAGTATCAGTTTTGCTAAGTGTTATTCCTCAAGAATTTTATTAGATTTTAAAAATTTATTTTAAAAGTATTATGCAGCTGTGAAATGTGTAAGCCTGATGATTCACAGACATGTACCCTGGGACAAATAATATATTATATATTAATAAAAAATCTTATAAAAAAACAAAATGTGAAAGCCATAAAAGACTGATAAATTCAATTATGTAAAAATAAACAAAATGTGTACAACATGAAAAAAATAGTATTATGCAAAGTAGTCTTTTGTTATTTTTTAAGACTTTCTCATTTCTATTTCCTTTATATTTATTTAAAGGAAATAGAATATTTAAACCACTTTTTAGCCTTTTTTTGTTTTAGTTGTGTTTTTTTATACATTCTGGAATTAGATTTTCCTTTATTTCTTATAAGAAAAAATAATACTTCTCTTTTAATTTGTAATTATAATAGGTACTTATATTTACTGATATAACCATTATACTTTTTCTTAGTACTCACATATTCTATGTTAAATATACTCTCTTAAAGCATGTCATTATGTTATGTTCTCTTTGCTTTTTAAAAACCTTAACTGTATGGTTTTGGGTTTTTTTATCCTATTTTTGCTTTTATTTTGGTATTTGAAAATATTTGTATTTTTTCCTAGTATCTGTCTTTATAAGAAAATTTTATATAATGTCCTTAATCTCTCATTTTCTTAAGACACTGTATTTTGATTTCTTAATATGAGCAAGAATAAAATTAGCCTGTAATTCTTTTCCTCCTCTTTCCACCATGTAATTTTAGTTAATAATATCTGTTCTAATTCTTATCTTTACACTCCAAAGAATGGTCTTCTACCATTCAGTATATCAATTTAAATTATATTATTTGATTCCTAATTTTTACCAACAAAGTACTTCGTGAGTTTATACTATATTTCCTTCTCCTTTCATTTGTTGTTGTTGTTGTTGTTGTTGTTGTTGCAGTATTTCTAGCTTGTCAGTGGCTTTTGTTTCGGTCTTAAATTTCTAATGAAATATATTCAGTCCTCAGCACTAGTCTCCACTCCCCGACCCCAAAGAAGTGATGTTTTTCCAAGGCTGCTAACTGAGGTCTTGTGCACTTTTCAAGTCATTTTTTGTAGTCTCTTTATAAACCAGAGCTCTGACCATTCAGTTCACACATATGTTCTCAGTATTTCTTACATAGTGTGCAGTCCTCTTCATCTGTGAATAAACTGTATTTGATATATATTCCATCACTCTAAGAAGACCTTCGTACTCCCCTTTTCTTCACTAAGTTTTTGCATAACTCTATTGCAGTATGCTTTCCTGAACCAATTCTGCTGGTCTTAGGAATTTATTTCCCTGCGCATATATATGTAAATTAAAGTGTGTAATGTCTCTGTCTGTAATTACTCTTTAGGCATAGTTTATGGATATTTTTACTTGTCTCATTTATTGATCTCTATGGTTTTTAGGAAGATCCATGAGGAAATTGGAATTTAGGTATCTGTTATTGTCTGTGGGGAGCTGGGGACTTGTCACAAAACTTTAATATTTCAAATATTTAATATTTGAAAATATTTGAAAAAATATTTGAAAAAAGTGGGGCGCCGGGGTGGCTCAGTGAGTTAAGCCTCTGCCTTCGGCTCAGGTCATGATCTCAGGGTCCTGGAATCGAGCCCCACATCGGGCTCTCTGCTCAGCGGGGAGCCTGCTTCCCCCTCTTTCTGCCTGCCTCTCTGCCTATTTGCGATCCCTCTCTCTGTCAAATAAATGAATAAAATCTTTAAAAAAAAAAAAGAAAAAAGAAATTATCCTGTATTCAGATAGCAAACTACATCATTAAATCTAAGTTGAATACTAAATCAAATGCATACCAGCTGAAAATTTTTAATAGTATCAGTTACTTCCTTAGGTATGTCTAAATGACAGTACAATATTCTGTTAAACCAATATTGGGAGAACTATATTAATGCAATATGATTCCAATATACTGAATATCTTACTCTGAGCAATATCACACTCGGGGAAAAACTCTATCAAAATCACCAATATGTCAGTCTCCCAGGTGACATATTTAAAAACAAAATTGAAGTACTTTAAAAAAATTATTGTAATATCAAAATCTTGTTCCTTTAAGTTGATGACTATTTTTATTTCTTTATATTTCCCGCTAACCAATTCAGTCATTATTGAATGATTCCTGGAAGTATACTTTAGGTAATGTCAGCCTTTATCTTGGTCATGAATATCAGTAAGATCTTTTGTTTTGGGGGATGCCTGATTTTATTTCTTCATTGTCTTCACAAATTCTTCATAGAGCAGTTATCTCGCATGGTCCACCAAATTGGATGGAAGTGAAAAGGGAGTTGTGCATCAGCAGCATAGCAAAAAGGGAGATTTAAAAAATATATATTCATTTGAAACTGAAATACAAATGGAGATTTGCAGCTTTGATTCCTTGAATAGAAGATAATCTATACAGTAGCTTCCCAGGATGTAAAGCATAATCTATGCAATTTTACACTGTGATTAAAATAGCATCTCATGTGTAAGCCATAGAAAATTCAGTAGAATTGTTTTTTATTTTGTTAATATGAGTGGTTTCCCTACACTGCAGCTATCATTCTATACAGAGTCATTGGGGAAAGTATAAATATGCAGATAAAATTGTTTCCAGAGCATTACAAAGGACTATTGTTTATAACCAGTATATTAGATTTGATTATACCCTTCCATCATTTTATGCTTTGGAATTTCCTTGATATGATGTCAATTTTTGAAGTGTTGATTGTTAAATCGATCAGAAAAGTTAAAGAGAGACAAATTACACTTGGTAGCTTCTGATACTATCCAAATTCTACTTTGTATTATTTCCGATTTGGGGAAAAATCATGCTGATTTTTTTCCTTAAAGTACAGTTTTACTACCTGTGTAAAATGGTATTAGCTATTTCAAACATTGTTGTTCCAGTGGTGACCACCAAAACAAACAAAAAAGAAGTAAAAGAAAATCAAATCTTGATATACCTTTTTTTGGCCAAAACATCTTAACCTTCAAAATGCCTAATTTCTTATCTAAATAAGAAATATGTAAATGTGTAAGGGTGGATGGGTGTGCAAGCCCCCAAGTGTCAGGATTTAAGTGAGAGTAATGGAGAAAAGGCTATCGTTTGTTTGAGAAGATGTGAGTTTCTTTAAATGTAACTGCCTCTCCTGAAATAAAGACAAAATAAAGGGAAAAATGTGAAGTGACAACACAAGAAATACAGATGAGAAGAAGGTGAAATACTAAATTGAGAAATAATAGAAAAGAAGCTAAATGCACAATAGGAAGATGTATCATAAAAAGGAACTATGATAAATTGGGTTGAGAAAATTCTAGAGATTTGTTTTGCATCAAATAAAGTGGTGAATCATTTCTCAGTACAAATATCTAATTTCTGGGTCAGGAAACTTACACAACTAAAGTGAGCAGCTTTCTCTGGGAAAAACTAATTTCTCGCAAACTTATTATCTGCTGAAGATATAGAACAAGCCACAAATAGGTGTCTTGTGTCCCCTGGGATGAAGTGAGTATAAGAGAGAGTAGTATATTGATAAGTCTATCAAAATGATAAGTACTGCATAAATGAGTCAATTAATTGCTACATAAAAAATATAAATGCCAAATAAAATATATAATTAAGTCTTTTCTCATTGATGGTTTCTTTAAAAACCCTAACATCTGAAGAATGGAAATGATATCAAATGGAAGAGAAAATTGTACTTTTCCTACCAACTAAGTGGGGGCCACATCTAAAAGAACTAATGGAATGGGGAAAATGTGGGGGTTTTTCCTTCTCTAATATCTGTTGCTATGAAATATTTGCACAATGTGGAAGATAACCAAATTATCTGTTTTTGCTAATTAAGTTTAAGAGACTTTCACTTTATTATTTTAAATAAAATACATTTAAGTTTCATTTTAAATTATTTATAAGTATATTTGAGTTTTATATATCTTTTATTTTATAGTAGAAGTATCGCATTACCAGTCCAACTCTTTCTCATGCACGCACACACACACACACACACGCACACACACACATTTTGTTAAAAATTTTTCATGGGATTTATGGGGAACCTCAATTAAACAAAAATTTCTTGATATAACAATATACATCCAAACAGAAAACAAATGCATTGTATGTTTTTTTAAATCTTATTTTAAAATCCAAGAGTCAGTTTGAGTCACTATAAAAGTCGATCTTAAGCTCATATCCCCAAGTAAACTTTAACTAATAGCATTTTCACTCTTCATATGAGTTTGAGACAGTTTTCCTTTAAATTTAAATCTAGTTAATTTACTCTTGCCATCACTGTCAAAAATCCATGATAGTCTCATTCTACCAAACTTTAAATGTTTCTCAACAAGAAAACAGGCCCACATTGTTTCTTTTATTTACAGAAAAATTATTTACTTTATTATTTATTAATTTATAAATTATTATACTACAAGTCAAAGCTATATATAAGATCTAAATTTTTTTTCAGCTCTTTTAACTTTTCCCTTAGCGAATATTCTTTTAATTAACATATAATGTATTGTTTGCCCCAGGGGTACAGATCTGTGAATCATCAGGCTTACATATTTCACAGCATTCACCATAACATACCGTCTCCAATGTCCATAACCTAGCCACCCTATCCCTACCCTCCTACCCCCCAGCAACCCTCAGTTTGTTTTGTGAGATTGAGAGTCTCTTATGGTTTGTCTCCCTCCCTATCCCTTCCTGTTTCATTCCCCCTCTACCCCACACAACCCCCCTCCCTACCTCTCGAATTCTTCATATCAGAGAGATCATATGATAATTGTCTTTCTCTGATTGACTTATTTTGCTTAGCATAATACCCTCTAGTTCCATCCATGTCATTGCAAATGGCAAGATTTAATTTCTCTTGATGGCTGCATAATATTCCATTGTGTATATATACCACTTCTTTATCCATTCATCTATTGATGGACATCTAGGTTCTTTCCATAGTTTGGCTGTTGTGGAAATTGTTGTTATAAACATTTGGGTGCATGGGCCCCTTTGGATCACTACATTTGTATCTTTAGGGTAAATACCCAGTAGTGCAATTGCTGGGTCCTAGGGTAGTTCTACTTTCAACTTTTTGAGGAACCTCCATACAGTTTTCCAGAGTGGCTGCACCAGCTTGCATTCCCACAAACAGTGTAGGAGGGTTCCCCTTTCTCCGCATCCTCACCAACATCTGTCATTTCCTGACTTGTTAATTTTAGCCATTCTGACTGGTGTGAGGTGGTATCTCACTGCGGTTTTGATTTGTATTTCCCTGAGGCTGAGTGATGTTGAGTATTTTTCATGTGTCTGTTGGTCATTTGGATGTCTTCTTTGCAGAAATGTCTTTTCATGTCTTCTGCCCATTGGATTATTTGTTCTTTGGGTGTTGAGTTTGAGAAGTTCTTTATAGATTTTGGATACTAGCCCTTTATCTGATATGTCATTTGTGAATATCTTCTCCCATTCTGTCAGTTGTCTTTTGGTTTTGTTGACTGTTTCCTTTGCTATGCAAAAGCTTTTTATCTGGATGAAGTCCCAATAGTTCATTTTTGCCTTTGATTCCCTTGCTTTTGGTGATGTTTCTAGGAAGAATTGCTGCAACTGAGGTCAAAAAGGTTGCTGCCTGTGTTTCCTCAAGGATTTTGATGGATTCCTGTCTCACATTGAGGTTTTTCATCCATTTTGAGTCTATTTTCATATGTGGTGTAAGGAAATGGTCCAGTTTCATTCTTTTGCGTGTGGCTGTCCAATTCTTCCAACATCATTTGTTGAAGAGACTGTCTTTTTTCTGTTGGACATTCTTTCCTGCTTTGTCAAAGATTAGTTGGCCATAGAGTTGGGGGTCCATTTCTGGGCTCTCTATTTTGTTCCATTGATCTATGTGTCTGTTTTTGTGCCAGTACCACACTGTCTTGATGATTACAGCTTTGTAATAGAGCTTGATGTCATTAGTGTCATCCAAGCCACCACAGCTGGAAACATGGGGTTATGCTAAACTTCTCCTTCTCTCTAATCTCTTCTTCCAACCAAAAAGTGATCAAATTCTATCAAGAACACCTTCTGGATATCTCTTTTGCACAGCCCACTGTAATTGCCTAGTAGGTTCCCAACATATCTTTCATGGGCTAATGCAATGGTCTCATAACAAATATCCAGCAATATTGCTTTCAGCCTCTTTCGCTCAGGATCAAATGTCACACTACTGTACATCAAATTACAATGCTCAGCTTTTTTCTTTTTGTTTTTGCTCAGCTTTTTATATCCTTTAAATGGGTCTTTGTTACTAACAAATAAGATAAAACTCCAAAGCCCTGTGCATTATACAAAATACCTGTGGCATGACCTCTGATACTTTCCTAGCCTTATATCCCATCAATTCCCCTCATCAGATCCCATATTTCAGCGGTGGTTCCTTGAAACTACCACATGCTTTATATCACCTTGTTTGTATAACACGGCATCCCCTCTATTAGAATGTCTTCATCCCTCCAGGATGCTTTCTCCAAAGAACTCTTCATCTGTGAAGCATTCCTAACTTCCCCAGAAAAATTTAGCTGTTTCTGCCTCTGCGACATCATGATACCTCATACTTGTCTTTACTACAACATTGGTCATATCTGTTTGCCTAGTGGACAAGCTACATACATGACTGAAGAAGGCCATGGATAAAAATAGAGAGAAGGATGAAGTCTGTAGAAAACTGGAAAAAAAAACTACCTTATTTAAATTGGCCAAGACCTTTTCTGTTCTAGTTCATAGCAGAGATTTATTTCCTTCCATGCATACCCTATCTTTTGCAAATAATAAATATCCACTATATTTTTGTAGAATATGAAAACAAATGAATAAGTTATTTTTTATTGAGTAATTAGGTTTTTTTTTAATTTTCCTACTGAGTGAGCATTAACCAATGATTCTCCAAGTGTGGGACCATTAGCATCACCCTGCAACATGTTTGAAATGCATGTTCTTGGGCCTTACACCAGAATAACTGATTCAAACACAGAAATTCAGCAATCTGTGTTTTAAAAACCCTTCAGGTCATTCTGATAGCCACTAAAGTTTGAGAACTACTGGTATAAGTTAATTACATAAAACTAGTTTACATAAAATTTTAAAGATAAATTTTAAATGAAACTAAATGTAAAAATATAGTAAAGTTAAATTTTTATAGTCTCTCATAGTTTTTTATTTATAGTTATTTTATATTATAGTTATAGTTATTTTTTATTTATAGTTATTTATAGTTTTTATTTATAGTTAAAATTTTTAGTCTCTTATCCTTACAGTTTTTTCAAAAGTGAATTTTTTAAATCTAATTTAATGTTATTAAGGTATGGCAAAGGAGATTCCATTATCTTTGAAATGATTAGAATTATAGTCTCCAAATCAAAAGAAAATTTCTACTTTTATGCTTATTAAAATTAAAGTTTAAGTTACTCTAAAAGCTTTGGCCAAAGCTAAGTCTATACACACAAAATGCAGCTGGTAATTTAGGCAATTATCTAACTAATTTAAGCCACTAAAAATGTATTCATATGCTTTGGACTCATATTCTGAATAATTGACACATAAAATATATATTTGCCTGAATAGCTATATTACTCCCTCAAATTTACGTCTCAGTTTTCAGACATCAAGCTAAGGAACAAAGAAATTTTCTATATCCTGGATTAAAAAAGGGCATTCACAGTATTTTCACCATTCTCCACTGGAGCTGAAAGTTATTCTTTAATTCAAAGATGAAGAGCTGCAGTAGTAATATAGAGTTTCCCCCTCAGTGAGCATTACTATAGAAACAATCTATTATTCAGATGAATTTAATTAAAGGTTTTACGACATAACTAATATTTACTATTATCATAGGTTTGGAAGTTTCCTCTTTTTAAAGATTAAATTTGATCTAGAAGGGGAACTATGACATGGTTGCTAAAAGAAATCTGGGAAAAGTTCAGTCACAGGTTGCAATCAACTTTATCTTCTGTTTCCCCCCTAGATTTGGGCAAAATACATATTTTTAAAATCAGGGAAATTGCTGGTAGTTGAATAAAATTACATTTTATCTCTTTATTAACAATGAATGCTAATGACTGTCTAAATCAGCATATCCATGCCAGAAAGTCCTCATGTGCATATCATTTGGAAATATTTGTTACCTAGCAACACCTAAATCAGGGATAGTCCCTATTCATACTGCCTGTGGGTAACTAGTATCTGTACCATTTGTGTTTGGAATGCTCCATCAAGAGAGCCCCTGTCAGTGTGATGACTATATGGTCATCCCAGATCAATTTAGGTTACGAAGTTATTATGTTCACATAATTTGAATGCCTTCTTTAACTTGGCATTTGGAAAAAGAAGAAATCTATTGAAGAGAAACACAGCAATAGTATTGATAAATAAAATATTCATATATTAAGTAGGTATTACATAAACACCTTATTAGGTAAGTATACTACAATGGCGTTTGCTTTCATTTCCAATCCCTCTTCACTGAGATTTTTTAACCTTGGGTAGCTAAAAGCAGCCCACCACCTTGTCCTGTTTTCTGCCTGATCTCCCTTATCCCAAACCTGCCTTTTCTGCTTCTTTGCTTTCATGATGACCTGGCCAGTTTGGATGCAGTGTCTCTCAGTCATCATCAGCATTTATGAACCTGTTCCAGAAGTTCTCTGCTGCTGCTGCAGCTCCCATAATTGCTGTTTCACTGCTACTGCAGCACTAGCTTCCCCCACCTCCACCCATGTGTGCCATGCCCTGCTGGGTCACGACTCAACATTGCTTCAAGATTCGAATTTGGTCTTACACGTACTGCCTTATTGTAAGTTGCTGCTTTTTCTTTGGTATCTCTCACCTTGGGGAAATCTCCCAGGAGTCTTAGCCTTTCAAAGCATTACTAACCACATCTCCTTTAAAGGGTCCCAAATTTACCTTCAGGTTTACTAGATGGATGGACTCTCTGGTGATCTTTTCTAGTCACTAACATTAGGACCACACTGGCGGTACTGCTTATTTGTCATCCACAATTCAGGTTAATCAAGTGAGCCCTGACTTCACACTGAGCGATCCTTTTTCCTAGTTTAACTGCCAACTACTGCCTTCTTTGACAATATTTTGGGTCGTTCTAGTACCCTGTGGGCAGTATCATATACTCATGACACACTTAGGAGTAGGAAAGATTCATCTCCAAAAAAAAAAAAAAAGGAAAGATTCATCTTCTTGCAGAGTGCCCCTATGGAAATTTCTTCCTAAAAAGACAAGGCACATATGTCAATTAGCTTCCCTGTTTCTCCCATCAAATTTGATCTGTTGCTCTCTCTGCCTCAGAGATTAAAGTCAAATTTCTCTGCACATCCAGAGCTATTTGGCTGGAGAAAATCTCACAGTGATTTTAAGGCTTCCAATGTAAGTGTCAGATGTATGAATACCATGATTTTAGAAAGGCACATAGACAGTAATTGACAAACCCTTATTTTGTGTGATAATAGCTGATAGTAGACTTAATTTAGATCATGGGTTTTTTCTAGACCAAAATCTGGCTCTTGTTCCTGCTCTGCATTGTGGATACTGTGCTACTCTGCCAGACACCTTCCACAGGACTGGGACAACCCTGCTGCTGAGAATATTGGCTACTGAGTGACTAGACAGCTCTGCTCCTCATTGAGAATTGTAGTCAAGGATAGGAAACTGCCTTACATAGGTTATGGACCTTGTTATGGGGTGACTGTAGGATGTGACTAGCTGATGCAGGGAGACAAAGGCCAGATACCCTGACTTGAATTTGGCATCACTCTAAAGGGTGGTTCCAGCTCCAGAGCTCCCAGGAGAGCAGGTTGAAGCTCCCATCGCATTTGCATAAGAGTTTAACTTCCTCTACCCAATCCTGTCTTCCTCCTTTTCCTTAGGGTTATCTCCTGAGAACAGGCCTCATAAGGCTTTTTGCACAGATCTTTCTCAGGATCTGACCTTCCACCACCTCTACTCCTTTGTGAGATGAAGTATCTCTGCTCAAGGTCTTCACAATACACCCATTTCCCCAGCCCATGCATGTCCCCTCCCACACCCCACTATATCCTCTAATTTGCATGACTGCTGAACTAAAGTTTCTCTCTACTTTTTGGTCCATAATTCAACAAAGTAGAACCAAGCAAGAATAAATTATTTCTGGTTATGTTTAACTGGGTTTTCATAGTAAAATTATTAGATAATCAAAGTTCTAAGAGTTTGCAGAAATGAAGAGAAGTTGAACAAAGGGAATGACTGGGAATTTGTAATTATGAGGAAATTCAATGATTAGAAATATATGGAGAAAAAATATATGGAGGACTTTTTGGAAATATTTGTTTTTCTGCAAGAAATGTTATTATTTCTAATATTCCCAAATTGATTCTTAAATTAGAAAAATTGTTTTCTTCCAAATTCAAGTAGATAAGAACCAGCTCCCAGAGGAGAGGATAAGAAAGAGAGAGAAATAGCAGTTCAGACTGATGAGGTCTTCTACATTCTGAAAAGTTTAGTAAAACTATATTCTAAAGTCCTATTACCACAGGAGATTGGGTAGAAATACAACTGTGATCATTATAATTTTGTGAAACTATGATTGGCATAAATATATAAAGAAACTCAGAACTGGAAGGAATATTAGGAGTCGACTAATCCCAGGGAACCCCAGGGGAGGTTAGTAGAAGGGTTTTCCTTAGGGGAGAGGAATTTTGTTATTCATTCTCTGATATAAAAAATAAAATTGTGTATGCATTTATCTACATTTATTTAGAAGAGAGTTATGATTCTCAGTAAATCCTCAATATAGCTATTTATGGCCCAAGAAAACACGAACTCTTGGTAAAACTGAAATTAAGCAAAAGAAGCTGCTGTTTTATTCTCACTTTATCCTGATTTCCTGGGTTTTTTTTAAAAGATGTTTTTTATTTATTTGACACAGAGAAACACAGCCAGAGAGGGAATACAAGCAGGGGGAGTGGAAGAGGGAGTGGAAGAGGCAGGCTCCTGCTGAGCAGGGAGCCTGATGTGATGCAGGGCTCGATCCCAGGACCCTGACCCTGGGAACATGACCAGAGCCGAAGGCAGACGCTCAACAACCGAGCCACCCAGGCACCCCTCCTGTTTGTTTGTTTTATTCTCACATTATCCTGATTTCCCAAGGCCCCATATTTAACATCTTTGTGTATATAGATTGAAGTCATAATTCCAGGCTTTTAAAAGAGAACAATGATAGATTATCTGTGTGCCTACCTAGGTGAGAAGTAAAAAGCTCTCAGTTAAATATGATACAGATACACGAAGATGAAGCTTCCAAACATATTAAGCAACTTCTTAAAAGTGACATGTTCTGAGAAAGACATTGTAGCAGTAGTTCATTCATGTGTGTTAGAAACTAGATACATCGCAAATGAAAATCATGTTCATGTAAGTTGTTTATCAGTACTTATAATTATTTGGGAGAGTGTAAAAAATGGGTAAAAACTCTTATTCTGTTGTTCTTGTTTCAGATTTGTCAGATATTATGGTAAATAAAAGGGTAAATAGTATCTCTTCTGGTTGTTTAAGCTAGAAAGTAAATATAGTACAATGTGGAGACTTAACTTATAAGGGTATTTTTCAGGGGTAAGAGCCATGACAGGATTATGCTCATCTATGCTTCATATTTCATGCCTGAAAGTGCTAGCATTGAACAAAATTCTCAATGTGTATTCTTTCCGGATGAGCTGCAGTTAGACAACTAAATCTGTAATGCAATATAACATGGTCATATGAACCTAGTGATGCAGAAAAGACCATCTGTACCACCTTGGATATGACCAAACTCAGGAGCAAACTAAATGCCTCATGCGGTCATTAATTTAAGAAAGGCAGTGAATTGTTTTTAAAGGAGGAGGGTAATGTAACTGATGAAAAATGAATACAAGTAGGCATTGACCTTCAGTGCATTGTAATAAGCTTGCAGAATTGATTTGTAAACTGCTTTATAAGTCAATTCCATGTGCATTAAAAACTAATCAAGTGACTTTGATGCAGTTCACTGATTTTTAACTTGGCGATTTACTTGAGCATATAAGAGTTGTTAGTAGAATTATGTAAGAATGCTTGCAAAACAGTTACTGTGATACACTGTTGTTTAATCTTATTTGCACAGATTGGTTACTCTCATCTACAATTTATTAATCTAGAATTTAAAGGTAAACATATTTGGAATTTGCACATTGTGTGATAAATTCAATTACAATTGTATTGAACACTGTTAACTACTAGCCCACAAATGAAAGCTTATAATAATAAATGAGCCTGCTTAATTCTAAAATTTTCTGTAATGGATAATTTACATAAAATGAGGAGTTTGAGACATTTCTGTATATGTTCTAAAACCAGAATGGTAGCAATTCATAACCTCTGAAAAAGGTGAAATTAACAATAAGAGTTGTATCAGGTATAAAGGGCATGGTAGAGAGTTCACCATTTCTATGAGCTACAGAGCTCTATTCAGTCAATTATTTTTGGTAAACATGGGTCAATACCATTCCAGAAGGCTAAAATTATCTAATTAAGTTGGTCAGAGCAATTAAATATCTTAGTTTTCCACAGTCAGAATTGAAGCATATTTTCAGTTTAGGATCTGCTTATAGGAATTCATTTATCATGCTCAGGCATTCTGTCAGAGGTGAGATTTGGTAAACAAAATAGTCAGGGGCCTTGCCCCTGCCTGTCCACTGGGGGACAGAAGTCTTTGTCAGGAAAAGGGCTAGAATCAGAGAGATAGATCATGAGATTGGATTTGCTATAGGATTTTGAGGTGTCTTTAAGACTTTTAAGTGAAAATGTCAATGAGGCCAATAGATATGCAAGTTTGGAACTAAGAGAAGAGGTCTGGGCTAGAGATGCAGATTTATGAGTTATTGGATTAAATATGGAATTAAAACTATTTAGTATAAGACTGTGCAGATAAGACTATTTATTGGAAGTGTATTTAAATAAGGTGCAAAAAAATCCATAAGTTTTGAGAGTGTTCTTTCATGTTTTAAAACCATCCTCAATGCACTGAGGAAAAGTTTATAATAAATATATTAAAGATGAGACATATATAAAAATGTCATGAGGGTACCCATGACATTTAAAGAATATAAGAAGATAGATAGTATTGTAACCCAAGGACTCCAATTGACTGGCTACAAGGGCAATGTGTAATTGTCAAGCCATGGGGCTTTGTAGACATAGACTACTGCACTGGCAATAGGGTCTAGAAACTGCATTTTCTTATAGATGATAAGACTTAGAAAAGCTTTGAATGATACAATAGTGTTTGGATGTTTTCTCTTATCTCTTCATTTCGTGTACAAGTAGAAGTTTTACCTTATTAGTTTTTTAAAAAATACATAAGGAATGCATGCTTGATGTAACAAACAATAAAGATATATAAAGAAGGATGCCATACATTGCCTTCCCCCACTTCCAAACCCACTTAGCCAGTTAACATTGTGAGTTTGGTGTGTGTTCCTCCACATCTTTTCCTACCGCTGTACAACTTTCATGGACAAATACAGAGTTTTATTATTTTTAAGGAGATGTCATAAATTTTAAACTGAAACTTGCTTTTTCACTTAACACTATTTTTGAATAAACTTCTAATTCTAATTAAAACATAAATATATTTTTATTATTTTTATTTAAATAGACTTTTTTAAAAGAAGATTCCTAAGTATAAAAATGCCATGATTTGTTGAACCATTCTCTTTCTAATGAATACTCAGACTGTGTCTTGTATGTGTGTCTTTGTACTACCCTCTAAATGACATTGAAAAGTACATATTTTCATTTTTATAGATATTGTACAATGACTTTCCAAAGAATTTGTAACAATTTGCAATCCCATCAGCAAAGTGCCAGAATGCTCACCAGCACTTTTTGCCATCACTACATGTTCTGTGGGTTTTTTTTATTTACTGCTAAATTGAAGTGTGGAAAATTATATGCTCTTGTTTTGATTTTCATTTTTATTGCCAACGAGTTTATGTATTTATTAGTTAATATTTTAATTTTAATACCCACCTTTTAATGTTAGATTTAGTTGTCCTTGTAAGCATCATCCACTGAGATATGTATAACGTTTCATGCCAAATTCTCAGATTTTGAAAAAAAAATCAGGAAAAAGAAACTCATATCTTTATATCCCTATCTGAAACCAAAAGCCTTTCAAAAATTTCAAATGGAATGAGGAATGTTTCATACACTGTCAACCCCATTTTTCCAATCTACATATAACTCACAGTATTATCTATTACAAACTTAGATGTGTCAGGCCAACTTCTTATGCCCACCTCATTCTCTTCCCTCTTACTTCAAGTACAACAGCTCCCAATCCCCCAAACACACATATGCACTATAATCTCTCCTGTGTCTATCTCTTTTACATATGGTGCCCCATCCCTTCTTTTCCTTTCTAAACTGTATTCCACCCTTTACATTTCCTTAAGAATGGATGTATAGTGTTTTTAACACTATGTAATATGTAATAATGTGTAATATGTCTTTAATTTATTGAAATAAGAAACCTTGTGTCATCCAAGTAATGCTTTCGTGTCACTGGAGTATATTTAACCATCAGAAACATGATAAGATTATTTTACTTTTTCCTTACTGCTTAGTCACAATTCATATTAGTCTCAGAAGTTTGCTACAATATCCTTCATCCCAACTGTAAATGACTTAATCACGTTTTGATTAATAGTTCTTTTTACATGGTATTTAAATTTGAGTCAACAATACTTGTTCATTTGTTTATCTAAAGGGGTATGTCTTACACATGTATAATATGTGTGTGTGTGTGTCTGAATGTATTTGTCTTGTAATAATGTTTTTTCCTTTTTCCATTTGTAGGGAAACTTTTTGGGTTCAAATTCCCTGGTCTGAGAGTTCTCACATACAGAAAGCAGTCCTTACCACAAGAAGACCCTGATGTGGTCGTAATTGATTCATCTAAACACAGTGATGATTCAGTAGCCATGAAGCACTTCAAGTCTCCTACAAAAGAGAGCTGCAGCCCCTCTGAAGCAGATGACACAAAAGCCTTGATACAGCCCAGCAAATGTTCCCCATTGGTGAATATATCTGGACCTCTTGATCATTCCTCTCCCAAAAGGCAATGGGACCGACTCTACCCTGACATGCTGCAGTCAACTACCCAGCTGACTCATTCCAGATCGAAGGAAAGCATTTGTAGTATACGGAGGGCTTCTTCAGTTCACGATATAGAAGGATTCAGTGTCCACCCCAAGAACATATTTAGAGACCGACATGCCAGTGAAGGTATGTTTGTTTTTTTTAATATGGAAATGCATATTAATGGGTAATGAAAGGTAATTTCATATTTTTAATCTTGACATTGATCCCTATGCTTGGGGGAAGAAATGCAAGTAAATTATGACAAGTAAATAAATATTAGGAGTCCTACATTCAGAGTTGTTACTGATTTCCTCTTTGAACCATAGTGAATAATTTGGTTTCTTATGGGTTCTTTCTGTGTTTCTAAAATGGTATGATAACCATTATCTGCGTACCTTATGGAGTATTAGTCAATGCTTTATATAAGGTATGGTTAGGTGATAACACTATCATCTCAACCATAATTAATTTTGCTGCATTTAGCAAATAGTCAAGCCTTGGGCAGAATGAGTGGTGTGCCTTCACAAGACTATTAACCAAATCTTTCCAAAGGAAGAGGTGTGTAAAATGTGGGTGTACTGAGTCATCATTGGAAAGCTATAAATGATTGGGTGGGTTGGAGATAGGAAGGAAAAAGAGGAAAGATTGAGGGGGAAAACAACCAAAACAAACCCTGAGAGTACTGAAAGACCAAACTTGAAAACCAAAGTCAGAGCAAGTCAGAATTCATTTATTTTTCCCTGCCCTCTTGGTGTTCACACTCTTCCATTAGCCAGTAGTGAAAGAGCAATGCTCAAAAGACGCTGGAGAAAATAATTCATCATTAACATGATGATGGCCAACATTTACTGAGTATTTGCTATGTGTGAGGCAATATAAATGACTGACACACATTCTCACTTAATTCTTTACAACAACTCTGAGTGAGTTAGGAATTATAATTAAGCCCCATTGAGAAAACTGAGGCTTGTTCCTGCTACATAAATAACTGATCCAAGTTTACAGAGCACCAGAGTCAACTTTCACACCCGGGACCACCCTTCTCCAGAGTCCACAATCCACTACACTGTGCTTTCCTGTGGTAGGAGGGGTCTGTGGACCCACTGAACTTTCCCCCAGGGTTGAAGATTCAGAGTGCCAACTGAATAGATGTATCAGTTCCACTTTTCTGAATCCCACAAGTTCAGATTCTTGAGAGGCCCACTGTTCTTCCTGTGATATCCATTACTGTGCATACCCATCATCATAGCTGTGGCTGTGAGTTTTCTCCTTAAAGCATAGATCCGATCACTGGGCTCATAGTGTAGGGCACTAGGCCAGCTGGCCACAGTTATTTTTCAAGCTTTACTTCCTACTCCTGCAGGACTCCTTCCCCTACTATACATTCCACTCTAAACCTGCACAAAGATAATTGCTTTTCCCCAAAAATATATCAAGCATTTTCTTGCTTCATTAGTTTGTTCTGCCAGGAATAACTCTTCTCCACTTTGTCCCTCCTAATTCTGCCTCTCACAAGTATAAGGACCCATTTCACCTTCCCAAACCACAAGAATTAAATGATTTCACACCTGAGTGTGCAAAGCAGTGTTTGCACATATTTTAGCATTTCTTACATTCTACCTTTATTCCACATTGTAAGTTTGTCATTTCTGTTAGATATGCAAAGCACTATGTTTCTGTGAGCTCCCCCAGTGCGGGAGTTTGGGCACAGTTAGATCTGCAGCCTTAGAATCACGATTGCCTTTTTCATGGCAGGAGCTCAATAAATGTTGGTGTGAAATTGAGAGGATGGTGCTTGTGAAGTATGTTTCAAAACCACACACGACAGGAAATGATTGCACCCCATACTCTTGAATCATGTGGGGGAGCTTTACATAAAGGGTGCAGTGAAGATGAGAAGGCAGACGTGATGAAAGAAAATGAATTGGCAAGAAGAATTCAAAAAGAGATAAGTCAATATCACGAAAACGGAAGACTTTTCCATAGATAGGTTTGTGAAACTGTATCTAGTACAAAAGAAATTAGCACATTCATTTTATTTATTTATTTTTAAAGATTTTATTTATTTATTTGTCAGAGAGAGAGAGAAAGCACAAATAGGCAGAGTGGCAGGCAGAGGCGAAGGGAGAAGCAGGCTCCCCACTGAGCGAGGAGCCCGATGCGGGACTTGATCCCAGGACTCCGGGATCATGACCTGAGCCAAAGGCAGCTGCTTAACCAACTGAGCCACCCAGGCGTCCCTAGCATATTCATTTTAATCTGTGGTCTAAAGAAGGTCAAAAGGAAAATAAAATCAAGGACAATTCTCAAACTGAATAATCATCTCAGCCCCCATACTGTGTAGTAATGGCATGCTCAATATATTCTGACTGAAAACTTCTGAAGTTTGATCTTTGAGCGATGAATCCCATGGCTGAATAGCAATAAATCCAATAGTGATTTAGGTGCCTGACTTACATTTTAATTAGTTAGTCCAGTTAGTGTAAGCATCTTCAGGAATCGTACTGACTTCAGAAATCGGACGTATTGCCTGAGTTACAGTATAAAAACATTCTTACATATTAAACAATACATGATCAGTGCATGAAACAGACCTAGCCTGTGGTTTGATAGTGGTACTGAATAGGTTAGATCAGATTCCATGATTTCACTCTATTTTCTTCAAATATATGTGGTCTTTATTTAGTACATAGTTGCTGCTACAGTTATGGGAAAGGGTGATTTAATATTGCTGGATTTCTCTATTCAGGACCCTCAGTAGTGAGGTCATCCTCAATTTTCTTCCCCTACACAAGCGATGTTATTTTCCAAAAAAGTATCACTTTCTGGCAGATGCTCCAGTCATCTGGCTATCGATTGATACAATCAGAGGGTATTTTGTAGTTCAGCTTTAGAACAATTACAAAATCACTGATTAGCAGAGAAGAAACTACACCTCCTAAGAGTTCCTAATTTGGTATATTTTAGAAACTGAGCTGCTGACAAAGGAAGCTGGAAAACTTTTTTAAAAATGTCTTATTTTGTATTTGAGTATAGCTGACACATAATGCCCCATGAATTTGAGAAAATGTTTAAACTGATTTTAGTTTTATGAATTCATGTGACTGGTTAACAGGTTAAATCCCACATGCAGCAGATTTTGAATTCAGATTATTGCCTTCTCATTCAAGGGGAGAAATTTCCTTCTATACTAGCTATCTTTTTAGAACTTTAAATTATTTGCAAATATAGTGGTGTGTAATATTTTACATTATCTTTTTATTTAATCTACATTATCAAGTACCTTAAAATTCTACTTCTTAAACCATTTATGGTGAAGGACCAGAATTTTTTCTAATCCATCACAAATGAATACATTTATAAATATTAAAAAAATGCACTATTAGAAAAATGAAATAAAAAATGGACAAAGAAAATATAAACCCCAATTGTTTTATTATTAGATTGACTAGACATAAAGTTGCTCTGTCAAATTACTATAAGACTCTAAATGCTTATTCTAGTTTCTGCAATTCAATTTATCATGGACAAATAACAAGGTCTCAACTAGCACCAGGGCACAGACTGAATGCTCTTAGAATGTCAAAGCAACATTAATCATATGATGCAGCTTTGAATCAGGTTTTTTGGGAATTTGCAAATCTTTATATGTAATTTTGAGGTTTGATAGGTAGTGTTATAATTTTTAACTACTTGTAAGTTACTAATGACCTTGGGGCTCAGCTTCTGATGGAGCTAATTAATTCTCTACAATCCCTACTTGCTTTTTTATGGTCCCTCAAAGAGGGCAGAGTTGTCACATAAGGTCACAACTTTGCGTATCTCTGTCGAAGGCAATGTCTACACTAGCAATTCAATATACCACATTATTGAAATTGCTTCAATTGTAAGCTTTGAAACAATTATGATATATCCCAAGATTTTAAATATATACACAGCTGTAGCATAGATGTCAACAAAAGTTGAACAGATTTTTCAAATCTTGGATATATTTGAATGGTTTTGACATGACTTCATTTATTTTAAGCTTGTTTGTTTCAAAACTAGTAATGCATATTTTGTTAGTAGCAAATATGCATCAAAGAGTCAGATTGCTAATCTCAAAATAAATCTGAAAACACTCCACTCTGAGACTTGAAAACAGCCCATGCTAATATAAATGAATTTCTTAAATATTTTAGCTATTACACTGAGTCCGCTGTGGCAACATAAACTTAAAAATCCCACATTACTTTTAACAGTCAAATCTTTTCCTGATTTCTTACAATTATTTTTGCCTAAGAATGACTCTTTGAGCACCATTTGGTATTTTCAAAATATACATTGAAGTACATTTGTGGGGGAGGAGCAGTTAAGATAATCCTGATTAATAACATGAGTTGGTTTATTAAGGTAAACTGTTGTCTTAGAAATATTTGTCGTTATTAATTTACTAGGTTAAATCATATGGAAAAAAGATTACTTTAGATATCAAATGTTGCACGGTCTTTCTGTGTAAATGATGGTTGAAGTGCCACTAAAATTGGCTTCTGACAAGATCGAAAGTTTTTTATCACAACTGCAAGCAGCTGGAGATGTCTTTCTCCGTACTGTAATAATTATAAAATCTGTATCTTGGAATCCAGTTAAATTAAGTGAAATAAATGTTTCACATATTTGAAAATGCATGCTTATAGCCGATAGCATTTTTGATTTGTGCATTTTACTTGGCTGAAGAGTACAAAATGCTAATTTCAAAGATACATTTTCAGTCCTTACATCCTGTTTACTCTGATTGTTTTTATAGAGGTAATTCAGTGTATGTAACATAATTTTAGTCTTCTTTTTTATATTTCTTTCTTTTTTTTACCCTTACGTGCTCAAAACAGACAATGGTCGCAATGTCAAAGGTAATGTACAAACTCGAATTTCATCATTCGATGCTCAAAGTGCCCCTTTACTTGGCATGTTAACTTGCCTGCTGTATGCCCTGTTCAATGCAACATCATGCTGGCCCTTAGCTAGTCCAGGTGCCTGGTGGAGACATCATGGCTTGATTTTGTTGGAGACATTGTTACTTTCTCAGCTGTGTCACCAAAATGATTGAGCTCCTTTTTCCTGCAAGAAGTATAAAGCTAGGTTGACAATGAACACCTCCTGAATATTTAAATCATTTGGAAAGAAATAAATATCAAGCTAAATATATTCCAGTGTGAAAGAGGCACATAAGCCGATTTCAGCCAAAAAAAAATTTTCGAGTGCAAGATTAAATAAAGTAATGAAAGTGCTACATGACAGTATCACTTCACTTGTTCCTCTTTTGTTTCCTTAAAACTAGTTTCACGTTCCTGGATGGCAGGGGGTATGGTTTTAAGCTTACTGTAGTAGTAAACTGTACATGCATGAGAGTCATTTTCTTTCTCTATATTACATTTCAGTCATTTTTAATTGTGTCCTATATTAGTCTGAAATCACTGGCATGACCTATAGCTACTGTAGGATAATGTTTAAGTGGGCAATATCTCTGGATAAGTCTGGATTTGACTAAAAACTTGAAATCCACCTTTGGTTTTTCCTACTAAATCATAGTAGATAAAAGGAATCACAAAGTGCAGTAATCATATTATTCTCATAAAGTTGAAAACTTTTGGGCTTAGTCTTTTAACGTAGGCCATGCATGCTGCTGTGAGTGTACATATGGTGACAATGACTCATTTTGTGCATGTGTGTTGCATGGACACGTCTCCACCAGTAACCATCACTACTTAAAATTCACTGTTTTGGCCTCTTCTGTATGTCACTGCTACTCTGATCACTATGAAGTTTTGTATATTGATTTCTCAATTGCCTCCCTAATTAAGTCAGAGCTGGTGATGGTTATGAATTAATAGCACTAGACACTAAAGCTGTTTTCTGGTCAGCCATCCAGGGTGATTTGAAAAGAAGGAAATCATGACAGCTTCTCCCCATCCCAATTTTATTTTGCAAGCACTTCAAAAAAGGGTCTATGCAGGTGACCTCCAGTAGCAGGATGGTACTTCATCTACATGATTATTCTATCCTTGGCCTGTCTACTGTAATTTCTAAAAGGCAACAAATTAGTGTCAGCTGTGATGGTGATTTGCATTGATATAATTCAGGATATAATGTCAAGAAACAGAATACAGACACCTCTTGCCAACTAACCTATATGAAATATGACTGGTTTTAGCATTTAACAATTAGCAATTAATTATTAGACATTAATTTTCCAGTGATCTTTTAAATGCAGTGAGAAATGAATCTAATTTTCTCAATAAATGAAAATGGAGCTTGCTTATCTTCCAAATGAGCAGTTCACACAGTTGCCATTCAAACTACATTAATTTTATTTTTCTCTCATAAATGAATCCATTTAATCTCCAACCCTTTTCCCTTATTTTTTGAACAGCAATAGTCTTTGAATAAAAATGAATCATTAAAGTCAGAATTTGGGATTAGGAAACTCTAAACCATTGTAGAAATTTTTCACGTGTAAATATTATTGAAGTTAAATTCCCAAATTAGAAAAAAAGTGTAAGTTTAATTTAAAAATTAATATAAATGTACCCTCCAAAGTTTCAGAGTCTGGTTTTGAAACTATCAAAAAATACTTAAATGTCTGGCTCTTTAAGATTTTCACAGAACAGTTAATATACTAATTAGATATAGAACAATACATTAAGTGTGCTTTTAAAATTTTTTTGGTGTTGTTTCTAAACCACACTTAAATATGAGGTTTAAAAAAAAAGACAAATTTCTATACTTCTTTGTATACAAATGCATAATTGCAGGGTTTTTTTCAATATCTAAATCACCCAGATGTATTTTCTTTACCAAAATGAAATAAATAATATCGGCAGGCATTTGGAAGGACTTCAAGATCGGCTGGTTTATTCCCCTCAGGCGAGGGTGTTGGCTGAATCCCTGACACTGGTGGTAGAGGAATCTTTATCGGCTGAAGATCCCATTCTTTAAGGTTCTTGGGAAATCAGTTTTATTGCCTGTTACACAAAGAGCTAACCTAAATCCTTCTTGCTGAAATGCAATTTTCTTGCCCCCTTTATCTATCCTGAGTGGACAGAGCTGGTTACTTTTAATCTTGATGTAATATCACAGTATAAAAACTGGTTACTTTTAATCTTGATGTAATATCACAGTATAAAAACTGCAAATTGATACTCCGTCTTTTCTTCTAAAATGGAATCGTTTCCATTTAACTTTCTTTCTTAGGATTAATTTTGTTTCCCTTAATAAATTTCCTTGGCACCCTAACTCTTTGAAATAAGACTCCAGAGATCTAAGTGTAGCCCGTTATCAAGGATTGAAAAAGTTAATTCAAATAAATTGTGTATGCTGTTTATACGTGTGTATGTACATAAAATTTTTAAACAATCTCTTTATTATTGTGAGAGGTGAACCTAATCCTATCTGGACTATGTGTAAACTGACTTTCACTTCAAATTTAGTAGTTTCTCCGCTTATTCTGCTTCTTAAGTCATCCATAAAAATTAACTCCAGTTATCCTGCTTAGTAAATAGATCATTAACATAACTTTACCCCTCTATTGCTTCCACCTCCTTATTAAGTGACTACATCCCACTGACCATGGTATGTTCAGTTTCCATCTCGTCTATGAATCTGACCTATGAATCAGAAACAAAACTATTTGTAAGATTTATTACTGCCTTCACCTCCTCAAGCCACAAAACCTGTCAGACTCACAGAGGAAATCGCTGATAAAGCTTGTTTCTCAAGCTACACTGGCCGTTACCAAGTGTTTGTGTTCTTCTTACATGAATTTGCAAACTGATTTTCAGTGGTGATAGTTTTCTTCTGAAAATCATGTGTGATGCACTGAACTGAGACAATATGAATATTGACTACGAATAATGTGATTACTTATCTTTCTAAGTGTTCAATTGGTTGCCAGTGTTCTTTTACAAAATCCAATTACTAGTCCCTTCTTTGCATTTTTTTAATGTTAAATCACTTCAGCAATTTATATTTTATTAAACTTTAGCCTAATAAACTCAGTGTCCTAAGGAATACTGTGTAAACACCTGTTGATTTGACAACAACCTTAATTTTTTTTGCTTTCCTTCTCTTGTGCCCCATTTGATCTTCAAGAGTAGCGATCTTTAAAAAAGAAAGTAGCATTATGATTTTTTTAAAATTATCAGATGTCCTTGGCTACATTTCCAGCACCATCTGAAAGAAAATATATTTTCTTTCAGCTTCTTGTAACTCATGATAAATTCAAATAGCCTCATCATAAAAATTTTGAATATCTTTAATCTAAAATTCTTCCCAGGTGTTGCTTCAGCCTCTGGCTTGATCTCTAAATTCAGGATATTTCTTAGTAGCTGGAACCTGGCCTACCTTATATTTAATGAGACACTTGTAATATATTAGAGCTTTATCCAGCTGTTGGTTTAGTCTACTTGGTCACCTGTTTTTCATATCCTTCTAGTACACTGGGACGTTAACCTGGTCATCCATTCTACAAATGTTTCTCTAAAGAACATCAAGTCCCCCTATGTACTTTGGAGTTTTACATTCCTTTCTAATGAATCTATTATTTCCCTTTATTTCTGCCCATTTATTATATTTAAATTCATTTACTTTGTTTTTCAGGTTATTCTCCTTTCTTTCATTAGAGTCCTAAATCCCATCAGTTCATGATCACTCTCAGGGAGGCTGCCCTTCACCTTTAAATCCTCAACCAAGGCCTCTCTGAATATAGACCTAGGAGGTAGGAAACCCTGTATTCTGATTTCTAGTCCTTGATGCTTATTCCTCTTTGACCTCATATTCTGTCTGCTTAGACTTACAATTAGGAAAATGAGAATATTGTGCATACCGATTTTAACTGAGGTGTTGGAAAATTTTTCAGAATTTAGATAGGTTTTAGAGGAACCCAACCTAATGCTGATCATCTTATAGACTGACTTTTGCACATAAACATCTGCTTCAAAATAAGTGGGGAAAAGCGTGATAATCTTTGTTATGCAGGATGAAATAGACTGTAAATGTCTTATCTAAGTAGCATGCTTGGATTGTTTCAAGGAACATTTTAGGTTCTGATAATTCTTTAAATGTATAGATTTAAAAGAGAGGCTACATTAAATCTCTAATATTAAGGACTTAAAAAAAAACACAGAACAGAGTAACAGTCCAGAAAGTTTATCCACAAGTAAATATGAGAAGCTAAAATACGAACTCAATGACGTTATAATGTTCTGAGGGCAAATCTGAGTATGACATGTATTGACCAGTGGTTTCTCAGCCCTGTCAGACCCAATGTCCACTTGTTTCTATAATATTTTGTTATACTCGTTTTAGTATCCTATAACAACATTTAGAGATCATTTAATCTATTTCTAAAAGATCAACATGATTCCTTAACTGTAACTTAAAGGAAGAATACAAGAAAAGCAGTTTATAATAAAATGTTATTTTTCTCAATATGTTGATGTTCAAATATAACTACACTAGAAGATACAATGCTATGATCAGACATTTTTAAAAAATGGTTTTAAGAGCATTAAATTGTCCAGATAAGTACTGGATGACAGAGCAAGAGTATGGGTAGATAACCAAAAAAAAAAAAACAACACTATTGGGATAAATAATAACAGATCAGGATTATTTATACATAAATTTTAAAAATAGGAAATAACCAAATTGAATTGTGAAAAATAAACCAAGATAAACTGGAGATAAAATGAGGAAGTTTGATATTCTCACAAATGAGTCAGCCCTTACCAGTCAGAGTAATGTCAACATGATTTCCTATGTGATAACATGTGATACTAATGAATTGCACTGAAGAAAGAAATCCCACCAAATGTCAGAACATCTATTCTTCTTCCAATATTTCAAAAAGCCCTTGAAGACCATATGCTTTCCTTAAACAATGGGACTAGAAGACGGACTGGAGCAAAAAATGGCAATCAAGACATTTAGGTGAAGTTGTGGCAGATCTCTTGGGAGTTACTAAAGTGAGATTGGAAAGCAACAGGCAATCTCAAGACAAATAATTTCAAGTGTTTAGCTCTTATATATAGTTCCCTTTAATTGTGTCATGCATCATTTTACATATATAGAGAACAACAATATGAAATACTTTTGAAAGAAGTTTTACTAATGATTTTTACTGTGATTCCTATAGTTCTCTGCAAATTTAATATTTGGTTCCAACACTGGCCAAAAAAAAAAGACTTAAATTTCTTTGCTTACATATTTATTCATAACATGCAAACGCAAACTATAACCTGATAACCTGAAGTCTGAAATTTCATATTGGTAATTCAAATGCCACAAGGAGCATAGCTCCAAGTGATACAATTTTCCAAAATGATGAACAAGTTTTGGTAAACTTTCGAACAAAAGAGTGTAAAGCTCTTTCCCCAACATGGTAGCTGTAGCTCTGGAAAGCTCAATGTATATTAAAACCATGTTAAATATAGATTGTGCTCTTTATATGTGAAACAAGTTCAAGGCTCAGATCATTATAAACAGGCTTTCCCCTACATGAATGCCCACTGGGACATACGGGACAGTTTTTCCGGGTGAAAGAATTGCTGCCTCCCGTCATTATGAGAAACAAAAATGTCCCCACAAATGCCCCTAAGATGAAGTACCATCATAGTTGGGACCTCTTGCTCATTGGTGTAGCCAGTTCACTGCAGTTTATTGAAACTGACCACAAGGAAATTGAAAGTATATTTAACGGTGTTTGTCTGCCTTAATGTCATAGATCACCCATATTTTTGCCCGATTTCTTAAACAACTCTGTGGACAATCGCTACAGAAATCCACCAAGAGGGATAATAAAGAGAATTGAAAGATGAGTGTAAAGGTTTTAAACACAACTATGTATCTGAGCTCACCTTTCTCTAATCTTTTTTCAGTATCCCTGTGTGTAGTAAAAATACCTAATGAGTGAAAATATGACATTGGAGTTGAGGAAAAGGCGTTGTCTAAGAAGTCTAAAGTCCTAGAATGTTTTATAAATTATAAATTTTGAGACATAGGCCTGGAATATAGCCATAGAATGATACAAAAAAGGAAATGCTGTCTAGGAGATGTTACAATAATAAATCAGTGGTGTGTGATGGAGGCTTATACAGAGACCTAGAGGATGGCGTTTCTGTCAGAACTGTCTGGACTCTAGATTAATATGGCACCACTTTTGGCTCATATTTCTCTCTTTGTCCTATAAATAGAAAAGAGAATACGAATCTATATGCAAATGAGAGCATCTTGGACAATAAATGCCCAAAGAGCTCGATGACATTTTTCACCTAGATGGACTTGATCATGATCATGGATAAAACTCAGAGAATGAATAGAAATGCACCTCAAGGGACACAGTATCTGCCACATAGGTGAAAATTCCCTTAAAATCATTCTAAACTTTTATGATAACCTAACATGTACTTTTATAAATGAATATAGAATGAATTTTCTCCAAGTTAATTATGAACTAAATGATGGATATTTTTTATTAGCATTATATTTGAGCTGAGTTGATTTATTATTGTGGTTCAAAATATACAACCTGTAAATCTAATTTTCAGGTGTTTAGACCTTGTTTGGTGCATAAAGTGCTTTTTAATCCCTAAAATATATTTGTTTCATTCTGTACAACAACAATAAAAAGAGCATAAGGCAAAATTTGCTGACTAGCAAGTTTAGTCCTGCAGTTTCTATGTTTTAAGCACTCTCTGAAGCAGCAGGATAACAGCTGGATAACACTCATGGGCTCAAAATTTTTATAAAATTCTTCTTGATGCTAATTTTTAAGAGCTATATAATGGCAAAAGTTGCAAAACCCACTGTACAAGAAACTCTTTGGAGCATTTCCTGACTTTCCATAAGCAACACACAGTAAGTTCATTTCATGATGTAGCTGGTCAGTGTATTTTATCCTGGACAAGGGGGCCAGGAGTCCTAGAGCCTTGACCAATTATCTTCATAGGAAAGAAATGAAATGTGAGAAGAGCCCAGGTTTGGACAAACAGTACTAACTTCCAGCTCTAAGATGAATAAGTTCTAGGGATCCAAGATATAAAATGATTTAAAAAAAAAAAAAGTTCCCAGGTACTACTAACCCCAGCCCATTACCTAGCTATGTCACTTCAATCTTAAGTTACATTTGTCAAAGGATTCTTCTGGAATGGTTTTTATAAAGGTTCCCCCTGCCCAAAAAGTCTTAAATTTATATAAAAGAGGAAAAAAAGGAAAGACTTTTAAAACTTCACACAGGATTCTAGAATTTTCAGTAGATTATACGCACATACACACAAAGACATTGGCCCTTCTCGGTCTTACCTGAAACTCCTCCATCTGGGCTTAATTCTTCTAGAAGCTCTGTAAAACATCTCATACAGGTAATAGAAGCATATAAAAAACTCAGCTGGCTTGTCATTTGTCATGGGCCAGAGGGGAGAGTAATGCATATTGGAGCCGGATAGACAACCTGTTCAGAAATTTCATGGCCAACATGATTTTAACCATAGGCAAGTCCTTCCTTGAATAATCCCTGGATCATAAAAAGACATTCTTGAGAAACGAATTTGGTCAATAGTAGACCAATAATAGGGAGTGGAGTTTTTTTTTTTTTTTTCCTTTTATTCTAGCCCTTAATGAAAGAAGTTAAGTAACAGCTAAAGATGCAGTCCGCTTTCTGGGTACACACCTTGGAACCCATCTTACCCTGGGATACTCACATGTCGCTCCATTTGGTAGACAGTGACCCTAAATCTTGTGTTCAGGTATCAGCTGGCTGCATTTAGTCCCTCCTGAAGCAGGGTCACACTGGCTGTGGATCATTAGCGGGTCATTCAGGACCATCTCTTTCTTCTATTTTTCCTGATATTGCTTTTACAAATATTTTCCAATTTTTTAGGGCCTTTTAATCATATCAAGTCAAGCCTCCTGGGATCCACGTCAGATTCAAATCTCAACAAATACAGCACAATTAACAAGATTCCACAGCTCACCCTGAATTTTTCAGATGTCAAAACTGAAAAAAAGAATGCATCCCCTCCTTCTTCAGATAAAACCATTATCGCACCCAAGGTTAAAGAGCGAACACACAATGTGACAGAGAAAGTCACCCAGGTAGGATATGACTTTACTCTCAATTTTGACTATTTCTAAGGTTCTTCTCTTCACTATAAAACACATGATTTTCCGTATGAATGATTACCAAAAGAGGTAAGCTATTTATTTGCACTCCAATTTATCTTGAAATGTTGGATAACCCTCTAATGCAACAGATAAATAAAACTATAGACTGTGATTTTCTCTATTATTAGACTAAACAAAAATGGGCTAACTTGGTATTGTTCTCTTTGTTGCAGAGGTGGTTAACCCGCTATTCATCATGCTTGGACACTTATTGTTTTGTTGCCATGTCTGCATTATTAAAGCATGGCTTCTTAATATAATGGATGTGACTATTGAAACTTTAGGTGACTAATTGGGATTTACTCTAAACTATGACTTCCTTTTTTGCATTTACTCTACTAAGTAGACTCAGATATAAGTCAATTGACTGAGGAAAAGAGCTGAAATGATTAAAAGTCAGACTAAATAATATATTTCACGGGAACAATATTTTATTGTTTTCAAATAAATATGGCAATTTGAACTAGGGTAAAAATGTACTGTCTAGCAGGAGCCCTACTTTAAAGAATAGATAAAAATAATTTGTATCTATTATATCAAAAAACCAACCTAAGCAATATCTAGCTTTTGCTTACAATGCACTTATATTGTTGGGAATTCATGACTTTAAAATTTGTGTCAGGTAAACAGTTCTTTTACAAACACTTTACTTGGTAGATTTGCTTAGCAAACCTTTTCAAGAACTGTCACAATATAAAGGTAAACTTGGCCCCAATCTCTGTCCCAAGCCTTGAAGATTTTGAATTGATAAAGTTTTTTCTGTAATTATAACTACCAGCAGTACTAGAGTCATCTGTAAATAACCCATTATGTGAGCTGAAATAACTATGTGAAGACCATGAGTCAGTTATAAATAGACCTGAGCCCTCTGTGTTTGAGAAGAGAGATTTTTCATGCCATACTCTACTATATATGTTTGTTTTATTTTTTATTTAAATTCAATTAATTAACATATAATGTATGTTTCAGGGGTACAGGTCTATGATTCATCCGCCTTCGATAATATCCAGTGCTCATTGCCACACATACCCTCCCCAATGTCCATCCTCCAGTTTTATGTATATATAGTAATGAGGCTTTCTACCATGCCATACTTGAGAACATCTCTAGTATATACTTTAATATTTATGTAGCAGCGAGGTTTTCTAGCCTTAGCATTTCATTGTTCTTAACTTAGTAAATTGGAAATGAAAAGTAATTTATAATAATTATATTATATTATTATTATTTATAATGATTATTTATAATAACCCCATAACATCGAAATTAAGAGATTTCAGAAATTGCACAGAAGACTGATTGCAAATATTGGGGTCAGAGCCCTGCCTTTAGCTTAAGTGAGCAAAGTCGCCAGGACAGCACAACGATAGTGGAGAATATAGTCAAGCGGAGAGTTCAGGACCCCTCGACAACAGATGGTTACCATTCAGCTCGAGCCGTCTGTGGTCATGTAAGAATCTTTGATGAAGCTTTCCAAATCTTCCAATCTAAAAAAGAAGCTGGAAATCCAGGATTTAAGATAAGCTCTTACTTTCCAAAAGTTGGCAGACTCATTCAAAATGCTTTTTTAAGCCGAACAAGGCACACCTTAAAGTCTGCGGGCAGCCAAATGTGATCTCTGCAAAGCTTTCCTGCCCTTAGTTTACTGCAGGGTCCACCCTATCCTGCCATATTTAGCCTGTCCTCTGTGCCAGGAGAGGGTGACATGCACGTGGACCAGATATGGTGTATGCTCTGGGGACCTTCTAGGCCTGGTGAGAGAGGAAACATTACGAATAGCTATAATAATATTATGCTAATAATGAATACAGGAACCCTTAGGGAGAAAGTAATTTATGCTTTAAAAGGAGAATTTCCAGAGAAGAGAGATATGATGGGGCATTTCATCCTGATTTAGAAGGTTACCTATCACATTGAGTAGTAAGTGATTTTAAGAGCGTAAGTTGGAGTCACATCCACTTGTGTTTTAATTTTGGATAAGTCACTTATTGTATGCCATGGAGATGAGGGCCGTTTGTTGTGTGACATCAAGGCAAGTTTTAGTGACAGACTTATTTCTCTGTGTTGAGGTAAAAATTAAATAGAGTGATATGTGGAAATGTTCATCACAGTGCTAAGTATATAACATGCAATGTTAGTCATTATCCTGTTTAGTAATATTTTTGTATGACTTCCTTCTGCCTCCTCATCATCTCTGCATTTTATCTCTACATCACTAGAACCTAGTAGAACACCTGGCAGAGTGGAGTTCATGAAATATTTACTGAAGGAAGGGAGGAGGGAAGGGAGGGAGGGAGGAAGAGGAAGTTGGTGAAAAGGGAAGGGGTGAGAATCCCAGGTAGAGAAAACAGCAAGAAGTAAGTTTTGGAGGCACAGAAGTCCATATGTCTTCTGAGAACATGTGTTTGCCTGGCCCAGGGAGAGGATAGGCTGGGCAGGGACTTGTGAGATGTGCAACTTTCCCTTTAGGTGGTTCTTCACTTCCTTTTCACAAAAGTGCTTTGGAAGTCTAAGTAAAATGCCACAGCTACTGTCAAACACTTGGCATTCTTTTAAGGTCTCATACTTTCTTTTTAAATTCCTCTTTTAAGGGCACCTGGTTGGCTCAGTCAGTAAGTGTCTACCTTAGGTTCACGTCATGATCTCAAGGTCCTGGGATCAAGCTCCGAGTTGGGGTCCGAGCTCATCAAGGAGTCTGCTTCTCCCTCAGCTTCTACCCCAACTTGTATTATCTTTCTCTCTCTCAAATAAAAAGCCCTCTTTTATATTTGTTTTCATAATACCATTCATAATAATATTTGTTTAACATTTTTAAAGGTTTTATTTATTTATTTGACACAGAGAGAGAGACAGCAAGGGAGGGGACACAAGCAGGGGGAGTGGGAGAGGGAGAAGCCAGCTTCCCACTAAGCAGAGAGCCCGACGCAGGGGCTCCATCCCAGGACTCTCAGATCATGACCTGAGTGGAAGACGGACACTTAATGACTGAGCCACCCAGGTGCCCCTTTTGTTTGACATTTTTAACAATTGCTTTAAATTACTTACCACTGAGATAATCCCAAGCCCTCAAAAAAGAAACCCATCACTTTCTTACAGCTTTTCATACTTTACGCAAATAGTATTGTGTCCTTCCCACAGACTCCAATGGACCCTAGTTAAAAAACAATGCACTTTAAAGATGTTGGAAGATTTGTATTGGATCCTATTTTATAAAAGATCACTTTTTTTTTTTAGCAATATGAAAAAATACAATGATAGGAAGGAGATTCTGAAGACAGAACACTTAAGTGACTACAGTTCTGGCTAAAAATGATGAGGGACTGAAAAAAGGCTGGGACCGAAAACTAGAAAGAAGAGGTGGTAGGAAAGTTCCATCTTCTCTTTAGTGCCTTCTATAGCTCTTGGTAACAAACCTGCCAACTGCCTACATGTAAAACCAAACAAGGTAGAGATTGAATACTGAGAAATTCCTCCTGTAGACATGGCTCTGGAAATTTTATTTAAACACTTGAAAGCAGAACTAGCCTCACTTAATGTTTGTGAAGTTTCCTCATCATAACTCTCTCTGGAATTTCCATATTCACAACATGTAACATCAATTGTCCTCTAATCACTAAAAAAACTTGGTAAAAACCCAAATATTTTACTATTCCTTTTGTTCGGTTTGTATGGAAATTCTCCTCACTGAGATATTCTCACTGTATTTCTGTAGGCAGCCAGCAATATTTTCTTTATCTAATGTTCTTATTTGTTTTATTCCTTTATTAGATTTGTATGGTAACCCTTTCTTCAAAAGAAGTCAGGGTTTTGTTCATAGAGCCTTCAATAGTGAATTTTAAATACTCCTCTGAGCACAACGTAGAGCAGACATCAAGAAAAAGGCGTAAAATGAAAGGAACAATTAATTTCTGTTCATGTTACGCTCTATCAATATTTGGATCTTATCTCTATAATACATTGGTTAATTGCTAATTAGCCAAATTGTTATTTCTTCCTCAGCCAGAGTGAGCTTCTTCAGAGTAGGGGCCATGCTGTTAGTCATTCATTCATTCATTCATTCATTCATTTGCTCATGCATTCATGTATTTGTTTATTCACTCAATAAGCATTTATTAAGAGCTATTATGTACAGTGATAATTTGTGAGAATTCATGTGAAAAGGCAAATACTGTGCCTTTGAGAAGTGAGAGAGACAGATAGGCATGGTCCATAAGCATTAGGATGCAGTGTGATGGATTATACTACAGGTAAAGAGAGTGCAGAGAGTACTGGAAGAGGAAACTTTACCTGTATTGGGAGTTTGGGATGGTGGTTAAGGAATATAAACTCTTGAAAAGTTTCAAGGTTAGGAATTAGAATCTGGAATGAGTCACATTTGGGGAATTGTGAGTACCAGAGAAGGAACGGCACATGAGGTGTTTGTATCACTAGTGCCTACCATAATACACAATGTATAAGAAGAATCTTAAAAGATTGGGAAATGAACCACTGAAGAGATTGAAGAGAATTAAGCAAGAGTAAATCTGTTGGTCAAAAATCCCCAAAGCAGATGCTTGCCTTCCAAATTTTCCCCATAGGCAAGATTCTGAGTCTGACTGTTGTTTCAGGCCAGAGACTCTTTTCATTGGCTGGTCTTACAGGCCAGACTACAGGAATGCACCAGCTCTTTATGTCATATTCCATCTGACCTTCTCTATTAATTGGAGAAAATAGAAAATAACTCTCAGAAGGTCTGGATTTTTTTTAACTACAATCTACCTTTGGTGGATGTGTAGTAGGGTCCATCCTCAGAAGACAGGGACTCAGTTGGCTAATTCCTACCAAATTCCAGTGGAGAGGTAGAGAGAGAACAATGAATTAGAAGAATTAGAAGAAAAGTGGGAAGGTGGAGAATAAAGATCTGCTTTTACTATGCATTTGTAGTTCTCAGTTGAGGATTAAATTCTTGACTATATCTGCTCCCTTTTAAATAAAAGTAAACTGAACTTTTGCACTCATTATTCCTGAGGCTAATTCTAGTTCAAATGTTATGCTAATTTTTAGGATAAAATGTATTATTTGTTGTCATGTTCAGCTTTTACGAATTGGTATTAGATCACTTTCCCTACATATGCATGAGAGTATCAGGAAAATTTAAGAAGGCGCTGTGGGTTCCAAATATTTATTGACCAGTCACATGAGACTATATCAGTCAGTCAGTGCCATAATAGAATGTAACAGAAGCCCAAGTGGAACCACTTAAGCAAAATATGAAAGGAGGAGGAGGAACTTGATGGGTCACATAACAAAAAAGTGCAAGGACAGATCTGCTGTGGGCCATGGCTGCTGCGTTCATTGTTCGAACAGGTGATGACATTCTTGCCATCTCAGCCATGGTGTCCTTTACCTTCCTGATATAAGAGAATCCTGTTGGCTAACATGGGCCCTGTGCTCATCCTTGTGGTTTAAGAAGCATAGCCTCTTGGTCGATGACCACATCAGAAAAATGCTGTGGGAGAGGGGAGGCTCTAAAGAAGGAAAACAAAATAAGTGGCCCATTGCAAAGGTGAAGATAGGAATTCAGGCTAAACATCAGTCTCTTTCTCTATCTTTCTGTCTCTCTCCTTCTCTCTCTCTCCCTCTCTCTCACAAGCATACATGCGCACACACACACACACACACACACCCTACTATGTATTATGCATTATGTGCTGTATAAGCACTAGAAACACTAAAGTATAAAAACTAGTACCAATACTCAAGGGGTAATAAACTAGTTGGAGAAACACTATATAACAATGTATAATAATAGCGTTTGTAAGTACTAATGTAAAAAACGCTACAAGATTGTGAAACTAAAAGTAGCTCACATTTCCTCTAGACTCAATACTGGTCAGATTATGATCAAATAATTCTGCAACCTATTGCATGAGTACTTAAGAGGAATGGCTGATGAATTTAATAGAAATCTATATTGTGATCAACAGAAAATAAGACTACGAAGGGTCCTAAATGAACCAGGAAACTTCAATTTGATGAAAAGATGATGGGAAAAAGAATTATTACTAGTGCACAAGTATAATTTTTCCATAGCCCCACTATTAAGAAAATAAGTTTTAGAGGTGATCGGAGACTTAGGTCACAAGAAAGAAAACTCTAAATGTTTAAAAGGCCATAGAATCCTGAAATCCACATAGAACTCTAAAGCCAGAATAGATTCCTATTATTTAGGATTCATTTAAGTGTATTATTGGCATGAAAATAGACTTATGATAGATCTAATAATAGCTGACATTGATTGAGCATTCGCTGTGTGCCAGGCTCTATGCTAAGTGGTTTAATGGATTATCAGTTTGAATCCACATAACAGTCCTTCCTGTGAGTTGGTACTATTATTAACATCTCCATCTCATAGAGGAGGAATCAAGCTTAGAGAGAGGAAACAACTTGCCAGGTCACATAAGGAAATGGTGGAAGTAGCCTTCAAATTGAGATCGTATGAGTGCAAACTCGAAGTTCTTTATGTCTAAAGAACACCCTCTCTATGAGTTTGTACTGGTACCCTATATGCCCACTAGATCTACTCAGAAGTTAGGATGGCATTTGGACATACCTGTAATGTTGGGCTGTTTAGTCAAAATCTTAGTCTAAAAGTTTAGTAGCAATTTACCAGAAAAGTGAGTCCAGAGAAATAGGGAAGAGGATACAGTAGATTTTCTCTAGAACTCCTCAAGCTCCTCAAAAAGCAGAAGAAAACAATCCTTAACAGGGAGCTTCATTTCAGCATTATCTTTTGTGTAAGTTTATATCCCGTTTTCTTATGCTAATTTCAAATTAGGATAAAGGATTTTGGGTTTTGTTAGTGGCATGCCACTCAGTTGCAAGAAAAGCAAAATTACACTGATAGTACTGACATAAAGAAGAGCTGAAAGATTATGGCTTTTTATTTTCTACTGACTTTTGTCCACTGTGAATATGCTTATTATCTCTTCATGTTTTTCAATGGCTCTAAACTTATATTTACTTTTGACAGAAACCCAAAACAATGCTTATAATTCAGGACTTGTTTAGAAGTGGAGATTGACTTATAATGGAGGGATAGTATTGATTTTATTAGCTAATGTTTAAAATTATAAGTGTGTACAATTTTTGTATATCAATTAGCCTCAGTAAAGCCAAAAATAATAATTTATCATCTCAGACTTAATAGTACAAAATTTCTTAATACTTTCTGTGGTTTCTCTCATAGTGGATAAATCTAATCTTAAACTTCCTTCAATGACAGTATTAAAAAATATCTTTCTGATGAAACTACAAATTAAAAGTGGTTTTATGTATAGCAATAGTTTCATTAATAATGCCATTGTAATTCTAACTCCAGTTCAGATTCTGACACCAGCTGGATATCCTACAATTCAGTTCAGTTATAACACTATTGACCTGGGAGGTATCACCAGATTTCACAAGAGCTCAGTCCCACAAATGTCCCCCTCACTTTGCACACCAACCACAAGTCCAGATTGTACCTGTACCTCTGACTGACTGGCTACACACTAGAAGTTCCCCTAACCCGTTCCTTGGACTTGGACTAATTTGTTAAGAGTAATTATTACAGAACTTAGAGAAATATTTACTTATGTTTACCAGTTTGTTTTAGGAGGTTATTACTCAGGAACAGCCAGAAGGAATAGATGCACAGGGCAAGGCATGGAGAAAGCGGCGGAGAGCTTTCAGGCCCTCTCCTGGCCCCATCCTTTTGGGTTTTTATGGAGGCTTGGTTACATAGGTATGATCGATTAACTCATTGACTATTGGCTGTAGATTCACCCTCCAACCCCACTCCCCACCAGAGGTAGGGGCTGGGACTGAAAGTTCCAACAATCTAATCACTCGGTTAGTTCCACTGCTAATCAGCCCCCATCCCCACCTCAGGAACTGAGGTGACCTAGGGGCTTTCCAGAGTTACCTCATTAACATAACAAAGATGTTTGCCACTCTCTTCACTTGAGCAATCAAGGGTTTAAGAGCTCTGTGTCAGGAACAGGAAGACCAAATACATATTTCTTGTTACAGACCATAATATCACAGTCATGAATTAAAAATTACATTTAATTTTTTTTTAAAGATTTTATTTATTTATTAGAGAGAGACTGAGAACGAGAGGGGAGAATGTCAGAGGGAGAAGCAGACTTCCCGCAGAGCTGGGAGTCTGATATGGGACTCAATCCTGGGACTCCGGGATCATGACCTGAATTGAAGGCAGTCGCTTAACCAACTAAGCCACCCAGGCGCCCAAATTACATTTAATTTAAAAGTCTATATTCAACAAGTTATTTTTATAAAGCCTCACTGATGCTTCACTCATGAAATTACAAAAAACAAAATTCACAATACTTCTACAGTACATTTTAAATGTTTTTCTAAAGTTTATTTCTTGCCTAAACTAATATAAAATCATGCAAACCTTAATAAAACTGTACAGATCATCTTGAACTGCCAGAAATAGTAATAATCACAAGATTCCAAATTAAATTTGAAATGTAATGCAGGAGTTCAAAATTGCCTCTGAATACTTCCAATTTAATATGATGTTAGTTTTGCATTCCTTGTCTTATTATTATTTATAGAATACCATCAAACCTGGCACAGCAAAACAGAAATCCCCATCTAGTCTTTTCCTCAAAAATTGGGTTTGATTTATGTCTATGCATGCAAAGTGAAATGAAAAATATATGTGGATGCTACAAGTAGGAATAAAGCACATTCATCAGGACAATTATGGATTCAATATTTGCGAGTGCTTACCTACCGTAAGTCAAAGTTTTATGTACAATAGTGATGAAAAAGTGTGTAAGTCAAGGTCCTCGCCTTCAAGAGCCCTTTACTGAATACAAAACTTTGATATGAGATCCTGGATTATGTTATCTAGTTTTCTCCGGACAAATAAATATATTCTATGACTGTAAGTTATGGTGAGGAAAAGATAAAAAGTAACTATAGACATTTAAGTAGCAATTGACAACTACAAGCATGTTGTTTGCTGTTAAATCTTAAAGATAATTCATTATTTTGAAAAAGGATATAGGTGATTTTTAAAAAGCAAGACATTAATTCTAGTCTATTTTCACTAAATACTAGATGCATATCAAAATTGATCTATATTTGCTGACATATTCTAAATTAAAATACAGTTTTATTTCAGTTTAAAACACCTTAATTAGCTCAAAAGTCATACTTCTCTGTACTCTAGATGATGAAAGAACAGCATCCTTATGAAACCCTATTAGCAATTAAGCCATATCTTGTAGGGCAAGCATTTATATATAATTTCTTTAAAAAAAAAAACAAACACCTGTTCAGCTTTGTACATTTGTCACATATTTTTAAATGAACAAAGGAGAAAATATCACCTCTTTAAAAGTTTTGTCAGCCAAAGAAATCAGGTTGAAAATAGAAGCTTGAAGAAAAGAAGTAAAATACCAGTGGTCAGAAGAGACAGGTAAAAATAATTTGACTCAGCATACAGTGATAGCCTCGTTACTATAGCAACAGAGACACAGGAAGATTGTGGATATCTGTTGCCAAGATGTTTCGTTTTTATCCCCCCAGTTAGTGTGAGCCTTGGACTAAACTCAGACCCAGAGACCGAAAGAAGATTTTGGAGGGAGAGTTTCTTTGCTCATTTGCCCTGTTGGCCTAGGGTTTGGGACTAACACAGTTCAAAATGAGTTGCCTAATGAGAGTAGGCAGGAGTAAATTTTTCATGTTTCACAGGATGAGAATCAGGCAAAGGATTTTTATCAGCTCTGGAAATTCCAGAGCAGACATGGCATTTTCACATACCCAGGCAGCCCAAGGTCTTGTAATGTTAAGCAGCTATGAACTGTCCCTAGACTCAGGAAATGAATTCAACCATTGAATCTTATTTAAAAGGAAATCCCAATAAGACAGTAAAATTAAAACAAAATGAAACAAATAAAATAAAATAAAATATAAAATAATAAAATAAAATGTCTCATTGGTTTTCTGGGTGGTGAAATTGTGGGTAATATATTTTCCCCTCTAGCTCTATTTTTCTGTATTGTGGAAATCACATTCATAATGGAAACTATGTAGCTAGATAATAAACCCTCTAAAACTCAATTGCTTTAAAAGAGTTCATTAAAAAGCAGTTAATCTTCATAGAATTTTAATATTCAAAGGAACCTTAGATAGCATCTTCTCTAGGTTTTTGTTTTTTTTTTTCTTCAAAACTTCCTGGTCAATAGAGTCATTTGGAACACTTCACTCTCTCTCTTCCCTCCTCCCCCAGCACACACACACCAGAAATTCAGTAAATTTCTCTGAATTTTTAACAATTTGCAACCCTTAGTCCAACATTTTTAAGATAGGCAAATTTGGAAAATAGGGATGTAGCCCCATACTTTCATTATGCCACTAAAGAAACTGAGAAGAGAACCCAAGTACAGATTTAGGCTTTATAGTTCTTCATTGTTATTATGTGTATCTCTTTCTGTAGATTTCTGAAAAAGATAAAAACATGTTAATTCTTATTTATGCAATTCATATTGAAGAAACAGACTTCCTTTCATAGGGAAACTACTGATTCCAGGAGAACCTACTGCGATTTTTACTTACTGTGCAAACCCTCTAAGAAACAATCTCCATGTAAATTTGTTTGCCTAGGCTGGAGTCACCCAAAGTGTCTTGAGAACATTGGTCTCACAAGTATTTTCCAGAAGACAAGTTTTCTTATTCAAATACCACTCTCACCTCTCCCCAGCCCCAGATTAACATGGCAAATTAGCACATTAGAAGTTTTCAAAAGTCCTAAATTAAAGAAATCTGTACAGCTTTACTTTACCCAATATTTTTTGATGAGTATTTGCTTGATGGGTATTTACTTGACCCAATGTTTCATATTTTTTGATGACAGAGCTTGGTTTTTTTTTTTTGTTTTTTGCTTTTAGGTGATCTCTACACCCAACATGGGGCTCAAATTTACAACCCTGAGATCAAAAGTTGCATGCTTGACTGGCTGAGCCCGCCAGGCACCCTATCAGAACCCATTTTTAATTGTCTGTTTGTATATGATACCTATTGATATTCTGAGGAATTCATATTTGAGGGGAAATTCTGTAGGAAATACCAGCCTAGACAAAAGGCTTTTTCATGGATAACTAAGAGCACTGTAGTTCAGCTCAACCATGGGTGTGTTAGAAATCTTAAAACTTTTTTTTTTTAAAGATTCTATTCATTTATTAGAGAAAGAGCGAGAGTGAGAGAGAGCCTGAGAAGAAGGTCAGAGTCAGAAGTGGACTCCCCATGAAGCTGGGAGCCCGATGTGGGACTCGATCCCGGGTCTCCAGCACCATGACCCGAGCTGAAAGCAGCTACCCAACCAACTGAGCCACCCAGGTGCCCAGAAATCTTAAAACTTTTAAAAGAAACAAGATTGGGAGCGGCATGAGACAATAGTGGTGGAAAGGTGGTGGTACATAATAGGTACATTTTTCCTTCCTTGTTTTAATGAAGTCAATTTGGGTTTCTTTCCAACCATGTCCCAAATATAGAACTGAGCTTAGAGGGCATGGCTGGAGAAAATACCAACTATATTCTTTTCTCTGTTTTAACTACATCTGTTGCAAATACACCTGTATTTTGAAGCCTACTTCTTTAGAATCACTTAGGTAGAAATGAGAAAATGTGAAATGCAGGATCATGAAGAGACTTAAGAAGTGTCTCAGTCTTTCTTCTGCGGCTACTATAGTTAAGGCTCACCTGCTGTATAATATTGGCCATACTGTTGAGAATGGAGAACCTGCTTTTTCTGCCTCTTGTCTCAGTATCCAGAGGTTGGTGGTACTAAGGATATCACTTTAATGGTGGGGACAGAGATGAGGTGGCCTGTGGTAAGAGGTGAATCAGGTCATATACACATGCTGTTTTCTACACTTCCTTGGCCTCCTCTATGTCATTTTGGTCTCTCAGTTTTCCTTTCCAGATGTAGCAAAAAATATTTAAAAAATGGTCTGCAGCTATTTCCTGGTGCTGTTGGTCCTTCCTACTTTAGAAGTGAAGAATCAAGCTGACAAATCTCCATACTATTCCTAGGAACACAGTCCTCATTTTCAGGTCCTGGCCACCATGCTGGGTGAAATCGAGTGAAGGAAGTCAAAAGAAAAAAAAGAATGTAATGCAGAAAAATATCCTAATACTATTTCTTGGTTGACTGGCAGCTGTCGGTTGAGCTGTACAATCCTATTTCTGGTGATAAGTTGTCATTTGTAAATTGTGCCCATAGCTATATCCATTATTCATGGCTTGATATTGGAGAACAGTGATTTCAGGCCCCTAAATTTTCCTACCTGCAGGCACCTGAATTACTTCCAAAACTATTATATTACTTCTCCTGCCCTCACATCTTTTTTCTGCCATCATCAGATCCTCCCAGCCCATTTTGTGTCTCAGGTGAAGACAGATTCTTTCTCTCCCTTTCCTATATTTCCTTGCATAGAAATGAATGCATAAATCCTGATGGACGAAGTACTTTAATCCTAGTAAATGGGCAACTGCAAGCATGAGATTTCAGTATAAAATTAACTTAGAAAAAAAGGTATATTCCAAAGAACAAGTATTATTGTCCAGTCTATACAACCTATTACTTGAAAGTCAGTAAAAACTAAGGCATTAACTTTCTGGATATTAAAAAGAGAAATCATTACCATATTTTTACATATTAGAATTATTTCATATTATTTATATGATAAAATAACCCCTCAGCTTGGACTTCTGATTAGTCACTTTAAGATTTCATATATGTTTCTTGCACTGATTCTCTCAAATTTGTCTGCATTTTAAAAACAAATTAGAATCAGAATTTAGAATCAGAAGGGCAAACAATTGTTGCACAGGGAAACTGAAGGAATCTTGCCTTGAGCAAGATAGATTTGCTCCATCCTGAATCTTCAAACCCTCCCCCTTTTTTTAAGTTCAGGGAAAACATCAGACACATGGGTTCCTTAGCTCCCATTTCCATGCAGGAATCTTCTGTGGCAAATCAAACTGTCAGTAAACATTATCACACACTGAATGGCTAAATTCCTGACAGTGGCAGTCTTTGTGATTTCTTCACCATGTTATTGCTACAGCAATACAGAAAAGAAGAATGTAATATAGAGAAATACTCTAGTGCTATTTTGGAGGAAATCTCCTTTACAAAATATGATTGTTCCAATAGTTTTGAAATTTGTGCCCCTTGAAGTACTGGGTGCCAATAGGCAGCATGGGCCCAAGGGGATAGAGCTCTGGGACCTCCACAGTATGGCCAGGTTGGTCAGATCAACTTCATTCTAAATGGCTTTATATATTGACATTTAAGGTGTCATATGTGTGTAAATATTTCGAAAGGGTCAGATACTAAACTTTGCTCTTGTTCTGCTATTTATTTTGTGCTTTCTTTTATCAAAATCACTTTGACTTTTTCATTGATTCTAGTCAAGACTTTATTTTTATTGAGAATTTTGAATTAAGTGAATTATCCAGTGTCCCAGAAATGATTAATTGCATACTCAAGACTAGTACCTTCATTTCTGGACTTAGAGTCCAGGATTTTCTCTACTTGGCATGCCCTCTTGAGAGCAGGACCATTTTAATTCCTGTATTTGCTCCTTCCCACCTAATCTGGCAGAGTCTCAGAATCCCATCAACTGATCTAACTCCTTCTGATTGGTTCAACTCCTAACTCCAGTCCTCTTCCTTACAAGATAAATTGTTCAAGAAGTACAAATAGTCACTACCAAAGATGAGTCTTCATAACTAGTTAAAACTAAGTAAGCAAACAGGCTACTTTTTTGAGGATGAATAGTCTACTACCCACCACAAGAATACACAGAAAATTAACTTTGTGGAAAAGCAAACAACTTTTTTTTTTTTAACAGTCACTAAAATTTGGACTGTTACTAACATTTGTTCTGAGAATATTCTCAGAAAAAAAAATCTGATGCTACTTTTGTGACAAGTTCAAATGTAGAATTGATATTGTCAGGAAGAGACAACATACAAGAACATAAAAAAGGCAACAAAGAAAACAGTGAACTTCTGTTCCTTAAGAAATTATTTTTAGGGGTGCCTGGGTGGCTCAGTGGGTTAAAGCCTCTGCCTTCGGCTCAGGTCATGATCTCAGGGTCCTGGTATCAAGCCCCGCATCAAGCCCCACATCGGGCTCTCTGCTCGGTGGGAAGCCTGCTTGCCCCCTCTCTCTGCCTGCCTCTCTGCCTACTTGTGATCTCTCTCTCTGTCAAATAAATAAATAAATAAAATCTTAAAAAAAAAAAAGAAATTATTTTTATCATTGAAAAATAAAATTCCCAAATATGGTCAAGAACAGTAATTCCCCATTGCAGAATCCCTATTTCACTTAATGTAAAATTGAAATCTATATCAAAAACTAGATAGCAATATATGAAAATATATGCCTCATGGGGGTAGGGGGCCATAACCTAAAACTTGATTTAGCCAGTATGGCTCCCTATCCACAGTATTTGAAGAGATTAAAATGTAAAATTTTTAAATTATTTGTTTTAAGGTAAGACTTTAAAAAATAGTCCATGTTTTAACACATGTATCTCTATTTCCTACCTATATGGAATATCAAATTAGCTATTTTAAAATTTACGAAATTTGAGAATGGAATTTGAGAGCATGTAAAAATGAAAAATATACCTTGTTATTTGTTCTTTATCCTATTTTTATTTCCATAGCTTATGAAGAGTTAATTCCTTATTAATAGGATAGAAGTGCTTTCCCATCCTCAAGTCTTGAGAACAAATCCAGAACACAACTACTGCTACATAACGGTTCCAAGAATTTTCAGTTACAACATGTGAAAATTAACCTGCTAATAGCTGGGATATGATTATACTCAGCTGGCACTTGACATTCACTTTGTGTTCCAGAAAACATTAGGAATAGATTTTGAAGTTGCAGGGAAACATCAAAACAACATTTTGGTGTAGTTATCCAGTAGAGGAAGGAGAGATTCCTGATTAATCTATAAAGGTTAGGGGAACTTGCTTCTGGAACATTTTCAATTCCCTAAGCTTCTTTAGCTGCAGAAAGCAGACATCAATAACCTCTTTCTCTTCTCTTGCTTTGTCTTAATGCTTCACCTGAGTGACCTAATGCACACCTTGATTCTGGTTCAACCAATGAATTCAGTGCAGCTATTTAAAAGTACTGGCATTGTTTGAAACAGTTGTTCCCAACACTGTCTTAGAAAAAAAACTTTCGAATTTTAATGAGTTAATTCCTTTTTTGCACTATCACCCACATGAACTCACTTCAGTATATCCTTTGGAATTGACTTCTCTCATCTGTCTGGAAAGCATACACACACACACACTCACACACACACATTGCAGAAGACATTTGAATATTTCTTCTCCCCAAAGCACTTACACTGTGCATACGTTCCCCTTCCTGTCACTTGTATTCTTACTCTCACCAGTACATACTGTCTGTTCTGGGCAAACAGTCTTCTTATGTCTCCAGTTTTCCCATTTATGACAAGACCTGGAGGTTTGCAGGCAGTGATTTCCTAGACTTGCAATATTGTCATTCTCTTCTCTATTTATCAAGTCCTACCCATTTCTGAATTCTGTAGCATCATCAGGTAAATTTGTCAGCCTTCACAGCCTGTGTTGACCTGTCCTATCCTTAATCTCTAAGGCACTTGGTCTATTTTCATAAAACTAAGCCATTTATTTTCAGGTTCTTTTGTATATCTTGGTAGATGATAGATAGATGATAAAAAGATGATAGATAGATAGATAGATAGATAGATAGATAGATAGATAATGTGTACATGTTCCTTCATTATGACTTGTTTCACCTCCTAACTATGCCTTGTGGAATAAGACTAAAACGCCTTTAAAATATGCCCCCAAAGACCTCGCCACAGGGCTCACTCATCAATTGGTAGTCACGCTCAATAAAATGATATTTTATATAGTATATTCTTGACACATACAAGAGAAGATTTTAACTTCTGATAATAGTTTGGCAATAAGGAATAAGGACCTCATGTATCCATTCATTTAACATTTTTAAGTTCCTCCTAAGTACCAGGCAGGCCAAACAAAACACATGAAAATTACTTCTACTTCCTCTTGATAGATAGATAGATAGATAGATATACATCCTGACAGTCATGATATATATTTATATTTATATTATATATATAATAGGAAAGAAAATATATATATATATTTTTTCTCCTTTTTACCAATGAGAAAAGAGGCAGGAAATGATAAAGAGACATTGTACTGGATAGAACAATTCAGAGAGGATTAGCCTGCGCTGATCTGTAAGAGGTGGCAACTCTGATACCATTAACTTCCAAATGGAGAATGAGAGCATCACCTGGATTGACATTCCAGCCCCCATCACTTCATACTGCCAATATTCTTAGTGACATTGTTTGATCCTTCTGTCTTGAATCTGATATTAGGATCCGAGTAGGGATAATCTCTTTCTTGTTGTAGGCACTCTTCAGGTCAAGGCAAAAGAGCAAATGGTTCTCTAATTCTTCAGGTATATACCCAGTGCCTACTCTGAACAAGACACTGTGCTGCTAATCTGGTTACAGTGGTAACACCTCCCCACCATTTAGTCATGTGGACAAAGATTGAAGGATTAACAGAACCCATTAAAAATGGGATAGAAATTATACTGTGGCATAAGGGGTGATCTGTGAGCAGAGAAGAGGCATCTGCACTAAAATACGAAGGGAGAAAGTGGAGGCTGGGAGGCAGCTAGAGACATAAGTAGTAAGGATACACAGTACACACAAACATTCACGCAGAGGTTTTCAAGCCAAATGAATGGGGGAGGCAAAATCCCAAAGACCGCTGTAGGAAGAGTATGGTGAGATAGTTTCCATGTCTGAACTGCCCTCCTATTTCCTGCCTCCTCTTCCTTGACTTCCTTGCACCTAGCAACTTCTTGTTCTGTAAGGTAGACCATTCTTCCTGGTCTGGATACCACTCCAAAATGCTCCCTCTGTATCATGGATGACTATTCCATAGACTATCCAAGTGTTTTGCAGTAATACACAAAATTATAAATAGAGTTTGTTGACAAGTAAATTCCCTCAGTTGCTCTCATTATAATAAAAATTCATGTTTTCTGAGTTTTTGCTAATTTTGCTAATTTGATGTAATATTTCATATAAAAAAATGCATGAAAAACTGGGAGTTTTATTCTCACTAGGATGTATTTTCGTCTTGAAGGAGAAACTCATTAACTCAAATGAATCTTTTATTGATGGAAACATCAGGGAGGGAGATGAGGGATGACAAGCAAAAGAAAAGATATTTTTAAGAAACAAGCCTTCTGGTTCTGTCTGTATCTTCCTAAATTCCCTGCCATACCACCTTCTTCAGGTACAACTCAACCCCACTGCCATTACCATTCCCCTTTCAGAAGGAGTTAGGGGCTCAGTAAAACAGTTTCTCCTGAAGAAGGAGCATTAATTGTTACTCAAAATAAATTTATGAATATGCTGGGCTTCCTGTGTTTAGTGGAGACTGAACCATTTACAAAGTAATAATCAGTCAGGAAAACTAAGAAAAGTGCTTACTTACACCACAGGTGTCTATTTAAAACAGTAACATTTCAATAAATCTAGATTTTAAAAAAACAGAATTCTTATACGAACTAATCAGAACTTCATTTTTTTATGGCTTAATCTAATGCCTGCCTTCAACTAAAGATTTTCTTGCCTCCTATAAGATCTTGAAATAGCTTCATTAAACCCTTGAGAAATTATGGTCTCCTTGGCAAAATCATTCTTCACAAAATATCAGGTTACATTTGCAATATCTTCAAATAAAATCTAAGATGACATTGTCATGAAGTAAAAATTAAAATAAATTCTATCCCTCTATCTTGAGGATCAGCCTGTACTTATTTCCATTCTAAGAATGATGAAAAGTCAGAAATTAATAGAACTTAAAAAGGGGCATTAGTAGAAATCCTATCCAGGACCCTCCAAATATATTCCCAGGTAGGTAAAAACATTTTTCTTCACCTCTGAAGCATATAAATGCCATTTCTAATCTATAAAATTTGAAACAAGGAGTAAAGTATGTATTATTATTGGATATCCTTAAATTGTAAAAGCTAATTTCTCATTCAGTTGAATTTTTAGTTGTGCTTTAGGTACCAATCATTTGCTCTTATAAATAAATGTGCTTGCTTGGAATCCAGAAGAATATATAAGGTTCATAAACCTTCTATTTTACCAAAAATCCAAGCCCTGGTAATCCTAAACATAAAATATAACATTTGGTCAATGTGTAAGAGTATCCTTAGCTATTAAAAAAATTAGCATTAGTGGGAGCCTGGGTGTCTCAGTCAGTTGAGTGTCCAACCTTTGGTTTCGGCTCAGGTGATGATCTCATAGGCCCTGGGATTAAGCTCCATGCTCAGTGGGCAATCTGCGTGAAGATTTTCTCCCTCTGCCCTTCCCTTCACTGATGTGTGTGAGCTCACTCTCTCTCAGATACATAAATAGTTCTTTAAAAAAAAAAAAATTACCATTAGTTTAAAAGATAAAGAATTTACATTCAATTCATCAATAAATATTAGGTATAACTTCAAGATATTGAATGACTGTTTATATAATTTAAAAGAAGACTTCTAGATCCTCATATCCCCCTTTCCTGTTAGAGGAAGTTAACATTTTCCAGTAATTGAGTCATCCCTACTTATCTAAATTTAGAGTGCAATACCTCTCCCCTCCCTCGTGGTTTCTATGAACAGATCTGAAGCTTTCAAAATAAAAATTTCCCACATGTTTTATTTGTATCAGTTCTGTTTCCTTCTCAAAAGCGCTAGGAAAGCCCAGGGAGCTACAATGATTAATGACCTATTCTAGAGTCTAACCTGCTCTATAAAATGTGCTGCATTCCAGAGCATAAAAGAAACTCTGAAGTAGGTCAGGAGCTTAAGTGCCCCAAGGGCCTACCTTAGACTAAAAGCAAGCAAGTTTGAAATTAAATTAACACCAAAATTGCAATGACTCATGATTCTATGGCTTTACATTAGACTGGGAGGATGGGGAGCTACAATGCGTAATAAAGTCCTAAAAAACCCAATTCATTCAGACTTACACTATTTTGAATTTGAATTAATTCATGTGATGGCCTAATTCAAAATAGTTTTGGGCATCCTCTAAAGTTGAGGCAGGGGCAGTGGAGGGGAGAATTTGCAAAACGAATTAAGGAAATATTTAGCGTATGAGACTAGAGACCAGCAAAAACTGATCAAGGATTACTTTAGAAGAGTCAAAGAATGAATGTGCCAATTACAAATAATTCTTATTAAACTTAAGATTTTTACAGCAAACAAGTAGATTAAATATACAAGATGTTCACCACTGAGGTAACACATGATACTCCGTGACCTTAAGCAGGCCACAGCTACTTGCTGGACAATCTGTTGGCCCACTTCCATCTCTTATCATCTAGAAAACTGTCATCCACATGGGAAGACCACCAAAGTTTCCAAAGCTGTAAAGAGCTACTTTTGGGAAAAGATGGAGGATTGATGGGAGATAGTGACTTCTTACAGGAATGGCCTAGATTCCTAGGTCCAGGGTGTGACTGGAAGCCTCGAGACAGTTGAGCCCTACCTGTCTCTATTTTCACCTCTACGTGCCACCACACTACCTAACCAACTTCTGCTCAAATCCTCAAATACCATTTCCTCAAGAATGCTTTCCCCACCCTCACCAGACTGAGTTAAAATCACTCAGTTTTACATTCTCACAATACTTTCCTTTTATCATTTATTACACATATCACAATCGTAATCCAATCTGTTAAACTCTGAACACTTGTGATGCCCGTGGGGGCCTCAGTCTCCTGCTGAGTAAATCCAAGCTAGGAAAGGAGGGCTCTCACCCCGGAAGACTTATCATGGCAGGAAATTCTGGAGAGTGTGGGGAATGATCATAAGCCCCCAAACTTTCAAGTTACTGCCTTTAATTGGTACCATGTCCCAGGCAAAAATTACACACTTCTCTTTTATTCTTTTCTTCTTCTTCCTCTTCTCCTCCTCCTTCCTCTTCCTCTTCCCCTTCCTCTCCTTCTCCTTTTTCTCCTTCTCCTTCTTCTTCTTCACTCTCATGAATGACAAGTTTCCTGTGCCTAGCCTAAGCCTCAGATGTCCTATTTCCTAACTCCTGAGGTAAATGAAACATGACAGATGTTCAGGGATGCATCTTCTGCTCCTGACCAAAGCTTGAATTGCAAATGGAACTTAAATTATATGCACAACCACTTTTAACATCTGAGAAGTTATGTTTCTACTAGAGGTAACAATAGGATCTTATTTTTTGAGGCTTCATATTTGCAAATATTCTCTGGAAAGGTATTCTTTCTTTTAAATGACATAAAATGTTTTCTGCCATTATCATTTACTACAGATAGTATAGGGGTTAACATCTGATCAGTTATCTCAAGATGTAGTTGTATTTAAAGGTGCTTTTAAGTATATTAATAAATGTAGTAATGAATCTATAAGCTTAAAGATACAGAGTAAATTATATGTAAGTTAGTAAAATGGAAGTAACTTGAAATGAACTGGTAAGAACATCCTTCCTTAGTTTAAGATTTACAACCTTTATTTTAAATATATATTACATTAAAGATCTAAAATCTACCATAAAAATCACCTTGTCTCCCCTACTGTCTTCATAACAAGGTAAATGATAGCTTCAAGATAATGAGTTTTTCTGAATCACTGAATGTATTAAGGTTCTCTGAGGTATTCTTATCTGACAGTAATCCAGGCAAATATTAATATTTTGGTACAGCCTTTGGTATAATGAATATGTCTTAGAGGATTAGCACTAGGAGTTTGCTCTGTGTATAAAATGCCAGTGTAATTTTGACCAGAAAGTTTAAGAACATTATTTCAGCAGGTTACATTGAGAAAACCGAGGATTGATAGACTGAATTTCATTACGGGTGCCAGATGCCTTTAATGAGATGCCAAGCTTCAGGGGCTTCCTCCAGGTTCTAAATGGTCAGGACAAGGCTTGCCAATTTGCTTTGCTGAAAGCACAGAGTTCCCCCTCAAAAGGGTCTTCTCCAGTTGCAGTTTTCTGGGTTAATGTATTCTCGGCTGAATTATCTCACCCATTGATTGCTGCCCTGGGAATTTCAGTGTTCATACAAACTAACAAACGTCCAGCAGACAAGCACCAGCAATGCCCAGCTGGCTCTTTGTCCCCCATGGGAAATTTTCTCAGTCAGAGCCTGGTAATTGTTTTGTGCAGCTGCTGCAGTTTCGAGGGTGCCAGCTCATCTGAGCCAACTGTATGCACACAGCTCATGACTCAGAAGGCTGAGAAAGTACACATCATGGGTGGGTGGGTGGGGGGCCTTCAAGGACTCCATTTTAAATTTGCCCTCTTTTTTGTCAACTATTTGGGGAAGAATACATAATGAAAGGCAGTTATTTAAGGATTATAAATATCCTATACAGTCGTGAACTTCAGCATAAGTGCATAATAATCTCATCTTTATCAAAATTCATTTGCTGTACATTGCAACAGTCACTTACTTGGCTGTGTACTCTATGTGTCACAACAACTATATTGTTGTTTGTAATATTGTGGTTTCTTTTATACACCCAGATAGAGAATAATGAACTGGTTTAATATCCAGAGTGAGGGGCAATCTGAGTGGACGCTGGAAATTCAAGCCCCATTATCTGGCCTCATGCCATATGAGCTAGCATGAGGATCCACTTTCAGATCTTCCAAAATTATGCTAGAAATACCAAAAATATATTTTGTGGGAAAAGTAGACAAAAACAGATTATTATAAGCAACTTTAATTCCTCAGGGCTTTACTGTCAATTAGAGGTAGTAATATCCTCCCAGAAAAATCCTCCTACATAGTACTCTGTACACAAATGGCATCATTAAACAGTGTCAACCTGCCACATTTATACCAAGTGTCTCCAAGGGCTTGCAGTCTATATGATGACTCCGGATATTTTAGTAATCTGCTATTGAGAAAAAAATTACAAAATCTTCATGACTGAAAACAAGCAGCACTTATTATCTCAGCTCTTATGGGTCAGGAATCAAAGAGAGGCTCAGGTAGGTGGCTTTGCTTGGGGTCTTCACAAGCTGAAAGAAGGTGACAGCACAGATGCAATCATCTCAAGGCTAATCTAGGGAAGAAACTGCTTCCAAGCTCACTCCTGAGGCTAATGACTGACCTCAGAAGATCCTCTGCCAAGTTCATTCATGCAGGCCCCCCAGTGGGCCTCACATCATGGCTGGTGGCTTCTTCCAGAGCAGCAGGCCAAGAGAGACCGAGAGAGCATGTGTGAAACCGAAGCCACAGTTTCTTTATAACCTAATATTGAGAATGACATCCGACTACATCCACCATTTTCTCTTCATTAGAAGGAAGTCAGTCAGTCCAGCCTACACTCCCCTTGAAGGGATTACACAAAGACATTGAACACCAGAAGGCAGAAATCATCAGAGACTATCACAGAGCCTGTCTACCACACTGACAGACTGTCTTAATCCAAGACCTCAGCATTTCTCTCTGGAATTACAGCAACCACTCTAATTAGAGTCACAGCCTAATCTTATTCCCTTCTGATCAAACTACCCTTGTTATGAAGAGTGGTCTTTAATAAAAGCTACAAATCTGAACATGTCATCTAACAACTGCTAATTGTCCTTAGGAGAATGTCAGATCTTCTTAATGTGACATACAAGATCCTTTATATATGGTATGTGAAGGCAATATCAGACAGTCTCTAAGATCATGGGCTGTAAAACCAAGCTCCACAATTTATCATGCCCTTGGGGAAGTTTATTGATCTGATTGGGCTCTGATTTCCTCATTGAAACCTGAAACAATAATGATACCTACTTTATAGGATTATTGTGAGGATTAAATAAGAAAATTCTTATATGGTTTTGGCAGTGGCTAGCACATAGTACGACCTCAATAAGGATAAGTTGTTATTAAAACTTCTCCATTTATTTGAGGCCATTTCACAACATATTATGCAAGTAACTAAGCCAACATACAGTGAAGAGGCCATTTTGACCTCTTATAAGGCTGTTTTCTTTGCTTGGAAAGCCTTTCCCATTCTCCTTTACCTTAAGAACTTTCATTTATGCTTAAATATTCAATTTAGGAGTTCAGCTTTTCTCCAGGAAACCTTCACACACATACTCACACACACAAACAGACACATACACATACACAACTTCTGGGTTAGCTGTTATCTTGTATTCCTTCAGTTCACATGCCTAACTTTATTATGGTACTTAACACACTGTATTGTCATTGTGTATTTTTATGTGGCCCTGTGGAAATGTGAACTCCTCAAGAGAAAGAATGAATCTTATTTTCTACATCTACAGAGCCTCACTCAGTGACTGGCACAGAGTAGATCCCAATATTTGTGGTGGAATGATTTAATGAATGAGTGATTTGAGAGATTTCTGATGCACTTTCTTTGCTTCTTCTCCATTTCTTTTTTTTTAAGATTTTATTTATTTATTTGAGAGAGAGAGAGTGAGAGAGAGCACAAGTAGGGAGGAGAGGGAGAAGCAGGCTCCCCGCTGAGCAGGGGGAGCACTTATTATCGAGCCCAACGCAGGGCTCCATCCTAGGACCCTAGGATCATGACCTCAGCCGAATGTAGATGCTTAGCCAACTGAGCCACCCAGGTGCCCCCTTCTTCTTCATTTCTTTTTTTTTTAAGATTTTATTTATTTATTTGACAGAGAGGAGATCACAAGTAGGCAGAGAGGCAGGCAGAGAGAGAGGAGGAAGCAGGCTCCCTGCTGAGCAGAGAGCCCGATATGGGGCTTGATCCCAGGACCCTGGGATCATGACCTGAGCCGAAGGCAGAGGCTTTAACCCACTGAGCCACCCAGGTCCCCCTTCTTCTCCATTTCTTAATACTACTTCTCACCCTTGCTTATTCATCCCTTCACCTGCACACAGATCCTAGTTCCATAAAAATGTTTTAACTATGGCTTTGAAGAAACTGCTGCATGAACTAGTGTTCTTTGTTTAGATCAAAGAACATGTTTCCCTTTCCTTGCAGGTCTTAACACACAATTGGATGAAAGCCTATATCTCTTCACTGCTTTCCTGTTATTTGGGATTTTGAAGTCTACAGCTTTGTAATAGTTGCATTGCTTCACAAGCCAAACTCTTCAGCTAGGCATTTGAGGCTCCACACAATTTGCTTCCCACAGCCTTCTCCATCCACACCCTCTTCCTTTGCCTGCTCTCAAACACCTACACACACATACAAACCCACACATACTAAACACACACACACACACAAATACACACATCTGCAAACACACAAATATATACACCGGAACTGCTCTGGATTCACTCTAGAGGCTTGTTAAAATTCAGACTCCTGAGCCTCACCTAGACTCAGAAAGCAGAGGAGAGGAAATCAGCTTTTGACAAGCTTCCTAGGCAGTCCTTTTACATAGAAAGGCTTGAAGACAATAGCCTTGTCCTGCTGAATGGTCTTGAAGAGCATACCTCCAAGCTTTACTGGTTTTGTGGCTTCTTCTTGTAAAGCATCTCATTTCCAACTGAAAAAAAAAAATCACAGTTGCCCTTTAGGATTTACTCAAATGGCACCTTTGTCAAGCATTCCTAGATGGCCCCACAGCAGTTGATGGATTCTGCTTTCCAGGCTCTCGACAGATATTATGAACATTATTAGTTTGCATGTTCATTCTCCAGGTCAGTTGAAGAACAACTTAAGTGCAGGGACCACCTCTGGCAGCACTTTCGGTACAAGATCAAAAGTAGTCATTGTTCGATATTTCCTGAAATTTTAGCTATTACAATTTTAGGTATTACATTAAAATATTATTTTGCTCTCAAATGTGTTTTCTTGTATGAGTCTGTAAGAGTTTACTTTTTTAACATGAAATAAAATATCATGAGTATTTAGCCATAACATGCCACCTTAACTTTTCAAAGACATTATAATAAATAATATATAGCTTCCCCAAGATATATAAATAGGACATTAAATTCTTCTGCCAAAACATTTTGTTGATAATCTTTCGTAATTTGGAATAGCTAACCACAAACTAGATAATGTACAGTTTTTAGTTGTATTGCCGTAATAGCTTTACAGTCCTTAGTACAAAGGCATAAGGTCAGATTGTATTGGCATTTTTATTTATATTTTGATGCCCTAGTTATTTTAATGTTTTGAAATTGTCGCTGAATTTTTCTTCTCTAATTGAAACTTGAACTCTATCAGGTGCCCAGTAAACAGACTCCTTCAAATTAAGGAAAATAGTTGCCAAGATTCATAACCAAATGCATTTAAATGGAGCCACTGCTGAGCTTACCACTACAGGGAAGGCGGGGGCTTTCCCAAGATGGAGAGGACCAAGAGGCATGGGCAGCAATATACGGAGCAGCTGACAAAGTCAGTTCTTGCAACATAAATGTACAAGTTTACCAGTTGATCAAACATGGTAGATTACATTTAGAGTTCAGTTGACATATTGATCTTATATCCTTCAGTGAAAGAATCACTTACAGCTTTTCTGTGACACGATGACATCTTCTGCTGACTAGTCTTCCCTAACGACAGGAAATTTACATAGCTTTCCAGTCCTCAGTCAGCACAGGATCCTTTAGGCTATATTGTTTTTCTTTTAATATCTTATGAATTTCCAGAACAAAGCCTCCACTGTCATAGGAAGGAATTAAAATCCATCCTGCAGTCATACATAATTATCTGGAAATGATATGCTGGTTACAGTAATCCACTTCTTTTCCTCAAGAACAGACATGAACAGAAGTTGGTAGAACAACACATCTTTTCATTTGTAAGTGATTCTTTCTCCCTTTAAAATCATTCACTACTACTCCATTAGATATTTAATAGATTAGCATCACCTCTCTTCATTCCATGACTTATTTATAATGTTAATTTATAATGTTAAATTGTTCCAAATTTTCTGGAAATTAAGTAATTTTTAGTATTTTAGTTGAGCAACAATTACTCAATGCCCATCGCCAGTCCTCAAATTGAATGAGGAACCCAAACTAGTCACTAATGAAGTAATACTATTTAAAATAGCTGTATATGGCTTATATACTAAGTCACAGAAATGTGGTTTTGATGTATTCTAAGTTTTCTGTAATGATGCAATATTGCCAGGCAAAAGCTCCCTGCCATGTGTAACCTGTAGTGTTCCTCTCTTGCTATTTCCAGACTCTAGCCAACATATCAGCATCAACACACACACACACACACACACACACGCACACACTATTTATACACTCATTTACAGCACAGTTATAAGTTTAACACCTAACCACTGAACTTATGGTGGCAAGGAAATAGATGCATTCAATTAAACAAAGAGAGATAAGACAGCACACTAATGAGATGTTAAGTTTGATTGCTTGCCGTGCTGGGCAAAGTCTGATTACCTTCAGAGGTTGAGTTTAGTTCAAAGAAACACTCTATAAAAACAAATATTGAAGATGGATTTGAAAAATAATGGAATGGTGGCTACTCTATCATCTAAGAAAATAGATGACTCCTCTGGATCCATAGCTACTTAAAAATGCATAGAAAAAAAGATGAAAAAGAAAGAGATGCATGACTGCATAGCACGATGCACATTTGTGTGGTACTTAGTGGATTTGGGGGTCAATGTCTAATATTAATATACATTGCCTCCTGCCTATACCCTTAACAGGAATACAGTACCTGCCATTACTCAGCAGAACTAACTGAATAGTCCTCATGCAGAATAATATGCTTGTGACCAAAATGAGTAATCTGAGGTAGGACATTTGGATTAACACAAAATACACTGGGACAGAAAGCTTAGCATTTGGTGGCCTGCCCCTATGAAGTGCTACCCTACCACAGAAGTTGCCTATTAAGTGTATAGGATGCAGCTTATGCTTAAAAATTGCGTTCATATATTGGAAATCTTCCCTTTCATGATCGAGTTTAATATCACCAATACAGTAACCACTCTTGACTAGCAGAGTAATTTACAATACAGAAAGTACAGTAACAAATCAGAAACAGAATATGTTGGGGCTAGAAAGGATTTTAGAGATGACTTAATTCAACCCACATATTTTCTATTTGAGATAATTTGCGTGATAATTTCTCTAAACTCTGACCTGCAGAGCAGTGTTTGCTGATACAAGTTTCATATTGTCCACAACAAAAATGAGAAAGATGAAATAGTATAACAAAGTTTTCATAAAGCTAAATTTAGTCACTTAAAATAATAGCCTTTTATCTAAGTTTGCCTTTATATTAACACACTTTTATGAAACAGTTATAAAGAAAGTTGCTTTTCCTAACATTTGTAATTGATTAAATAAAAACTTGACAACCCTGGTATGTACCCCAATTCCTTTTAATTTTATCAGGCTATAAAATCTAAGAGTTGGGGAACCACTGATTTAGATTCCAGTGTAGAAGGGAGCCCATTAATTATTCTATATATTAGAGGTTTAAATTTATCAATAAGGCAAAATTACTAAGAAGGGTTACTCAGTTAAAGTAAATTAAAGTCAATTAAAGAACATCGATTCTGTGTATCATTCTGATTTACAATCATGTAAAATTTGACAAAAGTTCACAAAGGATGCATCTTTTGCTATTCATGTATGACTCAAACAAGAGAATAAATGTAATAGTTTTTAGCTGTATTTGAAAAAATGGCATTTATTTTATCTATCAATGAGATGTAAAAACTTCAAGAATAAGGAAATCAAGGAGAATGAAGCATGAAGATAATCATATTATTACACATTTGTTAGGATAGAGTTGATAGAGAAGGTGATACTTACCATCAGGAGGCATAAACTGGCTTGATTTTCATTTGTTCTGTGTCACATGCATAACACTTTTTGTTTCAGACAAGCATTATCATATTCATGCCTCCCCCAGGAGACATGGATAAAAGTCAAAAATCTTAGAAGGTTTTTTTTAATGTAAAAGAGTCTCTAATGAGATATAAAGTGTAGTATCAGGCAAAATGGAATTCAGGACCACTTAGAATCAAGATAAATTATTTCCTAAAAAGTTATTCCTGCAAGAAGATGCACAAAAATAGGAAGATAATGAAGCCCTGCTACAAACTAACGCATCTACATCAAGTCTTCTAAGTATGCAAGAATGCCATATTTCTGTCTTTAAAAAAATTTAATCTGAATTTAAGAATGTTCTATTAAACAACAATTCAACTTAGAAAAAATTTTCTCTCTTAACACCAAACTATTCTGTTTAGATTGACTACCATATGTGATCTCTTTTTGTCAGACCTTTACTGAAAAAAATACCTTTGAAACAATGGTTTATAACCTTATAACTTAATGTTGATAGCAGTTATATTTCTAAAAATTGATTTTATTCTTTGTATAAGAAGGAAAGTGCTATTTGTCTAAATTTTTTTATTCTTGAAGATATTAAAGAAGGTGTGTTGTTCTATACTTTTAGACCCAAAGTTTTGTGAGCTCATAGTAAATCTGTGCATTTTCTAGTTGTAATTATGTAAAGTATGCCTGACTAGTATACCAAGAAGTACTCTTAACATAAAAGTAAGATTTCCTTCAATATTATTTAATGCCTGATTAATGTACATTTAATGCCTGATTAATGTATATTTAATGTACACAAGAGACCTACCTGACCTACTTAGGGATCGTATTTTTTTAAGATCTTATTTATTTATTTATTTATTTATTTATTTAAAGAGCAAGGGAGAATGCACACACATGCATAAGCAGGGGAAGGGGGAGAGAGAGGGGGAGAGGGAGAGAATCTCAAGTAGACTCTGTGCTGAGCACAGAGCCTGACACAGGGCTCAATCCCATGACCCTGAGATCATGGTCTGAAGCAAAACCAAGTATCTGATGCTTAACTGAGCCCATTCAGGCACCCCAAAGGGGCCTTATGTTTTAAACATTTCTATGAAAACTACAAGTTACCCATTTTTACAATATCCATTTCCAGGCTATTTTAGTATTTTTGAAACTTTCCTTGAGAGGTAAGGTCCATGCAGACAAGGTGTTTTCTTTTTTCAATTGTATTATACTTGACATACAATTCTGTTAATTTCAGATGTACAACATAATGACAGGACATTTATATACATTGTAAAATGATCACCACAGTAAGTCTAGTTACCATCAGTCACTTTATAAAGATAATATAATATTGACTATATTCTCCATGTTGTGTATTACATCCCCATGACTTACTTTATAACTGCAAGTTCATACTTCTTGCTACCCTACCCCCATTTTGCCACCCCATCCTCTTTCCCTCAGGCAACCCCCAATCTGTTCTCTTTACACGAGGTCTGGGTTTTGTTTTGTTTTGTTTTGTTGGTTGGTTGTTTTTTAGATTCTGCATATAAGTGAAATCTTGTGCTTTTTGTCTTTCTGTTTGACTTGTTTCACTTAGTGTAAACTCTCAGTTTCATCCATGTTATCACAAATGGAAAGATTATGTTTTTTTCTATAGCTGAGAAATATTCCACTCTATAGATATGCCACATCTTCTTTATCCATTCATCCATTAATGAACATTTAGGTTGCTTCCATATCTTGCCTATTGTAAATAATGCTAAAATGACTATAGGGGTACCTATTGTTTTACACAGTGGCTGCACCAATTTGCATTCCCACCAATAATGCATGAGGGTTCCCTTTTCTTCACATACTCACCAACACATGTTACTTCTTGCCGTTTGATATGAGCCATTCTAACAAGTGTAAGGTGATATCTCATTGTGGTTTTGATTTGGGTTCCCTGATGACTAGTGATACTAAACATCTTTTTATGTGCCTGTTGCCTAACTGTATGCCTTGCGTGGAAAGATGTCTATTCAGATTCTCTGCCCATTTTTTGATCACATTTTTTTTAGTTATTCATTTGTATAAGTTCTTTATATATTTTGGATATTAACCTCTAATTGCATATGATTTGAAGTATCTTCTCCCTTTCGGTAGATTGCTTTTTCATTCTATTGATGGTTTCCTTTGTGCAGAAGCTTTTTAGTTTGATGTAGTCCCATTTGTTCATTTTTACCTTTATTTCCCAAGTGTTTAGAATCAAATCCAAAAAAAATCACTAAGACCAAAATTGAGGAGCTTATCACCTGTGTTTTCTTCTAAGAGTTTTATGGTTTTAGGACTTACATTCAAGTCTTAAAACATTTTGAGTTAATTTTTGTATGTGGTATAAGATAGTGGTCCAGTTTCATTCTCTTATGTATAGCTATCTAGTTTCTCCAGGATCACTTACTGAGGAGACTATCTTTTCCTCTATTGTGTATTCTTGCCTCTTTTGTCATAGATTAATTGACCATATATGCATGGGTTCATTGCTATTCTATTCCACTGGTCTATATGCCTATTTTTATGCCAATACATGGTCTTGATTATCACAATTTTGTAGTAGAGTTTGAAATCAGGGAGCATGGTACTCCAGTTTTTTTAGTAGTGATGAACTTCCTTAGCTTTTATTGGTCTGGAAAATTATCTTCTTGCTAAATGTTCTTGATTGGAAGGTTTTTCTTCTGTCTTGTCTTCCCTTCCCTTCCCTTCCCTTTTTTTTCTTGTCTTGTCTTGTCTTGACCTTGAATATTTCATTTCATTCTCTTCTAGCCTGCAAAGTTCCTGCTAAGAAATCTACTGATAACCTTGTAGGGTTTCCATTATAGGTAACAATTTTTTTTTCTCCTGCTACTTTTAAGATTCTTTAACTTTTGACATTTTAATTGTTGTGTATCTTGGTGTGGATCTCTTTTAGTTCATCTTTTTAGAACTCTGTGCTTTGTGGACCTAGATGTCTATTTCTTCCTTAGGTTAGGGGACTTCTCAGACATTATTTCTTCAAATAAGTTTTATGTCTTATCTCTCTCTTCTTCTTGGGCCCTTATAATGTGAATGTTATTTTGCTTGATGTTGTCCTGTAGGTCCCTTATTATCTTCATTTTTAAAAATCCTTCTTTTTCCTGCTCTGTCTGGGTGATTTTAATTCTTTTTGTTCCAGCTCACTTTTCTGTGTATCTGCTTTATCCATTCTCTAGTTGACCATCTTTACTGTATTTTTTAGTTGTTGTTTCATTCTTTATCTAGTGACTTCTGTTTTGTACTTTCTTTTATTTTCTATCTCTTTGTTGAAGTTCTCACTGGGCTCACCCATTCTTCTCCCTAGTTTGCTGAGCATCTTTATGACCACTACTTTGAATTCTTTATCAAGTAGATTACTTATCTTCATATAATTAAGACCTTTTCTCGAGGTTTTATCTTGTTCTTTTGTTTGGAACATATTTCACTGTTTCCTTATTTTGTTGCACTCTCTATATTTGTTTCTATTAGGCAAAATATTAGGCAAAACGACTACCTTTCTCAGTTTTGAAGGAGTGGCCTTGTGTAGATAATGAAACTTCTCATTCAAACTTTCCCTAGCTCTTGTGTCTCAAACCTTTACAATTATCTAAACTGCTCAATTTATTCTTGATATGTCCTTATTCTTGAGGGTGTTCCAACACCTGTGATCCAAGGGGAAGAATCTCATTTAGCACTAGTTTCAGGCTGATTAGAAGCCTGATCCTGCTTCAAAAGCAGCTTTTGAAGTATGTGAATATATATAGTCTGTGGGGTCTATAATCATAATCCCTGCTGGCCTCCAGACCAAGAGATCTGGAGGTGTCCCGTGGGTGATAGTTGCAAAAGTTGGGGCTCCAGACAAGTATATTAGCTCCTTTCTGAGAGGTCATGTTAAGTGCTAGTGAGGCCAAAGGGGTATATAAAAATGGTGTCTCCCTATTTATATTCCTTGGGAGCACCTCCTTAACTTTTAGCTGTGTGGGAAACCTGAAGCCTATCCCTCAGGCTGAATCTTCAGGCTAAGTAAATAGGCCTTTTTCATAGGAAGACTGCAGTTGTTTTTCAGTCTGCTGTCTATACAGTGGCCTGGGGATAGTGGCCTGCTAAGAACTGTCTTTCCAATTGTTGAATTCCTGCGGTGCTCAAGAATACCATTCCTTTGGCCCTCAGAGCCAGGTGAGATCAAGGGGCATCCCTTGTGTGGATCACACCTACCTGCTGGCTTTAACGAGGTGGTTGTAGAGTGTAGGGGACAAGGCACGCTTGCAGGCTTCAGAAAAGCAGTGGGGGGATGCCTGGGTGGCTCAGTTGGTTGGGCAGCTGCCTTCGGCTCGGGTCGTGATCCCAGCGTCCTGGGATCGAGTCCCGCATCGGGCTCCTTGCTCGGTGGGGAGCCTGCTCCTCTCTCTGCCTCTGCCTGCCTCTCTGCCTGCTTGTGTTCTCTCTCTGTTAAAATAAATGGATAAAATCTTTAAAAAAAAAAAAGAAGAAGAAAAGAAAAAAGAAAAGCAGTGGAGAACTTGACCATGTACGTCTGTTGGCTTCAGGAATGCAGCAGGTGAATGCTTTGTCTGAGTGAGCCCGCCAGCTGTAGGCTGGGAGCTGGAGAATGCTCCAGCCAGAGAGCAAGGGAGTGCTGCAGCTGCCTTCACTTTCAGCCTTCGGCAAGGCAGCAGGATAGTGCCACTTAACCTTCAAACATGGCCCATCAAAGTAAGGCTCTCAACTACAAATTTGGTAGGAATGTCACACTTGCAAAGGCTGCTTAGTAACTGAATGTACTCAGTCCTCAACAGGAAGACATTACTCATTTGAAATTTTAGCAGAAATGAGAAACTGCCCTTGAAACCAAGTTATTTAAAAGCAAAGCACAAGCCTGAGAATTAACAGACCATTCACTCTGTAAACACTCGGAAAATCTCTATCAATCATGGAGAAAGAGCTCACCTGTGCTTCAGTGAAGACGCCATCCTCGTCCTCACTGTAACTTTGAGCACATTTCCTAGTGTGCCACCACCGTTACTTTATGCTTCATTTTCTCTCTAAACGGTTCCTGTTCTTATTATTTTGCCTCTCTCTCTCTCCATGATGATTATAAATGTGTTTGTGGTCCTAAGAGACTCAGAAACCCATAAAAGTTCATGCCTTAAGAGAGGTTTTTTAACTACTTGTAGACATAGATGCTTGAAAATCTGATAAAAGACATGAACATGTATTCCCTGAGAAATAAACAGCACCATACAACTTATGTTATTTAGGTAATTTCAAGAAGTTCAGAAAAGCCCACTTATACATCTCAGGATGATATACAGTGCTAGACACATGCTTACTCACACACATACACACACATTTATATTTCCCCATTATCCTGAAATTTTTGTGAAGAGGGTTTCCAGTTTCTTTCCTTTAAATATATTAAGCATTGACCTGCAGACAATACACTGTAAAATCACACCAATTTAGTGTAATGGGGTAAATAGCCTGTTCAGTTAAAAAAAGTAACAGAACTGCAGAATTTCAGAGGTGATCTTACTGGTTTTGTTATGTACATCCTTTCTACAGGGTCCTTGGGAAGTGTACTCAAATTTAAAAACTGACAAGGATTGTGTAAAAACTTATTGAATTCGTATTAAAGAAATATTCCATTACTTGCAGTAGAGAACTCCATGCATTCTTCAAAGATGCTCAAAAGTAATTTTCTCCAACCACCCAGCTGATGTTCAATACTTTTCCATAAGTATTCCAAGCAAACCAATTAGATTTTCCCTATGTCTAGGGCATGTGCTTTTATGAGAAAATATCCTATCACTTGCTTCAACTGGGTCCTTTGGAAGTGTTTAAGGGCTTTTAAAAAATAGTTGATTCCCTAAATCACCACTTTATCACCATGACCCACAGGTCAATGCAGCATAACTGAGATGTTCATAAACAAAGAAAAATTGTTATCTTACCAGCAAACACACATAATCAAGAGCCTATCTGTCTATCTCTTGCTGTTTTTATCTTTGCATAATTGACTTCCCCAAGGGTCACCTCAGAGAACTGGGTTCAGTCAATAACTATAATTGACATTGAATGTTATCTATAATTAAATTTGGGGTTCAGTATAAATACACTGAAAATTATAATGAAAATACTTATTCATTGTTTATGGTGAGACAGGGATTACTAGTGGAACTTTATACATTTGTGATCTTATTTATTGCACAGTTGCCTGTGAGGAAGGTATTGCTGTCCTATTTTGCTGCTAAGGAATCTGATACCTAGGGAGATTTTTTAAATGGCCATGGCAGAGCTGGGATATTAACAGGGCTATTTCATATCCATCCATCCATTCATATCCATCATATCCATTTAACATATCCGTTTGTTTTTTCTATGTCCTACAATGTGTGTCCATCCAAACAAGTGGCCTTTAGGCTCTTGACAAGAAGCAGGTCTACATAAGTCTCTTTATTTACTATTTTGCCATTAGGTGATCAGGATTTTATTAAAAACATTTGATAACTATGAAAACATTCACATAGACCCCTACAAAATAATTTCTTCTTCTGGAAACAGTATTTATGGTGAGAAAGCATGGGCTTTATTCCCATGGAAAAATAAATTGAATATTGGTATGCTGCTTAGATAAGAAGACAGGCACTGTTGAACCAGACAGCGTTGGGAAGTTAGCTAACCTGGGAGTTTACATCTGTACAGTGAAATAAACAATAGCACTGTCTTCACTTTCTGGGCTGTCATACAAATTGCCACTAACTAGATAGCTTAAAACAACAGATATTTATTCACTTACTGTTACAAAGGCTCAAAGTGAAATCAAGATGTCAGCAGGTGAATGTTCTGTCTCAGAAGACTCTAGGGAAAAATCTGCTCCATGCCTTTCTCTTAGCTTCTGTGTGGTTGGCAGTCTTGGTGTTCTTTGGTTTATAGATGCATCACTCCAATCTCTACCTCCATTGTCACACGATTGTTCTTCCTGTGGATCTGTTTCTGTGTCTATTCCCTCCACTTATAAAAATACAGGTCACATTGGATTAGGGCCTGCCTCAGTCCAGCGTAACCTCTCCTTAACTTGATTATATCTACAAAGACCCGATTTGCAAATAAGATCACATTTGCAAGTATTAGGGGTTAGGACTTGAACTCTCAAGTTCTTTTTGGGAGGGGGCGGGAATACAATTCAGTCCTCAATAAATACCTATAATTGTGACATTTAAATGGGATAATGCCCATATAATTTTCAGTAAATAATAGGTGTTCAGTAAAGTTAAGGAGTGTTATGGTTGATAATACTTTAGTTGACTCTGAGAACTCAGGTTAAATTATTCAGTCTCTGAGTCAGTTTCCTAGCCTATAAAAACGGAGATAATTATGCTTATCTAAAAAAGCTGTTGAGAGAATTGAATGCTATAATTCAGTACTGAGCCTGGTAACTAATGCAAAAGATATTTTGTATTAACTGTCCTCTTTCTCAAAGACAAAGCATTGATAAAGTGAGCAGTCATTCTCTCTCCAGAGTCAGTGTTATCTTATGCAGCATATTCCAAAGAAAAGATCCAAATATTAGGGAAATGCTAACTGCTGGAACTAATAAACCCCCATATTACTGTGGTTATCTAACATTATATTTCATGCTCAAGCAGTAGCCAAAGCTGGTATTCCTATGCAGTGAGGGATTTTCCCTCTCTTGGTAATTTGGTGACAAAGTTTCCTATATTTGGAAGGCTCTACCACCCCCGCTGGATTTAAGGACTTGGGGCTTTGGAAGCATCTGTTCTTACCAAGTGGAAAGAAAAAGAGAGAGCAGGAAAAGAAACACCTGCTTCTTGAAAGCTTCGGCCAAAAAGTGCTACTCATCGGACACATGGCCATACCTGGATTCAAATAGGACTGGATAATGTAGTTTTGGGCCAAGCAGACACATTCTAGTGTCAGTAACTCTATTCCATGGAAAGACAAACAACAAATTTTGGTGCACAGCAGCTGTCTCTATCATAATCCTTTCTCTCACACATTTTCCATATTGCTATCTCCATCGTCTCTTTTTTCTTCTGTTTTAAGCTACAGACACACCCCTCAACTACTCTTTGATGTACTAAGTATGTATTCCAGGCCCCATGCTAAGCCCAGGAATACTGGCTATGCCTTTTTTCCTCTATCTCACATTTTAGTTATCCCCACTGTATTCTCTCTCTTTGTATACTTTCTTGACAAATGAATCCCCTTTCCAGAATTTCATCCTGCCTGTAGAGGATAAAATTTTGAGCCACAACCTCCTCGGGGGCTATCCCAGACTTTCTGTCTGCCAGGCATCTTCTCCTATGGGCACCTGGCACATCTACCTCCAAGTAGCCTAGCTAAGCCCTTTATTCCTCTCTCCCACCTCTAAGCCTGTTTCTTAGTTATCTGCACTTTTGAAAAACATTTGTGAAAGGCTTTCTCACAAACTAGTGTGCTACTTGCTCCTTTGCCTTAAATTTAGATCCATTTAAAAATAAAGATAAAGGAAATGTAGAGAAGAGTGCTTGTGTGCCATCTCCCTGAGAAAAGAAAGAGGAGAGAGGAGGCAAGGAAGCAAACGTAGGCCAGAGGGCATCTGGTACCAGCAATGAAGTGTTATCTCAGCCTCCTGGCCCAGGAGGGCTGAGGGGCCAAAACTGATAACTATGAAAACATAGTTATGTTTTCATAACATAAAATTATGTTATGAAATGCCCAGTTGGCCATGGTGTCAAAGTTCAGAGTTTATGGTTTTGGAAGAACCTGCAATTTTTAATATACATGTGTTTGCCATAATTTATGAATATTATAAATGTTTCAGATATCATCTAACCTATATTCTCTCATATTCTGAGTCACACATATTTTGAGAAGCAGATATTTCTTATATTATTAGCATACATACTACATACAAAACGAAACACTAAACCTAACCTTTAGCTGTACCCACATGACTCCCAATTTTTATAAAATCGTACTATCTGACTCAGCCCGACACACACACAAACATACATGTGCACACATGCACTAATGATACAATATCTACTTTAATCTGAACCTTAGACAATTGTTTGACTATGCACAGCTGCAGTGATTCTACTACCTCATTTTAATATTTTATTTAAAAAAACTTCCTCTGTGACAGATTTCATTTATTGTAGGAATCTTCTTCATCTTTTAATTTAAATATTTGGGTAATTATCAGTGGGGCCGCCCGTTTTAATGAAAATTACTCAGATTTTGCCGGACTTCTTAAATCATCCACCAAAATGCCAGGGGGATTTAAATCTTTTCTGATGCTCTGTGATCTATCTGATTCATTTTGTTACCGACTACTTTTCCCGATAGATAAAAATATAGCTAGCCTATTAGTTAACTGCACATCCCAATAAAGGATAAATAACAGATGAGCAGTCTCTACCAACACCTCAGCATGGCGTTTAACAGCTGCCAAAAGCACTGTATAATCTTTTGGAAAGCTTAATCGTTCCCTATTGCACTTTTCAAAAGAGAAGAGTAGTTATTAATCCTGGTGTTCACACAAAATTTTCGCAGTAGATCTTCATTGAATAAATAGTGCTGTTTCATATAAAGATTTTGGTTTTATGTAACACTTAACTGTTATAGGTTAAACAAATAGCAATGTGTTAGCAAGAAGAAAAACTGGATTTGGTAAAGAAAACCATATTTTAGTCTGTGTTAAACTGTACATTTAATTGGTGGTTTGAGGAAAGAGAAAATAGAAGTGTCTTTCTGGAGACCATGGAGTTCCCCTTTTTAATATAGCAAGGGGTTTTTTTTTTCCTTCTTTTTTCTTTCACTCTTAAAAGAAAATCCTTATAATGGTTCAATTAATCATTTTTATCTTTCTAAAGTATGTTATTTCTCAAATGTGTGGGAGAAGTTGGCTCTCCTAAGAAAATGTAACGGATTGTGTGGCAGATTTTCTCTTTTTAATCATTGGCACCTTAGAATCCTGTTCACGTTTTTAAAATAAATATTTGCCTGTCTAATATTTCATTTCCAGCATAATGGCTCTAAAGCACTTTCATGATTAATATTAACTTACTTATGACTTATAATTTATACATTTATCCTATCTCCAAAGAAGTATAAAGTGACATTATAAAAGATACATGCATTTAGACCATTGAAATGGAAATAGAGCAATTAAAACAATATGAAGGGAAATAGAAATAACTGTACTGAAATTTTAAACTCATAGTTTTATGCAAGAAGGTAAAAGAAGAATACAATTAATGGAATAATTTTTATTGTCATGTTTTTTTTAAACAAAAAGAAATGAAACCTTTTGATTCCTTAAGAGAGATCAGTTATTTCCTGGAAATGGATTATAAAAGGAGTATGTAAGGCAAATATTTACGAAAGTGACATTAACCAACATAAACATTGCATTTAGTCATAGTTTTCTGGAGGAAAAATGAAAAAGCATACATTTGTCAATCCAGAATGAAACCTTGAAGTGTGAATATGAAATGTTAATAAAGTAAAAGTAGTTCAATAAGAGGTCTAACTTAATGAGACTCTGAGAAGTGTCTGTACTTTAATCTCGCTTAATGAGCAATGTAGCCAAGTATACTCAGAGCAATAAGCATTTGCAGACTTAGCTTATTCAACTATCTTCTTGTAACATGATTTGTCTGAGCCACTGATTTGACAGGACTTTAAAGGCAAACATGTCAAGGCTGGCAAAGTTGGCATTGCGTTTAGTCTCTGTGGCTGAAGGAAGACCAACATAATATGAATGAGATGTGCAGAGAGCAAATTAAATATTGTTGTAGAAACAGTAATCCAAGCTTACCCAACAAAGAACTCTGATAGGAGTTGTGATGTGTGTAGATCCAGTTCTTTTTTTCCCATCAGGAAATTACATCCTCAACTGATCTTAGGCCTTTATGTCTGAAATTCTAAAATTACTGGGTTTTATTGTGAAAAAAACATAAACATGTTATAAAAATAAAAAATACTATATGCCTATCTCCCAGTTTTAGTAAAAGTCAATGTACAACGAATGTTACTGCAAATAACCAGACTTTCTCTCTGCTGCCATTCTCTCACCCTGGATTACAGTAGTCCCCCATTATCTGCAGCTTTGCTTTCTGTAGTTTCAGTTAACCATGATCAACCATGGTTTGAAAGCAAATAATCATCTGTCTGACTATTGCCAAAAGATCAATGGTAGCCTAACATTACATCACAATACCTATGTCATTCACCTCACTTCATCTCATCACATAGACATTTTATTATTTCACGCATTACACGAAGAAGGGTCAGTACATTACAATAAGACACTTTGAGACAGACTCCACATTCACATAACTTTTATTACAGCAAATGGTTATAATGGTTCTATTTTATTGTTACTATTGTTAATCTCTTACTGTGCCTAATTTATCAGTTATCATAGGTGTGTATGTATAGGAAAAAAATATAATGTACATTGGATTCAGTATCATTTGTAGTTTCAGGCATCTGGGGGTCTTAGAATGCATGCCCCACAGTTACCCCAAAGCTATAGCACTTTAATCATAAATATTTCACTGTGTAACCCTAAAAAGTAAATACTATTTTTAAAAACACACACACACAATAGCATCACACCTAAAAGCAATTGTCAGTAATTCCTGTGATAGCTTGTCTCCAAGATGGCCGCAATTTATTCCTTCCACATATATGCTGTTCTTCAATCAAAGGGTAAAAACTTATGCTTCTGTTTTCTTGAATCTAGGCTGGCCTGTGACTGCTTTGGTCAATAGAATGTGAAAAAATGACCCCATACTATTCCCAGGCCTTGATTTTAAGAGGACTAGATGTTTCTACTCCTCCCGTGGGAATACTGAACCTCCACATGGACATCTTACTACCCTGCTGAAGAGACCATATGGAAAAGTGCCACAGAAAGGGACTATATAGAGAAACGATATATAGTTTTTATAGAAACTGTATCTCTGTTTGTATGTAAAAATATATACACCTCTTTCTGGATGTGTATACATATACACACACGTATACATAGTCTTTATATTATATATCTCTCTATATAACTCTCTATATATACAGTTTCTATAAAAATTATATATATATAAACTCTCTCTATACATAGTTATAGATACGTGTCTTTACATTATATTTATCTAGAGTCAAAGAAAGAGAGAGACCCAATTGTTCAGCATATTGCATGAGGCCAATCTTATAACTATCCCCACCTAGGTACTAAACATGTCAGTGAAGACTTCCTGGATTCTCTACACAAGTGCAGCCACTAACCAGACATCACTGAATGACCCCAGTTTATACCGTGTGGAGCAGAAGAATGACCCAACTAGGTCCAGCCTAAATTTCTCATCCATAGAATCACAAATAATAAAATGACTGTTCTTTTAAACCATGATGTCTTGGTTTAGTTTATTCCAGTGAATAGATAACTGAATATTTCCTTAATATTATCAATGTCCAGACAGTGTCCAACTTTCTCCAACTGGTCCATAAAAGTTTTGGTTATAGTTGGTTTCTTTAAATCAGTATTTAAATAAGTAACCCTAGAATTCTAAATAATAATGAAATTACTTTATGTAAATATTTCCCATTTTATCAGATACCATTATAGAAATTAATATGATATGGTAGCTCTGTATTGATAGGTGATTTGAGCAAAGATTCTATCTCCATCATGCAGATGAAAAAAAACAAAACAAAAAACCCAGATCCATAGGGATTAAATTACCAGAAAAATTGTATCAGAAATTTAAACGCAGGGCCTCACATTTAAAGTCTAGGGCTCTTTCCCTTATTCTATAAATGGGTGAACTTTAATAGATTTGTATTATTATGAATGGCTCTAATAAAACTCATTATTAAAACCACAAAGAAACAAATGTTTCCTTATTTCTCATTCTTATCTTGAAACGCATTTATTTCCCAAATGTATCCCTCTTTTCAGTCTCTGCCACCTCCTCTTAATACAGGCTTTCCTGATCTTTCTTCATTTATCTATCTTGCCTAGTACCAAAGTCCTAATTTATCTCTAAGCCTCTGAGCCTGCCCCCTCTGGGTTCTCCTGCTTTCCATTGCCAGATGCATTTATCTAAAACTAAATTTGGTCACCTTGCCTTTTCTGCCTGGTAACCTTTAATAATTCTTAAACCAATGTTCACAGAAAAGAATATTCTCAAAGGACCATAAGTTCTCCCAGAAAATCTTAAAAACCTGTGTATGTTGGTGAAAACTCAAAACAAAATAAGCTTCTGACTCAGTAAGATAATCACTTAATAATAGAGTGCTACCTGACTTCAGTGCCTATGACCACATTTGGATTTTTTTTCTTTTATTGTTATGTTAGTCACCATACAGTACATCATTAGTTTTTGATGTAGTGTTCCATGATTCACTGTTTGTGTATAACACCCAGTGCTCCATGTAATCCCTGCCCTCCTTATTACCCATCACCAGGCTCACCCATCCCCTCACCCCCTTCCCTTCTAAAACCCTCAGTTTGTTTCCCAGAGTCCATAGTCTCTCATGCTTTGTCTCCTACTCCGATTTCTCCCCCTTCATTTTTCCCTTCCTTCTCCTAATGTCCTCCATGCTATTCTTTATGTTCCACAAATAAGTGACACCATATGATAATTGACTTTCTCTGCTCCTCTTATTTCACTTAGCATAATCTCCTCCAGTCTCATCCATGTTGATTCAAAAGTTGAGTATTCATCCTTTCTGATGGCTTAGTAATATTCCATTGTGTATATGGACCATATCTTTATCCATTCATATGGATATGAATGGATAATATGAATATGGATTCATATTGAAGGGCATCTCATCTCTTTCCATAGTTTGGCTATTGTGGACATTGCTACTATGAACACTAGTGTGCATGTGGCCCTTCTTTTCACTACATCTATATCTTTCAGGTAAATACCCAGTAGTGCAATTGCTGGACCATAGGGTGGCTCTATTTTTAATTTTTTAGGAACCTCCACACTGTTTTTCAAAGTGGTTGTACCAACTTGCATTCCCACCAACAGTGTAAGAGGGTTCCCCTTTCTCCACAACTTCTCCAACATTTGTAGTTTCTTGCCTTGTCAAGTTTTGCCATTCTAACTGGTGTAAGGTAGTATCTCAATGTGGTTTTGATTTGAATTTCCCTGATGGCTAATAATGAACATTTTTTCATACATCTGTTAGCCATTTTTATGTCATCTTTGAAGAAGTGTCTGTTCGTGTTTTCTGCCCATATTTTGAATTGATTATTTGTTTTTTGGGTGTTGAGTTTGATAAGTTCTTTTTTTTTAAGATTGTATTTATTTATTTGACAGAGAGAGAGAGAGATCACAAGTAGGCAGAGAGGCAGGCAGATAGAGAGAGGGAAGCAGGCTCCCTGCTGAGCAGAGAGCCTGATGTGGGGCTCGATCCCAGGACCCTGAGATCATGACCTGAGCCAAAGGCAGAGGCTTTAACCCACTGAGCCACCCAGGTGCCCTGAGTTTGATAAGTTCTTTATAGAACTTAGATATCAACCCTTTGTCTGTAGTATCATTTGCAAGTATTTTCTCCCATTCTGTGGGCTGCCTCAATGTTTTGTTAACTGTTTCCTTTGCTGTGAAGAAACTTTTTATCTTGATGAGGTCCCAAAAATTCATTTCACTTTTGTTTCCCTTGCCTTTGGAGACATGAAAGAAGTTGCTGTGGCCAATGTTGAAGAGGTTACTGCCTATGTTCTTCTCTAGGGTTTTGATGGATTCCTGTCTCACGTTGAGGTCTTTCATCCATTTTGAGTTTATCTTTGTGTATGGTGTAAGAGAGTGATCCAGTTTCAATCTTCTGTATATAGCTGTCCAATTTTCCCAGCACCATTTATTGAAGAGACTACCTTTTTTCCATTGGATATTTTTTCCTGCTTTGTCTAAGATTAATTGATCATAGAGTTGAGAATCCATATCTGGGCTCTCTAGTCTGTTCCATTGTTCTATGTGTCTGTTTTTGTGCCAGTACCATGCTGTCTTGGTGATCATAGCTTTGTAGAAAAGCTTGAAATCAGGCAACGTGATGCTCCTAGGTTTGTTTTTCTTTTTCAACATTTCCTTGGTGATTCAGGGTCTTTTCTGGTTGCATGCAAATTTTAGGATTGTTTGTTCCAGCACTTTGAAAAATGCTGTTGGTATTTTGATTGGGATGGCATTGAAAGTGTAGATTGCTCTGAGCAACATAGACATTTAAACAATGTTTATTCTTCAATCCATGAGCATGGAATGTTTTTCCATCTTTTTGTGTCTTCTTCAATTTCTTTCATGAGTTTTTTTGTAGTTCCTAGAGTATAGATCCTTTATCTCATTGGCTAGGCTTATTCCAAATTATCATATGATTTTTGGTGCTATTGTAAATGGAATTGATTCTCTAATTTCTTTCTACAGTTACATTGTTAGTATATAAGAAAGCAATTCATGTCTGTGCATTGATTTTATATCCTGACACATTACTGAATTGCTGTATGAGTTCTAGTAATTTGGGGATGGAGTCTTTAGGGTTTTCCACATAAAGTATCATGTCATCTGCAAAGAGAGAGTTTGACTTCTTCTTTGCCAATTTGAATACTTTTTATTTCTTTTTGTTGTCTAATTGCCTTTGCTAGGACTTCTAGTACTATGGTGAACAGTAGTGACAAAAGTGGGCGTCCTTACTGTGTTCCTGATCTCAACGGAAAAGCTCTCAGCTTTTCCCCATTGAGAATGATATTCGCTGTGGGTTTTTCACAGATGGATTTTATGAAGTTGGGGAATGTTCCCTCGATCCCTATACTCTGAAGAGTTTTAATCAGGAAAGGATGCTGTATTTTGTCAAATGTTTTTTCTGCATCAATTGAGAGGACCATGTGGTTCTTGTCTCTTCTCTTATTTATATGTTCTGTCACATTGATTGATTTGTGAATGTTGAACCACCCTTGCCTCACAAGGATAAATCCCACCTGGTCGTGGTGGATAGTTCTTTTAATGTACTGTTGGATTCTATTAGCTAACATCTTGTTGAGAATTTTGGCATCCATATTCATTAGGGATCTTGGTCTGAAATTATCCTTTTTGATGAGGTCTTTGTCTGGTTTTGGGATCAAGGTAATACTGGCCTCATAGAAAGAGTCTGGACTTTTTCCTTATGTTTCTATTTTTGAAACAGCTTCAGGAAAATAGGTAATATTTCTCCTTTAAATATTTGGTAGAATTCCCCAGGAGATCCTTCCGTCCTTGGACTCTTGTTTCTTGGGAGGTTTCGATCACTGCTTCAATCTCGTTACTGGTTATTGGTCTATTCAGTTTGTCAAATGAGACTTCATGGTGTTAAAGTATGCTGTATAAATAAAAGTTTTGAAATCATTGGCTAGTAAAATTCATGAGAGAATTGAATGATAAAACACAGGCATACCCATGCAGAAGTCAAAAGAACTTGTACCATCTAATTTGGTACCATATCAATTACTGCAAATGCATTTTGTCCATCAGCAGCATAAGGCAGCTTATAATTCCTCAACACATGACACATTATTTCATGCCTCCCTACCTTTATTCATTCTGTTCCCTCTGCCTATAATAGTCTTCCCTTTCCAGTTTCCTCATTCCCCAGCTGCATTCTTTTCTTCCCTCTGCTCAAAGTTTCACTTCAAGTGACATCTTTCCCTGAAAAGTCTCTATGGAGACCATCCCCTTCATCAGCACCACCACCAACCTGGGAATGGGTGAACCTCAGCAGGGTTCACCTGCATGTCTTTTTTTCCCAGTAGGTCATAAACTGCAATGTCAGGGGCAATATCTTCTCAGTTTTACAGTCTCCAGCTCTTAGCACAGCAGTCCTCTAACTGTTAAAGGAGTGCTTGAATATGTAGGATGGAAAGGGTTCCATCCACAGTTTTCACTTCTCAGGGGATGCTCTGTGGTGTTGAATGCATTTTAACTTAGACTTCTGTTAAAACAAGCATTCAAACTGCCCTATGTGGGAGGTTGGTATCAGGGCCATGTCACTTAAGCACTTAAACAGATAAATATCCCTCTCATTAAGAATGACTTTTTGTTATTGTTGTTGTTGTTGTCCTTGGATAATTATATACCCTTTTTTTAATGAGAGAAATTTGTGAATTTAGGGATTTGAAAATATCTCAGTAGGTTAAAAATTTTAGCCAAGTTTTGTCAGAGTGCATAAAAGAATCTACTGAGAGAAAGAACTGGAAAGATAGAATGATCCAGGTTTTAGATGACTTTGAGAGGCAAAATAAGATTTTGGATTACTTTCTACACTGAGTTTTCCCTGGTTTTGTTTTTGTTTTTGCTTTTTTGTGTTTTGCTTTGTTTTTTTTTTTTTGGAAAAGGATATTACATAGAACACCTTAAAAGATGAAGAGATGATCCTTCAAAATATTATGGGCTAGTTTTCTGTACTGAGCATAAGATTAGAGTTTTAACAGTCTGCAGTAATCAACTCACAGGTTTTCCAAACATTTTTCTTCTTTAGAGTTAGAGATAGAGATCCTAGATTCTAAAGATTTTCAGTATTTCAGAAACAATGAAATCATTTTATTTTCCAGATTTCTTTTTTACTAATAATTCCTTTCCTTTCTCATAATAGCTTAAAATAAAGCCCTATTTCCTGTTCAAATTTACTCTGGACTGAGAAAAAATGGTTAGGTTCTGTATTATGATTTTTTTCAATTCAAGTTAAATCAGTTTAGCTGTTATCTTAAAATACCTTTGTCTATTTTATTTTATTTGTTTTTTAAAGATTTTATTTATTTATTTGACAGGGAGGGAGACACCACAAGTAGGCAGAGGGACAGGCAGAGGGAGAGGGAGAAGCAGGATCCCCACCGAGCAGAGAGCCTGACATGGGGCTTGATCCCAGGACCCTGAGATCATGACCTGAGCCAAAGGCAGAGGCTTAAACCACTGAGCCACCCAGGCACCCCACCTTTGTCTATTCTAACTGAACTCTTCTGTTATATTTAAAAATCATGTTGTACCTCATTTGTGGTTATTATTAAACTTTTTAAGTTTAAAGTTCTTTTTAAGATAAGGATGGTAACTCATTATATGTGAAAAAAAAAGGTATGAGATATGACAATAAAAATAAGATTTAAAATTGAAATTTGCCTATGCTATTATTATAATCAAGTTAAAACCTACAGGGATAAAATTACCAAGAACAGAGAATAACATCTTTGACTAACCAACAGGGATTGTCTGAGGTTCTTGCTGCACGGCTGATAATATATTAGCTGTACTTAGGAGAATCTAGCTTAAGGAAATTTACTTAACGAAATTAACTCTGAAATAAAGACATGGGGTGTATGTAGGATATTCTTAATACAAGAGTATAACCCACTGCTTCCTTAAAACATGACTCTATGTGCTATTTGTGGAGCTATCAAAAAATTTTAATTTTTGTAAACTTCTATATTAAGACTAATTACATTTTTGGGGTAGCGAGATAACCTTTTTGCTTTCACTTTTGTTCTTGAAACTTAGTCTAAAGTTACCAACTCATGAACTTTTCTCCTGGGCTGTGATTCAAGTTTAGTTCTCATTTTTTTTTCAGATAAACTAAGATTCTACAAGATGAACTATTTTAGTCTACCCAATGTCTTATCATGTAGAATGAATCCCAGGGCTTAAGTGCCCACTGGTGCTAATAATCTTTCAACATTTCCAGATCAATATTCTGAACATCTCCTTGCACTATTGTCTCTTTGTGATTCTCTAAATGCAATGGAGGAGTTTGAGTGAAAGTACATTTGTCCCAGAATAGAAAATATTTTCTCAACCTTTTAGGAAAAAGACTCTTTTGTGTTTATTTTAGTCGTATGTGCCTTTTTCTCCAATGTTAAAAACAGATTGCAGGTGGGAAAATTGTAATTAAAGATTTGAATGAGTTGGGTTTATCAAGGTTTAATTATAAATTAGATATATGTAAATTAAATATGAACATGGATCCAAGTAGGCTGCTTCTATTCATTATAGACAATCTTTTCTACGGTTTGAAAACTGAATTACTCATGTATCAGACTGATTTTATGATAATCTAAAAACAGCCATGTATTTTTGTTTCTGAGTAGTAGTATGTTCCAAAAGAACCACTAACCACTCCTTGCTATTTCAATCACAATATTCATTACTTTTCAGTGAAAATAATATTTATCAAGAAAAACCAGTGGAGTTTTCTGAGGTCAAATATATTGCAAAATGGGGGTTTATATTGGGTCTTTTAAATGTATGCCTTTTTCATACATACTTCACAATTGCCTACATCCTGCCTAATAGATTTTGATGCATAATTACCTTAATATTTTTATAGGTCCGGAGATCAAATATTGACATTTTTATGTAGTGTGCTATTTTCTTTTTTTGCTCAGGTTCTGTCTTTAGGAGCAGATGTACTACCAGAATATAAACTGCAGAGCCCACGTATAAACAAGTTTACAATATTGCACTACAGCCCCTTCAAGGCCGTCTGGGATTGGCTTATTCTGCTCTTGGTCATATATACTGCTATATTCACACCCTACTCTGCAGCCTTTCTCCTCAATGACAGAGAAGAACAGAAAAGACGAGAATGTGGCTACTCTTGTAGCCCTTTGAATGTGGTGGACTTGATTGTGGATATTATGTTCATCATAGATATTCTCATAAACTTCAGAACAACGTATGTAAATCAGAATGAAGAAGTGGTAAGTGACCCAGCCAAAATAGCAATACACTACTTCAAAGGCTGGTTCCTGATCGACATGGTTGCAGCAATCCCTTTTGACTTGCTGATTTTTGGATCTGGTTCTGATGAGGTAAGAGCTACTTCAAAATCTTATTTTCTGAAAGATTGCAATTACAAAAGTGAATCTACTATTTCAACTGAAAAAAAAAAAAAAACCCCACAAGTGGTCGCTTTAGAAACTTCCCATATCTCAGAGATGAAATTCATCTCATTGGAAATGCTATAAAATGAAATGGGACAATCTTGCCACTCCAAATACTTCACAATTCTCTCTATTTTTGTTAAGAGATACTAAAGACTATCTTTCAACCAAGAAAGCATACTTTTTGGAAAAGTGTTTCATAACACATAACACCTTTCCAGGCTATAAATTCTCTCCATGTTAACTTCATGGATATAAAACTATCCAAGTTGAAGATGTCTCTTTCCTTCTTGACTCATAATTGTGGTTTGAGACAGCAAGAACTTATTTTATGTTCAAATTTTGTGGAAGAAACATCTTCTAAAATGTCTTGTTCAAAACTCTTTCTCTTAAATAATACCTAGATTGGAAAAAAATTTTGTGTTCTCAGTATCTTATAAAGTTGGAAACTTCAAGGAAATCTGACAAGTATATGTACAGGGCATTTTCTGGTTAGAGTCCATAACTTTAACCAGATTCTTAAGGGGTTCTTTGATCCAAAAACAGTTAAGTTCTCCTAAAGTCCCCTCCATTTAATTGCCATGAATTCTTATTGTTAATAATCAATCTATTGTAAATAATACAATAATCTTATTGTAAATAAAGAATCCAGGAAGATTCTTGGAGAATCTTACAGACTTACAGAAGATGTGAAAGTAGTTCTAAGGGAGTAGCTTGAAAAAGCTAACCACATTGTGTTGAATTTTAAAATTTCAGGGTGCTTTTCTATATGAGAATCCCATCTTTTCTTTTTGTTCAAGAGGAGATCAAATACCAAAATGCCTCCCACAGATGTCTGCTCCCTGGCCAATTAAGGATTTAGGATAAGAGAATCCTCTGCTGCCAAGAGGAACAATTGGTTTAGAAGTAAATTATCTCCTGTAGATATGCCTGTTGAACTCTGGGCAATTAAGAACAGGGCAGTGAAGGGGTCCCCCAGGTGGCTCAGTTGATTAAGCATCAGACTCTTGGTTTCAGCTTTGATTGTGGTCTCAGGGTCCTTGGGTGGAGCCCTGGTCAGGCTCCATGGAGTCTGCTTGAAACTCTCCCTCTCCCTCCACCTCTGCCACTCCCCCAGCTCATGTTTTTTTTTCTCTCTCTCTCTCAAATAAATAAATAAATAAGTAAAATCTTTAAAAAAAGAAGAAGAAGAAGAGTAAGACAATGGAGCAATATGTTCTTCCTGCATTTTACAAACCTTACACAAAGCCTCAAGCCTCACTCTCCTCATCTGTAAAAATATTACTTCCTCATTTGCATTGTTTTATTTATTTGTTTTTAATTTGAGGCTCTAATGAGATAATACACCTGAAACTCTTAGAAAAATAGAAAAAGTTAGGCACTGTTAAACCAGTTGAACGTTTCATGTTAGATACTCTTAACTTTGGTTGTTAATTAAGAAGCAAGAAAGTGAAATACTTCTTGATACTTATCTTTATGACTTTCTTACAAAGGGTGATCCATATACTTACATCAGATAAGTTCTTCTTGATAAACAATAGAGTAAAATCTCACTCTTTCAAATTTTAAAATATGTACACCAAATTAGATTTCAACTTGGTGAAATAAAAAATGAATGAAAAAATAAATAGGTAAATAGGAAGGGGAAGTTAATTTACTGATGAGATTTAATCAATAACAATCAAACCAGTATTTGAATATGCTGATTAAAACCATTAACGTAGGCCGGGTTGGCTCAGTGGGTTAAAGCCTGTCTTCCGCTCAGGTTATGATCTCGAGGTCCTGGGATCAAGCCCCGCATTGGGCTTTCTGCTGAGTGCGGAGCCTGCTTCTCCCGCTCTCTCTGCCTGCCTCTCTGCCTACTTGTGATCTCTCTCTCTCTCTGTGAAAGAAAGAAAGAAAGAAAGAAAGAAAGAAAGAAAGAAAGAAAGAAAGAAAGAAAGAAAGAATCTTAAAGACAAAACCATTAAGGTAGAATTTCTAGGATGCAGTATTTGATTAGTTTACTTCCAGTTACTGTATCACTTGAAAATAATAAAATTAAAATATATGATTTAGATAATCACTATTTCAGACTGGAATTCAAGAGCTGAAACAAAAACTAATTGTGATTCACATTAGCATTGGAGGAAATAGTTTCTGGGAAAAATGGTATCTGGACTATTTTTTCCATGTAGCATCAAGGAAAAGGTGAAGTTTGCCTCAAAGAAAGCAATGCCACTTCTCCACTCCCGTGTGCTTTCATGGGTTCTCTGATTATCCCAAAACTACTCCTCATTCTTTTAAGATGTGATATGATATGAGAAGAGTTCTGACTTTGGACTTAGATAAACCTGGGTCTAACTCTTCTCTTTGCCACTTACTTTCTATATTTTGGCAAGATACTTAACTCATTAAGATTGCATTTGCTTTTCTGTAAAATGGTGAAAGGTATGTTCTTATGATTTTAAAAACTAAATAAATCAGAATATATGAAGAGATTCACTCAGTACCAGGTACATAGTAAGTGCTTGCCAAAGGTTACTCTTCTTCTTTCCATCCCTTTGGATTAAAGTCTATTTCTTAATGAAGTCTTCCCTTAAACTTACAGGTTACCACAGTAATCCATAAATACCTTAATCAATCAGGTATTCAACAAATAGTTATTGAGTGTCTATGATCTTACAGTAGTTATTAGATTAGCTAGTTGCAGCTAGGATTCCTGAAGAAATAGGAGACAGAAAGGAAATATTTTGAGGACAGTTGTTAGGTTGCAAAGCAAAGAAACATAGGGCATATTTTAGAGTAGGCATCAAGGATAGCAAGGGAAGGGATGGGTCTGGAAGGGGAATAAGGGTGTCAACTATTGGGATGAGTTGGCTATGAGAGGTAGCAATAGGACCAATGCTAAATTGGACTACTTTATACATTTTTCAAGAATAATAATGAAGATACTTCTTTTATGTGCAAACATATTATGTAGCTATAATCAGGCTTTTAAAAAATATATTTATTTATTTGAGAGAGAGAGCAAGCGGGGGCAAGGGGAGAAGTAGAGGGAGAGGGAGAAAGTTCTCAGGCACTCTCCTGGCGGAGCACAGAGCCCAATCAGGGGCTCAATCCCAAGATTGCAAGATCGTGATCTGAGCTGAATGAAACCAAGAGCCAGATGCTTAACTGACTGAGCTACCCAGGCACCCCTTCAATCAACCTTTTGGTTAGGTTTTTCAATACATAGTGATATTTCAAAATGATACTTTCCCAAAAGTGTATAATGTTATGTAGTAAAACCATTAAAAATATTTGGCTTCCTTTTTTGTTTCTGGCAAAAAAAAAAAAAAAGAAGAAGAAAAATACTTCTAGAAAAAAAGAGATCTTATATTCAAAGGAACTAATTTGGGAAGTTACATCACATGAATGTGAAAAATGAAAACCTTTGGGATTTTTGACCCAAAACTAAATGGCAAATCCTAAAATCATTAAGCTAGAGGTCACTCTGATGAGACATTATCTAGTGCAATGTTTTTCAAACTAGGGTATCATAGAAGTAACTGAGAGAGTTGGCCTGAGTTCAGAGGCCCTCAAAAGTTGACATCGGGACAGATTGATAAAACTCAGAGCCGTCCACCTCTACTGTAAAGGATTAGCTTAATTGTATTTGCTATACCAGTGGGTTTCATGTAATTTTTTTTTACAAATTTTAATGAGAATTGACAACTCATTTTGCCATTTCCAGAAAATTCTATGGTAATCTCTACTTGAGTAGGTTCATTCATTCTATAAGCATTTATTGAGAACCCACTATTGCCAACATGCTAGACCCTGCGTTTACAAAAAGAATAAGACAAGGACCCCACTGGGAGATTACAGTCTACAATCGAGAACAACAGATGAGCAGAGAGAGAAACATCTAATAAATGTTTTAATAGTACCATGTACAGGGGGACATGTGAACATGGAAGGGGGTTCCTGAAAACCAGTGGATGTTTTTCAGGTAGAAGGGGTAGGAAAGTCATGCCAGTTAGATAAGAAGCCCATTAGAAGCATGAACATATCAGGTATTAGTTCCCAGTCCTATCAGACCCAATATTACAAATATTTTATAAAGCCCCTTTTATTACTGTTAAATAAAAGTCATAAATAGTATAGCCTTTTTATACACAAAATTTTATTAATATAATATATAGTGCCCACCCTTAATATAAAGAAGAAATAAAAGAAATGTGTTCATAATTAAATACCTGGTTGAATATATAAATGCTACTAGCATGTCTACATTAAATGATATAATGAAATTATCAGGTGCTTATACCTAGTTATGAGGAAATCCATATTTGAGTAATAAACTCAACAGCAAACCGAATATTAATTTATTTTATATTTTCATTTTAACATAAGGGTTAAATATATATATGTATGTGCTTATACAGGTATATATGTGTATGCATGCACATTTGCAGGTAGATATGCATATATATGCATATATTAGTATTTATACACACTTAGAAATCTCATGACTATGATAACAACAAATGTGGACTGACATAGCCATGCTGTATACACACAGTATACAATACCACAGGACTTGCTGTCACTGAAAATATAATTTTCTGGAACAGTAAACAATTCTTATTGAAGGTCCAAAGTAAACAAGTTAATTTTCTCTCAGTTTACAAGGTAGCTAAATTCCTGGATATTTTAATGAATATTAAAATGTGCAAAAGTGAACATCTGTTTAGATGTAAAACCCGGCATTGAAGCTCAATAAATAAGTTTGGGTTTTGCCAATACAAATGACTGTGGGACATTGAAAAATTATATAGGATACAGATAATTTTTCTGCTGTTGGAGACTGCTCTAGGCATTATAAGACTACTTACCTCACTGTACTGGGAAGTAAGGGAAAATTCAGGAAAATGGTGTTAAATACTATAAAGATATAAAGTAGGATGAAGGCCAGAAATAAATCACTGGCTGTGTCAGTTCACTATGTGTTGGTGTCAATTAGGTCAGATACTGGCCACAGCCAAACTGAAGTAGCTTCAGAAATTAACAGGAAGCATGTAGGGCCCCAAGTTCTTGCTAAAATCTTGGTAATAAAATGAGGTGAGAAAGGCAGTACTGGAAGGCTACACATGGTGAAGGAAAGGGTTACTGTTTTTGTTTTTGTTTTTCCCCTTAAGAAGCTTAGGAGACAAGAAAAAGTCTTGTCGTGCTGAATGACTTCCACAGGTGGCTAATTTGGATGAGGAGATGATGAGAGATTGTTGGAGAAGTGCCATTTGAGTTGAACCTTGACCAGAAAAAACTAGCCTCGTGAAAACACAAGCAGAGCATTTCGAGCAAAAGAAAACACTAGAGAAAATGGCCCAACTGGGGAACAAGCTTAGTGTGTTAGAGCAAAAAGGCCAGGGGCAGTTGGGCTGAACCATAGTGCGTGGGAGTTGAGTGCTCAGACAGGAGGATGAAGAAACAAGGACCAAATCACGTACAGCAGTGACATTTGGGGCATTTGGAGTTTATTCTGGCTGCAGTGGAGACTTTGGAGTGGGGACAACATGATCTAACGGACGATTTTAAAGACCTCCTGGCTGATGGTCTGCAGACAATTTAGTGAGGGTAGAAGCAGGGGAAGGCTTCTTCGAAGCTTTGAGCTTTTGCTATAATGCAGCAGGAACAAAACAGCAACCGCTTGGACCACATGGTGGCAATAGAGTTGAGGAGATAAAGATACATTTGGAACATAGTAGAGGGGAGCTGTTAGGCTTGTTGATGGATTAAATATTGTTGGAGGAATAAGAAACAAAGCAGAATGAATGATGGTTCAAAGATTTTGTTGTTTCTTTCCTCTTGTTTGAATTATTTTGGAGGATGGAGGCCCTGAAACAACTTTTGTAGGTGGCCACTCATTTATCCAGATAGGAAAAACCTGGGGAGAAGGTGCATTATGGGGGAGAAATTCCTGTTTGGTCCATGTGAAGTCTGAGGTGCCGATCAGTCATCCAAGTACCGAGAGCATGCAGGCAAGTCAGGGACTCCATGAGCAACTAGAAAGATACATATGTGAGTATAAGAAAAAGAAGTGAGATCCATTAAATTATAATTAGATATAATCATGGCAAAGATTGGTTTAGACCAGGACTTCTACCTCAGGACCATGCACAGATTTTGGATCTTATAAAAGAGTTTGGAGATTCATATTTAGTAGGTCTAAAGTAAAGACTTGAAACTTGCATTTTTAAAAGTGGCAGGAATTTCTGCTGTTTAGATATGCAAGATTTGGTGGCCTTATCTGGAACAAAGAGGAAGTCTGTGTGCTCATGGGTGAACATTTCTACAAAATAAAGACGTAAATAATCAAGCAAAGCAGTGGTTTTAAACTAAATATAAGGACGGTTATGATTTCACCATCGCTTAATTCTAACTGAATTATTAAAATGTTATTTCTATGCATCACAGCATCTCAGATGACCTTACAGAAAGCAATTTTGTCAATGTCAATTAACTATTAATGTCTTCCTTGCCAATTTCTCTAAATGGTAAGATACTGTAATATTTCAGTTTTATTTACATTCAACTCTGAAGGAAACCTATTCGAATTTAGGATCTATATTATTTTAGCTATAAAACATATATCCTAGCAATGCTGAAGCTAGCTTGGCATATACATTTTTACATAAGCAGAATTACACATACATTTTATATGAACAGAATTGCTTACTTTTTCAAAACACTCATTTAACTTTTTAGCTTAAGTAAATGCAAATCTCCTACTAATAACTAGAGGATCTTCCAAAATATTAAGAAAATATGCCGAAGAATGGGTGCTTGGGTGGATCAGTCGGTTAGGCATCTGATTCTTGACATCCACTCAGGTCATGGTCTCAGGGTCCTGGCATCAAACCCCACATTGGACTTCCTGCTCAGCAGGGAATCTGCTTCTCCCTCTCCCTCTGCCCTTGCCCTCTGTCTCATGCTCTCTCACCCTCTCTCTGTCAAATAAATAAATAACATCTTAAAAAATAAAGAAAGGAATATTGATGATAACTGGGCTTTCCGATATTACCAGTATCTTCCTGATGTTAATGCCATCTAGACAGACCAAGGAAAGAAAAGATTCTCTATTTCTTAATTTTTGCATCATCAAATATCATGCCACCCATAGCAAATTGTCTCAATATCACTGATACAAGAGAACATTATTGACTCTGTCTCCAAAAAATCAACTTTTCATTATCTGCCTCAAGTTTTCTCCTATTTCACTTATCTGTGGAAAATCTGACTTTCAAATATATCAATTGTTAGACTCTAAACCATTCTCTTTAGCTACGCACTTCATTAATGTCTTCCTTTCCTGAAAATTAGTGGGGATTTTGTGATTACCTACTTCCTTTGTGGACCTCTCTCCATTCCTACTTTATTATTTTTCATGAATCCTAAATACAGGCAAGGTGTTTGAAATGTAAGTATAAACAGTGCTCCTTGAGGGGAAGTTTTAATAGAAAAGAGGAGTTTCTGTTGACATTGATATGTTTGTTTCATTAGTCTGTTAGATGCATCATAGGATGGACACAAGGGAAAACTTAGCAAGCATCTGTATAGAAATTCTGATCACCTTGTCAGAATTCTTTCTGAACCTGATCTCTACAGCAGTTGCCATTAGTTTGTTAGAAGTGAATTGCTAAAACATTAGACATACTCATGTTCAAAATTAAAAAAACAAAATACATTTTGAAGAACTGTATACATAATATATTTCTACCTATAAAATGAATGCGTCTCCATTTAGATAGTTCTTGGAAGTTAAGGCAGATATCTCCATTGGCTTGTATTTGAGGCTGTTGGTCATGCCTCCAGAACTCTGTGGTATGACAAGTGAGAAACACAGGATCCCCAGTGCAATAATTTTGAACCAAGGAAATATAAGAACATTCCATCAAAAAAATGTTTTTCATAAGTTGATCATTCATTTATCATGTATATATGATCTATTGTCTATAGTTTGTTAGAGATGACAAAACGTTCAATTTTTTGTTAAATATTTCTCAAAACAAGTCAAATTCCCATTTTAAAAATATAACATCTATAATTTTTTATTCATTGTAACATTAGCTTATTACTATTTAAAATCATTTCATGATCAGTTTTCCATGTTATTATAACTAAAAAAAGGGAAAGTGAGTTCAAATTACAGCAAAATAAAATGTTAATTATAAACAAAATAAAACTAAAAGCATCTTGACAGTAAAGGTTGTTAAATATTGGAGTGTGTTTCCAGGGAGGTTATAAAATCTTGAGTTTGAAAGCCTCGGTTTGTGGAAGAATTTGTGAGATTTGATATGAGTAAAGAATAAGCTAGGTGATTTCCTTAAGGTTTTTTTCATACCCAAAATATGGGGTTTTTTTTATTGTATCAGTGAATGTGTCCTTAGAGATATTGAAAAATTGTGACTTAAGCTGAACAAAAAACTAAAAACTAGTTTCAATATTGTTTAAGTTTTATTGGGTAAGTAATTCATGGAATGGTATATACAAGTGCCAGAGCTTAGAGAGAATTGAAATAAAATCTAAAGCAAAACATGAGTATAGAGTTATGAAATGTTTTTCTAAGTGTTCCCATTTCCCCTCTTGTACCCAATATTTCTCGACAAACAGAACAGAATGATGGATTAAGTAGGAATTTTCAGTGATGATTCATTCTTTCAATACTGTAGACAAAACTGAAGATCACATACTTATATTTCCCCATTTATAAAATAATTCTATCCACTTACTACAGGCAAAAGTTTTGGAGAGTAACCTCTGAAATGAAGTATTCTAAATGTAAGATTCTTGAAAGAGCTTATGTAAAAATTATTTTGAAAACTTATCAAGCATAATACTTTCTCTTACTGATGAGGCTTTCTCAGTTTAAGTGTAGCCAGATTTACTCTTGAGAAGAGAATTGTTTGAAAATAGTAAGAAGTCCCCTCTTCTAATTTCAGGCCTTCAGAAAGAATTCCACTTACACTGAGAAAGATTATTACTTCATTTATTGTAAAATATCTAGTGAAAAAATAACATAGTCTTCTTGAGTCTGGGTCTGGTATCTAACGTGCTTATAAAATTGCAGTTGTTTAGAGTATATATATTTAAAATAAAGTTTAGTTAAGAAAGCTATACGTAATAAAAGAAACTAACTTCTATATCAGTATAAGAAAGTATCTAGGGCTTCATTTTATTTTTAAAATTTTTATTTTTTTTGTTTGAGAGGGAGAAAGAGAAAGAGCACATGCCAGGGGAAAGGCAGAGGAAGAGGGAGAAGCAGACTCCCCACTGAGCAAGGAGCCTAACATGGGGCTTGATCCCAGGACTCCCAGGACCAAGACCTGAGCCAAAGGCAGACACTAAACCTACTGAGCCATCCAGGAGCCCTGAAAGTATCCAGGGCTTTAATAAACTATGGATATGGGCACATTTTTTAAAAAATTGAAATTGGATGATATGCTTCAACCACTCAGATTTGAATAATTTGAATTGCCAGGGGAAGGATCATTTTACATTTAAAAAGTTCTGACAATTGGGCCCCTGGGTGGTTCAGTGGGTTAAAGCCTCTGCCTTTGGCTCAGGTCATGATCTGGCTCTCTGCTCGCCAGGGAGCCTGCTTCCCCCTCTCTCTCTGCCTGCCTCTCTGCCTACTTGTGATCTCTCGCTCTCTCTCTGTGTCAAATAAAATAAATTTAATCTTTTAAAAAAATAAAAAATAAAAAGTTCTGACAAAAGACATTAAAAAGTCTTAAGTAAGTCTACTTTCCTTACTGTAGCATTCAGGCAAAAAAAGTTTGCAATATCATTCAATAGTTAAAAGAGTTCAAGTCTGAAATGGCATAGGTACTAATGAGGCAGAGCCGTGGCTTATTAGAATTCATTATGTTTCCTTTGCTACAGTTCATGAGCAGAAACAGAACACAAAGTACCTTGCTTCAAGCTATTGTGAAGTAGCTCACCTCTTTCTCCATCTTATTTATTATGATGTGTTTGTAGGTCATAATCACACATGAGTCTTGTGAGCTCTTACGCTTTTTTAGTCTACCAAAAGTAATAATAAACAGTATTTTTCTAATACCAGTAAAAAGTTAAGAAATAACTTCTAAGAGAATATTTTTTTACCTCTACTATTTTGAAATTATTGCAATAGATTAAAAGATAGTTTTATTTTTGTTTTCAAAAATTGGAAAAAAAACCCCACAAAAACAGATTTACGTAATATGTTTGAGTATTATATGAATTAGATACACTGTGAGAGAAATGTATAAGCTGAAAACATTCTAGTTAGCCAAGTTTTGATGTTAACACAACTATAAGGTAGTTGTTGGTCTCATTTTTCATTTGCACATAATACAAAGAGAGAACATTGAACTACAGTGGGGACTAATAGTCTCCAACAAATTGGCAAGAGAAGATGGATCATTCTTTAAGCTACTCTCTCTGAGATTTTGGTGCAATCATTTATCTCTTTGTGTAATATGGGCAAAACACTTTAAATCTATAAAGAGTTATTTAAAGAAGAAGAAAAGAGTTATCGCAATCTTAAGTGTCATGTACGAGATATGCTGTATGCAACTGTAGCTAAGGAAGAATACCCAGGTATGTTAGCAGCACCTTGACAACGATAAAAATAAGATCAAGTTATTTGTTACAATGTCAAATAACATAGTAGGTATGCTTGAGTACATGTTATGGAATTACAAGAGAATGGGTTTGACTGTTGAAATCAATTTTCATTCTTCCTTATGAAGCAACTGAAAGGTAAAACAACTGTTTAGTTATTTCTCCTCCTTTTCTCTCCCTCTACCTTTCTCTCCTTCCCCCCCCTTCCTCTCTTTCTCTCCCTCCCTCTCTCTCTACAACTGCAATTATTTTGTAGGAATAATGTCAGTTGGGTTGAGATTTCATCATGTGCTATATTTCTTAAGCTTTTTTTTTTTCCCAAAAAAGATGTTACTTATGTGTTCTTGTATAAATTATACTCATTTATCTGCTTGGAGAACTTACTGGTCACCTAGGCTTTACCTCGTTTTGATATAATCCCAGAAGAAACATCAGATGTTTTTTTGAAGGGAGGAGGAAGGAGGGAGGTGGCCTACAGAGCAGATTGATTCCTTTTTCTTTTTTTTTTTTTCATAACATCATTTTTGTTTTACTATCTTGGCAGCCAGAAGAGTCGTTAGTACTTATTATCACAATATGTTATTAAAACATCTCATTTGTTTTGAAGCATTTCACTTCATTAACCAAATACCCTAGAGAATTTTCATAATATTCAGTTATTTTGAGGTTCAGAGAGAAACTTTCTTTCAAAGATAAAAAGTTTTGAGCAATAATCTTCAAATGCTTCTGATTTCTCAACACAAGTAAATAGGTAACAGAGCAAGGAGGAAATATAAACACACTTCAGTTTGAAGCTGTGAAGTGTAGAAAGAGACACATTGAACCAGGGTGATTCCTGTTACTGATGTCCAAACAGTTAGTGCATCTAAATGGTGCTCTTGTCGTTAAAATTCCTGCCATTTCCTGAGGAGGCCAAAAGGCCAGTGTTAAGAAGCTTCCAGTTGGAATTCTAACTATCAAAGTAATGCATTTGGAAAATGTGTAAGTTCTGTCAATCCAGTTCACAATATATTGTTCCTGCTTACTGATAGAAACTAAAGCACATGGGACATTTAAATAATATAAAAAGCTAGTATTTATGGGGCATTGTTTACAACCCATGAGGAGGCATTATTATACCCATTTAGAGATGAAAAATTTGAGGTTTAGAAATTAAATAAACAACATATCCAAGATGACAGACTGGTATCGATGCAGAGTGCATACATCCATTTGTTTGTTCCAAAGTCCTAACATATAACTGATCAGCTAGAACAGACATATGAAAACATGCTCAACATCACTCAAAATCAGGGAAATACAAATCAAAACTATAGTGACGTACCACCTCACACCTGCCAAAATGGCAAAAATCAATAACACAGGAAACAACAGATGTTGGCAAAGATGCAGAGAAAGGGGAACCCCTTACACTACTGGTGAGAATGCAAACTGGGACTGCCACTCTGGAAAAAAGTATAGAGGTGCCTCAAAAAGTTAAAAATAGAACTATACTACAACCCAGCAATTGTAATAATAGGTACTTACCTAAAGGATACAAACATACTGATTTGAAAAGGAACATGTACCCCGATGTTTATAGCAGCCCTATCAACAACAGCCAAATTCTGGAAAGAGACCAAACGTCCATCAATGAATGAATGGATAAAGAAGCAGTACATATATACAATGGACTATTACTCTGCCATCAACAAAAGTGAAATCTTACCATTTGCAACAGTGTAGGTGGAACTAGAGTGTATTATGCTAAGCAAAATAAGTCAAAGAAAGACAAATACCACATGATTTCACTCATATGTGGAATTTAAGAAGCAAAATACATGAACATAAGAAAAGGAAGTAAAAAAAAAATAGTGAGAGAGGGAGGCAAACCATAAGAGGCTATTAACTATAGAGAACAAACTGAGGGTTGCTGGAGGGGAGGTGGGTGGGGGATGGGCTCAATGGGTGATGAGGATTAAGTAGGGCACTTCCTGGGATGAGCACTGGGTGTTATACGTAAGTGATGAATCACTAAATTCTACTCCTGAAACAAGTATTACACTGTATATTAACTAACTAGAATTTAAATAAAAACTTGAAATAGAATTTAAATAAAAACTTGAAATAAAGAAACAAAAGAAAGAACCAACTAAATTTGAAAGAAAATAGCTGATCTGTTAAAATGTTGATAATTCAAATGATGGAAAGTTGACTTTTCTTCCAGAGAACTACCTAATGCTAACTCAAACTCTCCATTTACTGATCCAAAAGAGATAACACTCTTTACATTTGTGAAGAAAAAAAATACTATTTTCTTTTTTCCACCTTGAAAATTAATAACTAAGGGGTGCCTGAGTGACTCAGTGGGTTAAAGCCTCTGCCTTCGGCTCAGGTCATGATCTCAGGGTCCTGGGATCGAGCCCCACATCAGGCTCTCTGCTCAGCAGGGAGCCTGCTTCCCCGTCTCTCTCTGCCTGCCTCTCTGCCTACTTGTGATCTCTCTCTCTCTCTGTCAAACAAATAAATAAAATCTTTAAAAAAAAAAAGAAAAAAAGAATTAATAACTCAGCATTGAAAGCAAGGAAGACCTCACTTCTCCACACATCCCATAATGAGTAAAGGCCAGAGCCCAAATGTGATAAGCACATCAACTATGTAATTTCTTCTCACCTCTAGAAGGTTCCAATACAAATTGAAAAGAATTCGGAGGAGACTGAAGGATCTCCCCTTCTCCTAGTGACCACTCTGGCACAAGAAAAAGAAGAAAGGAAGAAAGGAAGAGAGAGAGAGAGAGAGAGAGAGAAGAAGAAGAAGAAGAAGAAGAAGAAGAAGAAGAAGAAAAAGAAAGAAACAAAGAAACAAAGAAAGAAAGAAAAAGAAAGAAGAAAGAAAGAAAGAAAGAAAGAAAGAAAGAAAGAAAGAAAGAAAGAAGAAAGAAAGAAAGAAAAAGAAAGAAAGAAAGAAATTACATTTATTATGGAATATTAATGAAACTATTTTTCTTAATATTTAGTGCCTTTTTTCCATGAAGTCAATATGACTGGATAGAGGGTGATAGCTCTGACATCTGCTATTTCTTTAATTAAAATGTAAGTGTTCTTAATACAGTAGGATGTACTCTGCAAAATAAACACCGACAATGAACACATAAAATGACTCAATAATTGATTGGTAAACACCATGTAACTATGGAATAATTATATACCCTGCGAATTATATAGTACTTATAGCTGACATTATTTAGGAAACCTAAGAAATGAACTTGTAATTTGTACTTATCAGATTTCAAATCCAAACAACCAGTTAAGTATCCTGTTATTATATAGAAGTGGCCTATCATTAGATACCTGGTCAGTAATAATCATACAATTAGTTACACATATCACACCCCAAAGAAAAATACATCATATCATTGGGACATCAAGAAACAATACATCAATGTAACACATTTAGAAAAGAAAAATGAATTTAAATATAGTGCATAAAGCATTCATATAATCATCCAATAAGTCTCCCAATGATGTGCTTGCCAGGCTCATTATGTGGGTCTCTTTCAACTCTAACATCAGCTCCTCAGCAAGATCTCGTTTGGCCTCTTTCTAAAGTCACCCCCATGCTGCCCATGCCCTCAAACACCTTCTATCATACCACTCTGTTTTATTATCATTATCACACTTTTCACTCTGAAATGAGCTTATTTGTTCCTTTAAAAAATAGCTCTCTCAAAAAAAAAAAAAAATAGCTCTCTCTCCCCAAAAGACAGTGGACCTTGCTTCTCCTCATTAGAGAAGGCATTTTGTCTAGTAAGTAAATATCTTTTTCTGTTATAAAAGTGATCATGTCTGCATGCTCAACACTATAATCCCAGTGCTTGGCCCTTCCTAGGCACACCACCAACATACAGGGATGTTTATTGGTGAATGAATGATTTACTGAGTATTCATTATCTTCAAGTCACTTGGTTAAAACATAAAACTAGACAGGTGGAGTCTCTGTCTCATGGGTCTTTCATGTCAAGATAATGAATTAATGTACCCCAGACTTTTAAAGTATTTTCCAAAGCAGATGTAAAATTTAAAAAAAAAAAAAAATCCTTAATACTTAATTCAAATATACATTCATCCGCAGTGCTACTGTATTGTTTTAACCTTACTTTGTTTCACAGGAACATACACTGAATTGTTTGCCAACTGTTTCTGACCATACACATTTATTTCCACAGACAACAACATTAATTGGTCTTTTGAAGACAGCTCGACTCCTTCGTCTTGTGCGAGTGGCCCGGAAACTCGATCGATATTCAGAATATGGCGCTGCTGTTCTCATGCTCTTAATGTGCATATTTGCCCTGATAGCTCACTGGCTGGCTTGCATTTGGTATGCAATTGGGAATGTAGAAAGGCCCTACCTGACAGACAAAATCGGATGGTTGGATTCCTTAGGACAACAAATCGGGAAACGTTACAATGACAGTGACTCAAGTTCTGGACCGTCCATTAAAGACAAATATGTCACAGCACTTTATTTTACCTTCAGCAGTTTAACCAGTGTAGGATTCGGGAATGTGTCTCCTAACACCAATTCGGAGAAAATCTTTTCAATCTGTGTCATGTTGATTGGCTGTAAGTAGACTAATCTTTTGTTATTTATTAGGATAAAATATCACAGAATTGATATCTGTAGACAATTCAGAGTAAGGCAAAGAAAAAATTATAGAAAATGGTAGAGATAATGGAATTACATATATGGGTATTATATTCTATCAAACCTGATTATCTCTGTGAAGGGGAGATATCAAAAGGACTTTCAGCACCTCAGAAAACCACAAACATAAAACTGGAGTGACACAGATCTTGGGATTCTGGAATTCAGACTTGTAGTTCACTTTTGCTGCTGTAAAACCATTGGTAGTGGTTATTTTCTATTTTAAGCTGAAGCTAGATTAGGATAGGAAAGATTAGCTTACATTACTAGATAGGTAGAAATATATATATATACATACACACACACACACATATATATACACATTACTAGATAGAAATATATATTTTCTAGATGGAAAATATATTTCTATATAAAATATATAAAATAATAGAAATATATATATTTCTTATATATATCTGTATTTGTAGACAGATATATTCACAGATAAATATATATATGTATTTTCACCACTTACTGGCTAAAAATTCCTTTCCCTATGATATTATGCCAAAGCTTAAGTGATTGCTCTTTACTTTATACTGGGGTGATGACATGAGCATCATTAAGAGATAAATTTTTTGGAATAAGAAACAAAAAATACTGCATTAAACTAAAGATATTTTAATATTTTTAAATATCATATTGTGGAGTCACTAAAGATAACTGCTGTAATACCAAGCAGCAATTGACAAATCCATAATGGATTTTTAAAGCTTAAAAAGGGCAATATTCCTAAATTGTGTACAAATCTGAAAATAGATCTAGTTGTTTTTAAATGTTAACATAGAGACAAATGAAATGTACTTAGGTAAGTTTTATTTATGAAACTTAAATCAATTTACCCAGTTTATTGTTCACTGTATTTAAAATTCACTTTTCATATATATGTCTTGTTGTTATTTTAATAGGATTTGTAAGGCAAATAGCATTATATTCAAACACTCTTAAGACGTTCTACAGATTCAGGCTAAGTCTGGGCTATAAACACAGAAGTAGCCTTGCCCCCAGAAGGAAATAGAAAAGGGACCTAGTAGGAAACACAGAAAAATTCATTCCAAAGAGATTGAATCTCTCAGGACAAACACAGTCCCAACCACTCTGTGATTATAACTGCTAGTAAATACCTTAGAGTGATTATCAATTTTAGTGAAATAGGTAGAAAAACCAAGAAAATTTTTAAAGGTTTGTTCCTAATTTTAAAAAGTTTGGTCCTAATTATTGAAACATCTGTGTAGACATGTATATATTAATATATACTTTTAATAAATAAAACAGAACCTGCATCTTGAAACTTAGAAATTTGCAGGAAAGAATTTTCTAACCTGCTAACCATTTAGAAATTCCCATTACTTGTAAAGATTATGTTAAGTACATAGTACTGTTCATCATGTGAATTATTTTGCAGTAGAGAAAATTCAGTTCTTTATTTGGTTTATACCCAGTCTCTAATCCCTAAATCAGAATAATTGGCAGTCTTTTCTCCTTCCTTCTTTCTTTCTTCCTCTTTTCCTTCTTTCCTTCCTTCTTAAATATAGTACAAGTCTATTTCTATAGATTCTTTAAAAAAGGATACTTGTTTTCTGCAGATATTTTTCATCCTTTAGAAAAAGAGAAAATAGTCCAGTTAATTGAGTAGAGTAAGATAGAACCACATTCCACATAATATATTTCATTGAGTAATGAACTTGGTTCTCCTAACCTTAATCAAAAGGGTGTGCTTAGCCATTTCATGTATATGGGTGCATCTACACATGATACTTCCATTCAGATCCAACTGTGTTAGAAAATGATTTGGTTCCCTTTGTTTAGTTATATTTCTATACTAAATACATACTCCTTAGATCTGTGAGTGGCCTGACTTAAACCTAAAATAGGGGTGCCTGGGTGACTCAGTTAGTTAAACATCTGCCTTTGGCTCAGATCATGATGCTGGGGTCCTGGTATCGAGCCCCATATCATGCTCCCTGTTCAGTGAGGAGTCTGCTTCTCCCTCTATTCCTCCCCCTGCTTGTGGTCTCTCTCCCTCTCTCTCTCACCCCCTCTCAAATAAATAAAATCCTTAAAATAATAAAAAATTAAGCCTAAAATAATATATAATATCTAAAAATATAATGTAAAATATTATATATGTACTAACACTAGTTACAGTTTATATAGCTTAGTTATCAAGTTGAACTCTGTCATCATCCCTAAGCTTTTTAAAAACCAATCTTCATTCTAAAAGAAAAATTTGAAGTCAAGTTGTAAAAAACAATCTACCATCCCTCTTAAAATATAATTTAGAAAACTAAAAATTAAACATTAAAAGATATCATCTAACTAAATGCAAACAACTCAAATATCTGTAGATACATTTAAAAGTTGTTGTTTGCAAAGACAATTACCAGTTGTACTGCTGAATGTGTACAGAGAGTAGTGACCAGAGAATTCATTTTAAAAGTGTACTTGATTCAAGACAAAAAATAAAGGAAGATTTAAGCAACCATTAAATAAGTATGAATATAAGTTATGCTCATATATTTATATCTATGTATTATAATATATAAGTTTATATTTTTGTTTAAATATTATAAATATAATATACACATTTAATTTTTAAAAATACATAAGCCAGTAAATGAAGGTAAACGCATTCCATCTCTAACCTTCTTACAAACGTCTTGGGAGAATTTCTTGTTTTATAGCCTGTAAAAAAAAAGTTACTGTATTTCTGCTTTTAGCCATAATGGAGTAACTGAAAATTCATCATACTCCCACAAAATTTTTGAAAATAACAGAAAACTGAACACAATACAGAGGGCAATTGTTTTCAGACATTGAAAAACAGACAATAAGGAATTTTGATCTCAGAAGAAGGAAAACAAACAAGATGGATCCCATGATATCTTCAGCTTTCTGCCTAGAGTCACTTCCTGGACCACACTGAAAGGAGAAGCAACATAAGCAGACAAAAGTGATCCCACTGAGTTAAGAAAACAAAATCAGAAGTCATGGTGGCTAAAGTGCTAAAATTTGCAAGACAGACAACCAGAAAAGAGGCAGCTATGGCAGAGAAAAGCTTCAGAAATATGCAGAGTTATCTCCTTGGGTCTACTGATTAATACTAAGTCACAAATGCATGAGGGAAACTCGAGGCCTGTCAAATAAATACCAGAAGTACCATAAATTGAGCAATTTCCAGAGCTCACACATGTATTAAAATATTCAGATCCCTGTCAGTAGAGTGAAAAGCCCTCATTGAATATTAAAGGTATTCATTAGAAATTTCAGAAAAACAGTGTCATAGTATTAAAGCTAGTCTATCCCTAACAAAGCTTTAAAAATAAGCCTCAAAAGTAACAAACTCATCTACAGGTATTTTAACTGTGTAAGAACAATATCCAACATTTATATCCAGCAATGAACAATGTTATATTTCAAGTGGCCAGCATTCATTGAGAAATTGATATGTTAAGAATAAGAAAATCGTAAGTGCCTGGGTGGCTCAGTCGTTGAGCATCTGCCTTGGCTCAGGTCATGATCCCAGGGTCCTGGGATTGAGCCCCGCGTCAGGCTCCCTACTCAGCGGAAAGCTTGCTTCTCCCTCTCCCATTCCCCCTGCTTGTGTTCTCTCTTTCACTGTGTCTCTCTCTGTGTCAAATAAATAAATAAAATTTTTTAAAAAATTAGAAAATCTTAACCAATAAGGAAGAGAAAAAAAATTTAACTCAGAATCAATAAAGATGTAACATATATACAATGGAATGTTACTAAGCCATAAAAAGAAAAAAATAAAGAATGAAATCTTGCCATTGTGACAACACAGATGGACCTTGATGGCATTATGTGCTAACAGAAATAAGTCAGACAGAAAAAGATAAATACCCTGTACTCTCACTTACATGTAGAATCTAAAACAAAACAAAACACAAACAAACCAAAATAACCAAGCTCATGGATCCAGAGAACCAATGGGGGGGTTACCAGAGGCTCGGGGTGAGGGGCAGGTAAAATAGGTGAAGGGAATAAAAGGTACAAATTTCCAGTTAATAAATAAATAAATAAATAGGGATGTAATGTGCAGTATGGTGACTATAGCTAATAATACTGTATTGTATATTTAAAAGTTGCTAAAAGAGTAAATCTTAAAGTTCTCATCTCACATTGTATGTGTGGTGAAGGACATTAACTAGACTTATTGTGATGATCATTTCTGGCTGCATACAAATATCAAATCACTATGTTTTACTTCTGAAACTAATATAATGTTGTACATCAATTATTTCTTAATAAAACAAGCAAACAAACAAAAGCCCAGAATCAGAATTGACAGAAATGATGAAACTAGCAGACAATACCAAGCACTTTAACAAATGTATATGCGGACTCCCAGAAAATGGGGAAGGTAACCATAAAAAAATTTTTTAAGTAGCTGAAATTTTTCCAAAATTGATAAAAGCTATAAACCACAGATTCAAGAAACACACACACATAAATACACACACACACACACACACAAACACTAAAGCACACCATACTCAAATTACTGAAAACTAATGATAAAAAGAAAAAGTCTTAAAAGTAACCAGAGGGGAAAAAATAGGACACATCATGTACAGAGTGAAAACATCAGGTTGAGAACATATTTATTAGAATCAATGGAAGCCGGAAGACAATGTAATAAAATCTTTAAAGTGCCCAAATAAAAACAAAATCTGTCAACACAGAAATATTGGTTTAGTTAATCTATCCTTCAAAAGTGACAAACAAAATCTGACATAATTCATCACAAGCAGAGTATAAGAAATTATAAAGTTTTTCAGGTAAAGTTTTTCTGAAAATTTGGATCCAGAAAAACTAATGAAGAACACTAGAAAAAGTTAATATGTAGATAAATTTAAAAGATTTTTCTCATTTTTAAATATCTTCAAAAAACAATTTTAAAGCAAAAATTAGGATAATGAACTTTAGGTTTTATAACATATGTAGAATTAAAAAATGTGATATTCAATAATAGTATAAAAATGGTTAGAATGAATGGAAGTATATTGTTGCAAGATTCCTACATTACCCATGAATTGGTATTATATTATTTAAGGTACAGAGTGATAAGTTAAAAATGCATACTGTGACTCCTTCCGACAGCTAACAAACCAATAGGGAAGATGAAATTTAATAATAAAATTAATAAAAACAAAAGATAGGAAATAAGAGAAATGGGAACCCAGAGAAAACAAATAGCAAAATGGTAGATTTAAACAGAGCCACATTAGTAATTCCATTAAATGTAAGTGAGCTAAACTCTCATTAAACTGCAGAAATTGTCAGACTATTCTGAAAAAAGGCTCAACTGTATGCTATCTAAAGAAAACACTTAAACTATAAAGAGACAGGTAAAAGAAAAAGATGGAAAGAGATTTACCCACAATCACTAATTATGAGAAAATATAAGGAGCAGTATTGATTTCAAATCAGATTTGAGGACAAGGACTATTACCAGAGACAAAGTAGACACTACAATCCTAAGTGTGTAGACACACAGAGCAATTACATTAAACGAAAACTGACCAAATCTACAGGAGAAATAGATAAATTTACAAGACAAATCTACAGTTATGTTAGCAATTAACACTCCTCCATGTTTCATAGAATAAGCAGAAAATCAGTAGATATAAAAGACTTGAATGATACTATCAATTAACTTGACATATTGGCATTATAGAATAGCAGAATACACATTCTTTTTTAGAGTGTGTGGGACATTCACCAAAGATAGACCATATGCTGGACTACAAATCAAATCCTGAAGACAGGTCATATTCTTTTTTTTTTTTTTAAGATTTTGTTTATTTATTTGACAGAGAGATCACAAGCAGAGGGAGAGGGAGAAGCAGGCTCCCTGCTGAGCAGGGAGCCCAATGCAGGACTAGATCCCAGGACCCTGGGATCATGACCTGAGCTGACGGCATATGCTTAACCAACTGAGCCACCCAGGTGCCCCAACACAGGTCATATTCTGAACCAGAAGCAACAACAAACAAACAAAAATTCAACAAATTTAAATGTATTGAATCGTACAGAGTATATCTCTGACCACAAGAGAAATCAAAAATTAGCGAGAGAGAGAGAGAGAGAGAGAAAGGAAAGAAGAAAGGAAGAGGAGAAGGGAGGGAAAAGGAGGGAGGGGAAAAATGGTAGGAGAAGAGGAGAGGAGAAGAAGAGAAGAGAAGAGAAAGGAGAGAAGAGAAGAGGAGAGAGGAGAGGAGAGGAAAAGAGAAGAGAAGAGAAAAGAGAAGAGAAGAGAAAAAAGAAAAAGTGAAAGATATAGATATTTGGAAAGAAAGTAGGTAACATACTTCCAAAAAACTTATTATTCAAAGAAAAAATCAAATGGAAAATTAGAAAATAGTTTAACTGAATGAAAATGAAAATAAAATGTATCAAAATGTGTGACAGCTAAAACCATGCTCAGAGAGAAATGTATAGCTTTAAGTGTTTTTATTTTAAAAGAAAGATTTAAAATCAAAGATCTAAGCTTCTAAGACAACCAAGCTAAACATAAAAATAGAAGAAATAGAGATAAGAGCAAAGTTAATAAAATATGACCAGTAAAATGGATAACTTCCAATTAGACTGATTAGACTTATAAGTCTTATATAAAAGGAGAGATATTACTACCCATTATAAAGATATTAAAAGAATAGTAAAATAACATTACAAATTACTTTAGAATAAGTATGACAATTTAGATGTGATAGAAAAGTTATTTGAATGATACAAATTACCAAAAATGAACCCAAAAAAACCTGATCCACACAATAAAAATTGATAATTTATATTTCATCAAAATTAGTAACTTTAACTTTTCAAAGGACACTGTTAAGAAAAAGAACAAACAAGTGATCGACTAGAAAAAAATATTCTCAATACTTAGATATGAAACAAAGACTTGTCTCCAAAACATACTGAGAATTTCTTACAATTCTATAATCAAAGACAACTCACTTTAAAAAATGAGCAGAAGATTTAAGCAGATATTTCAAAATATATGAATGGCCAGTAAGTACAGGAAAAGATGTCATTAGTCATCAGGAAATGCAAATTAACACTCAAAAGAGATATTACATGCCCACAACAAGATTAGAATGAAAGACTGGCAATACCAGCTGTTGAGTTGGGAACAATCGATATTGTCATAATTGCTGGGAGGAGTATAAATTGACACAAGTTTGAGAAACAATCTAACAGTTTCTTATAAAATTATACACACCGCACCATTCCACTCCTAGGTGTTTAAAGGGAAATGGAAATATATGTCCACACAAAGACTTGTACACAAATGTTCATGGCAGTTTTATTCATAATAGCCAAAACCTAGAAACAGTGAGATTTCTGTCAACATGAGAGATAAACCGGTGGAGCCAAGGAATGTAAACTAGAGTGAAAAAAAGGACAAATTACTAATACATAGAACAACAGAATTAATTTCAAAGACATGTTGAACAAAAGAAGTCAGACACGAATGAATACATAAATTATGATCCTATTTATATGAAAACCCAGGAAATGCAAACTAATCTGTAATGACATACATTGGAGCTCAGTGGTTGTCCAGGTTCTAAAGTGGGTATGTAGGCAGCCAACAAACACAAGGGAATCTTTTGGTGTGAATGTTCCATATTTTGATTGTGTTCGTAGCAGCATATACATTTGTCAAAATTAATCTATACAATTAAGACAGATTTATTTTATTATATGTAAATCATGCTTATAACATCTAAGCTTTTAAGTTAAAACTTTTAAAAGTTTGTATAATAGGTAGAAAACAAATGTATTTGTTCTATAGGCACATTTCAGCTAATGCCTAATGAGCAAGTAAATTTACTAGTTTGGTTAGCATATCAGATTTTGGGTGTAGTGCGCCAAAAGAAGGAAGTTTTAGGATATATCTACTTTATTTCTATGATATCTAAACCTAAAACAAACCATTTGATGAAGTTAGAATTCCTTATTGGGGAAAGCTAAATAAAATATTGAGTTGAGGAGAAAAATATCCTTATATAGTCTGCCATCTTGCTTTTTCACTCATATTTTATGCCAATTGATGGGCATTAACTAAATGATATATAAAGAATATGATTATACTGTGCTGCTCTTTTGCTTATAACTTTTAGCTCCATTTGCTCCAAAAAAGTCCATGCCTTCATTATAATTTTAAAAACCATCACATAGAATCACCTAAGAGAAATACATGTTATTCATGTATCCAACTATAGGCTTATAATCTAGATTTTGCCATCTTGTCAAGAAGTGGAAGTGCTTGTTTGTAACCCACACTAATGTTTTGGTTCATTTTTATGGCAGTATGGAGATAAGACCACAATATGGAAATGAAACCATAGTATTTATTACAAACAAAATAAGGTTTTCCCTGGTTCTCCACAAAGTATATGGTTCAGGTAAAATACCTGGCATTGATTATGTGCCCTCTGATTAAATCAAGTGAACTTAATCTGTACTAACTAAACAATTTCCTGAAAAAAAAGATAGATACTTTGGAGACTTAACAGCATGCATAAATATTTCCAACACTACAAGTAGGAGGAGTAAAATACATTTTTCATGCGAATCTCCTTTAATCGCAAGAATCGGTTTCAGTCTAGTATTGCTAACTCTCTTCTTAATCAACTATTCATTTACTCAGGTTAGGCTCAAGTCTTTCTTCTGTGGAAGATCCAACCTAAACAGCTTGTCTATCTTACTGAGAATTATTAGCTTTCATACATCCCAATTCAGGCTCACTAGAGATCTCCCCAACTCTCATCCCTTAAATAGATAAAAACAAAGAACCACTCCTTTCTCTGTGACATTCTCTTATTTAGGATATCTAGGCAAACAAGAACCATACTAATCAAGAGAAAAAGATAATATGGAAAAGAAAACAAATGACCAAGAAGATAAGTTGTTTTAAAATGCTTAACCTGAATCCGGCCAAAATTTACTTCAAAAATGATTAAGTGGTTTTTAGAATTAATGGTTTGCAAAGTGTGTGTGGTGGGGGGGAGGTGGATTTCTTGGTTGAATACGGTTGAATCAAACACTTTAAGCTGTTCATTTTTACCACCTGTTCATAATAGAGCAGTTCCAGTGTCTTAAACATATGCTACCTTCTCTCTAAGGTTTTAACACATGCCCAATGATCAAAATACAGACCATGTATCACGATTTGACTTTCAGTACAGAATACAGCACTTCTTTAGAAAGAATTACTAGAAACTGAATACAAACGTAAAAAGAAAGAGAAGATACTCAAAGAACTTACATTAAATCACAAAGATTCAGCCCAGAAACCACTTAAAAGGGTACTCAACCTAAGTACTGAAATATATAGCCAGAATTGTTATACAGTTTCATTCTTCTCACAGATGAAAGAAAAAGGTGTATCCTGGTTTTTCTACAAAAATGAAATTCCATCCTCATATTCTAAGCCAGGGATATCTATTTCTTATGTAGAAATACTGTAAAAATGAATTTTAATAGATTAAAAAATTGTATACAAATATATACTCTGAGGAAATTATGAGTTCCTTAGAATAATTTATCATTCTTTAGCAAAACCAAAGTATTCAAAATAATCTTAAGATTTATAATAGATTTTTAATATTAATAGGTTAGGTTTGAGGCTGAAAGGCAGAGATGTCACAATTTAAAAATTAACCTTCTAACTCCACTTCCAGAAAACATATCTGTGGTAACCCTTTGACATACATCCTTAGTATATTACAAAGAAAATGTTTATTCGAAAGGCATTTTTATCTCTAGTCAATACTCCAGATCATAGGTTGATAGTGTAAACAATCTAGGTTTATATTTTAATTTAGAACTCATGGTGAATTTGGAGATTTTTCCTCTCCAGATTTGTTATCAAAATTATAAAATTTATGACAGTATTGGCTTAACTTATTTTTTCCCTGTGGGCCAGTGGTAAATCCTTATAACTGGATAGAGATAATAAAAAAAAGTCAACATACTTGAGATTCTCACAAGATAAAATAAAGCCAGATTACAGTCTTCCCCCATAACTTTGTTTTTTATTCAATCCAGCACTAATGTATGCAAGCATTTTTGGGAATGTATCTGCAATTATCCAAAGACTATACTCGGGAACTGCCAGGTACCACATGCAGATGCTTCGAGTAAAAGAGTTCATTCGCTTTCACCAAATCCCCAACCCCCTGAGGCAACGGCTTGAAGAATATTTCCAGCATGCGTGGACATACACCAATGGCATTGACATGAACATGGTATGTATTTCTGTTTTCCAAAATGGAAGTAACTCAGGCGTTATAACTACAGTCCAAATGGGAAAGCCAGTCTCACCAGCTTTGAACCCCTTGCTTTTGTTTCCCTCTCGGATGTTTATTTTCTTCCCTGGAGATAGTCTCTCATTCTCAATTCATGGCATTGCATGGTGCTATATCTAGTTATATTGTGTGGCAAAGGCATTATAACATGATGCAAACTGATATAACTGTATGTAGTAGAGTTCCCACTTCCAGTTAGAGAGATATTGCTAACATAGGATTTGGGCTTTCACCACATGTCCTAGCTGCCAGCACCCCAAAAAAATAGTTGGACCCATGTCCATTAAAATTTAACAAATAAACAGTAACAACCACTATGATACCCCCAAACAGAAATCCAAAGTTCACATTCCTTAAAAAAACAAAAAACAAAAACAAAACAGGACACTGAGGATATGTGGGAGAGGTTAGCGAGCTTAAGCATTCCATAAATATTTTATCATAGGAAGTTTCATGTTTCTGTTAAGGACAAATTTTTCTACCTTTACAACAGTTAACTATGTGCCCTTTTACAGTACCTGGTTTAATGCATCTTTCCTTTCAAAGGGGATATGGAGTTCTTCATAACTTTTAAGCAAATTCAACATCAACAATCACTTTTCATAATTCTTCCCACCTCTATCAATTCTTAAAAATCACCATAATTAATAACATGACCACAAATGCTTTTTATTATTAGATGAATTGCACACATTCTTTTGACCTGTTTCGCTATAGAGACTGATTCTTAAAGATATATTATGTGACACACCCAAATTCTATGGCATATCACAGACAAATTATGAAGGATTAAAAATATGATGCCCTGCCATCTATCAACTCCTCCACTGGGCAAGGACCCTGTTTCTAAGAATTCTTCAGAAAATAAAACCACTCACATCTAATGACCAGAACAGCATAATACAATTTTTACATAAGTGAGCCTATTCAATTTAGATTACATGTTTTTATTTGACCAGCAATATTTTAATAAAAAAGCAAAGGTTCAAAATTAGAAGTCAAAGGACAGAAGGCATTGCAAATATTGCCCAATTTGAAAGCCATATAAGGATAAGTTTATCAAAGTTATGTGTGATTTATCTGACTGAGAAATGAGGACATGCCATTATAAAAATTTTAATTTGAAAAGCTAATCAATTAGCATATTTCATATAAAAGCATAACTGAATTCCATGTGTTATTTCTAATTATCCCAAAGTTACTTGTGAAAATTAATTTGATAAATTGATACCACTAACACTTTAATCTCATTAGAAAGCACCGACAAATGGATCACTTTATATATTTCCATCTGTATTATTGTTGAACAAAGATATCAGCATTCAGAAACTATTGGGGATTCTCTAACGCTGGGTTGGCTGAAGCAGTGTCAAGAATTTTTAATCAAAACACGTGTCACCCAATTTTGTTGTTCCATACTGCCAGATTATTTCAATAACAGTAATCAGTAATTATTTATTTTACATCCCCTCTCCATATAACTAGTTTTGTGACCACTTTTGTGATAAAGTCTATTTTTTGACAACTATTTACCTTTCATTGTTTGACTCTATTACCTATGAATATGGTTTATATACCACTTGCCTATTTACAATGTACTTATGAAAGATTTATCTCTTTCTTGTCTGCTTCACACCTTAATACATGGAATCACAACACCCACCGGTAAGAACAGGAGGTATTTATATCCAATTTAATTCTCGTGTAAATTGTGGAGAACACCCTTGTTATCTGTCAGGTTTACAGCTTGTTAAATGATTTCCAATGTTAGTTCTGATCTTTATTGCATGATGTAGCAGAGGAAATAGAAAGCAAGGAACTGGGGAAGATAACCTGGAAGAGGCCAAGTATAGAATAGAAATCCTTAACTTTACCAACGACTTGACCTCTAGTAATATTTATATACAGTTTCCCCCTCCCCACATAAAGGCACTTAACTGCTCCTTCCTTCAATCTGGTAAAGGTTATGGGTATACGGTTTGCATTAGATAATTGTCATAAAGAAAATGTCATTCTCTTTCATCATCCTCTATTTTCATGATGTAGGTGCTTTTCTTTCCTCCCATCTGCATGCCTGTATTACATGATCCTGGAGTGTGTGAGCTCTAAACCATGTGCCACTGAGTCTTGCATGTGGTTTTGAGAGCTTGACTTTGCACGAACTTCTTGTTTGTATACAGTGTCTACATTTCTCATCTTGTGACTACAAAGTGAGTAAAAAATCAAAGTGCAAGACAACTGAAAATTCAGCAAATGGAAGATGCTTGTTTATTAAGCACAATGTATGGGAAAAAGTTAGAGAAAAGCAACTGTACTTTTAGACTATTGAGAGAGTAAAAAAAAAAAAGAAATCAAAGTGGATTTTTTTACCTCCAAAACCACATTGTTACAATCCCTGTGTCTTATTAATTTATTGTTAACTAATAGTAATTTAGTAATAGTTTAAAGTAATTTAAATTTATGTATTGTGATACATAAAAGTACATCAAACTGTTGTATTTTACATCAGCATTTCATATTATTTTGTTTAAGTATAACCTTAAATATAAGTTCTCATGGAACATTTCAGGTCATTTTTTTTTTACTGTTCAACCATGTTGAGATGAGGTACAAGTTTTCCAGTCACACTGTATTAATTGACTCAAAATTATTTTTCATAACCCCAAACATTTGATTCTTTGATAGATCTCACAATATAGAAGTGAATCTACCTAAAATGTGCAGCCATATTTCTTATTCCCTGGATCTTTTGCTTTTTTTCAAAATAGCCATTGCTAGAATGTTCCAGAACCAAAAGCATTCAGGGGACATTTATGGGCTCCTTTCAGTGGAACGAAATGGTTCAGAATACAAAAGGAAAAGGGTCAGGAGAATGAAGTTAGAGAAAGGAAAGTGTTCTTTTGTGTCTAATGGCAGGCTTAGCAATAGTGAAAAATATCTAAAAAATGTCTGTAGGTCAATTCTGGAAACCTCTTCTCCCCCAAATTTGACAAGTTAGGGAAAGAGGAGGTACTTTCTCAGATTAAGACTGAAGGTATCTCAAGAAATTTCCCCCAATCAAAGCTGTCCTCTGACCCAGTCTGAAACTTTCTGACATTATCCAACATTGATTTTAGTTACAACATGGGCAAGAACTGAAAATCATCTTCCATGTCAATATAGAGACAAGTTTCTTCATATCACATACAAGAGCCTGGCTTGAATGAAGAAGAGTCCCAGTAACCAAGCTCTATACATCATTTCGGATGGAGAGAAATAAATCATTTATGACAGAAACTACTTCAGAATTTAAAAATATATTGACATGGAAGAAAAAACTTTATGAACACTTAATGAAGAATCTTATTTCTTACCTTAAAAATGTCCCACCAGTAATGCCTGATAATATAAAACAAATTAGGAATAGGAATTCAGAAGACCTAAACACTAGCTCTTCAATTTGCCACTAATCTTGGACAAGTCACTTAACCTCTCTGCAATTCCATTACCCATGTCATTGTCAAATGTGTGTAAAGCACCAGAACTTAAATATGCTAAATAGTAGAACAATTATTATGGGAGTTTTTCCACTTGAGGATGGAGATTCTAACCTATTTGCTGCCTACTCTTTTGCTTTCGGAATGGGCTTCTAGTTTTCTTTGATGATGAATTGTTGATGGCAGAGAACAGAAGGGGATCATTTCAGGTAACAACTAGAACAGGAATAGAGGATCATATGTGGGAAGCACAAAGAATTAAGGCAAATAATCCAGAAACAATTTTGTTTAATTTATTTTAGGAAGAAAAAGAACAACTGACATTTTTTTTATCCTGATGCATCAGTGGAGAAGATTTTGAGAAACAGACACAGAAAGGAGTTGGAATAAGAACCTAGGAAGAGGGATGAATGTTTCAGCAAGGTAGATAGACAAGTTTTCCTTAAAGACGAGCAGAAATGAAAAGAGGGTACAGGCACTGGTTTTGAGGAATAAAGGAGAAAATTCAATGGCACTAGCACTACATGGTCCAGTCTCCTTGGTTAAGCAGAGAGTATATTAAGTTCTCAGAAGGGAGGAGGTATAAAATAAGAGAAGAGTTGAAGAGGGGGAGAATTCTGAGAGATTTCAATCAAGAGTCAACCTAGTAGGCTAAAAATGCTTAGAACCACAGTGGGACTCTCAGGGACAAAGCATTCATTTATAATGCTCCCAACAAACAAAGTCAACCAAAATGGAAATGAAATTAATAAATAATGGCATATTGTTTAATAGAAATCCTTACTCTTTGGAGTTGATATGATTGCTAAGAAGCGTCTTAGTGAAAATCTGATTCCTCTCCTTCCAAGGTTCTTTTCCAGCTCCTCTGCTACCTGTCAGAGTACCCTTTGCTAACTCTAACTACTGACCTTAACTACTTGCTACTAGCTCCTAGTAGAGCTAGTAGCTCTACTACTACCTCTACTACTACCTCCTACTACTACTTACTACTAGCTACTAGCTACTTAACTACAAACTACTAACATTGATTACATCTGCATTCATAATCTAACTCTATGCCAACAAAAACTTTGTTGTACCCACTCTCTACATTTCCCAAAAATGACTCGATCTATGCCAGACCTTTACATTTAAATCTCCTCTACCCACAGACTGTTTTGATAACACCACAGTGAAAGGCAATGGTGAGCTCTTTCAGTCAGCAACTTCATATAAAAACAATCATTGTGACATTAAACCTTATGGATATGTAAAGCAAAATATACAGAATAGCACAACTTGTCTTCACCATATTGTTCTCATCACCCCTTAACTTTTCCTAATGATCCTTTATACAGACAAGTTGATAAATAATGTCAATGAAAAAACATTTGACTCATTAGTCATAAAGCTTAATAAAATGATTAAAAATATGCTGCCTTCATAGTTGTTCCTCT
>CM052810.1:112391575-112440762 GCA_028533885.1 Nasua narica | reverse complement strand
TGTCACATCTAATAGGAAAAATGCTCGGAGATGACACTGTAAGGACATTCGAGAAAATAATAATGTTGAAAAACTTTCCCAAGTACGCTTTATGGTTTTGTGAGTTATTTTAAGAATATTGGAATTCCAAGAACATGTTTATATTGATTTTGTAACTGCCTACTTTCAAAGAGAATTTAACAACTCAATTTAACAACTCACAGTGAAAACCTAAGTGCAAGTAAGCCAAAACATTTAACACAAGCCAGAAACAAGAAACAAAAATTATCTTAAACTCTGTTGAGGCAATGGAACACAAAACATAGTGGTGAATTTTCTATTCGCCAAAGAGATCAAGGAGAATACAATGGGTCTTGTATCTCTCAATTTCCAGGTAAAGAGAATTTACTAGTTCTTCAGGAACAAAAAATATGTATGACAAAAAGAAGAAAAAAAAAGAAAAAAGAAAAGAAAAGAAAAAAGAAAAAAAAAGATCAGAAGTAAACTTTGGGACAGCTACAATGGATGGGCTAATTTACATACATTATCACATTTAATTGTGGGCACAGCCTTGTGAAGTAGATATTATTAATTATTTTTACAATTGAAGAAACTGAATCTCGAGAAAATTTAATTGAATTAACCAGTCATGACTAGTAAGTGTCAGTACTAGAAGAACTTCAGCTCATGCTTAGCTGATTCTACAGCTTATCTAACATACTCAGAGAAATGAGTAACCCCTACCTCTAACTCATCTGTACCTTCCAATTTAAAGCATGCATACACACCCTTGTGCACATGCGTGCTCACATGCCACAATTTTTCCTTTTATAACCAGGCTATACTCAGAAAGTATAACAGAGGAACTTCAGGAAAATGCTAGCAATAGCAGCTACAACCTCACTAAACTCATTCCAACTGCTATAAGGAAAGTGCTATTTCCCCATTTATGTGAAATCTAAAATGCATTTTGTACATTTTTATAGCCAAATCTTAAGAAAAAATAGACATATCTAACTTGTTAACTTAGTGTGATGCTCTTTACATTTTTATCTGTATGGGGACATCTCAGAATTATGCTGAGACCAAAACAGTGGGCTTCAGGGAGGAAAAGTAGATCATATTCAGGAAGACCAGTAAACTGGGGCTTTTCCTACTATAGCACCCCCAAACAAAGTGGCGCCATTTCAGTGCCAACCTTGCTTAACTCCAGTCTAGCATCACTTGCCAAAGAATCCCATGTTGATCTTCTAGACCAGCAGAAGGGGTCAGCGACCTACCAGAGGGTTGGCTCTATGAGAGGAGCTGAGTTTTTTAGGATTCAACACAGTGGGGAAAGAGTCCAGCCCTCAAACACAGAAATGGGCAAAGACTAGGCAATTTATCCTTTTGGAGAGGCCTTCAGTCCAAGCAGGAAATCTGGTAGGAGTCCAGTTTCTTAGACAAAGTCTGAAAGATAGAATTAAGGACAGAAGTTTCAGAAGAGTGCCAATGAATTCAGAGAGGAGGAAGGTTCATTTCTTTTGGGTCTAAGCCAGGTAATATAGAAACTTCAGGATAGATGTCTGAGTTCCTACAGCTGTGTGGAGCTGGGTATACAGTCTAGAAATTGACACGCTATTTACTGTTAACTTACAACAAATTTGAAAATTGAAAAAGCTCTTATTTTCTGGCAAAGAAACACAGATAGATGAAGTGACTTGCACAAGTGTCAACCTGTGGCAAATTCATGACCAGAACTCACATTCTGTGGGTTTTCTTCTAACATGGCCCTCGATCCAATTCTGTGAGTGACTCCACAATGAAGGAAACAAGATTGGAGGTAGTGGCTATCATGTTTTCGGTCTCTCATTGATCCATATGTATGATACCTTGCCTGTCTGACTGATTGCTTCACACAGGGGTCCTACAGAAGCAGTATACCTGCAGCTGCTTTAACATTTCCAATAGACATAAGTGTAAGTTAACTCAAATATGGTCTAATTTGAAATTCCTCTTCAAATATACATTCCAATTATCTGGACAAATAATTCACGATGACTTTTAGCTATATTGAATAGCAATAGCAAGGTTGACCCAAAATTAAGGAAATTCTAAAATTACTTTATTAAGCACTATGTAATGCCTCTCCCTTCTACTCCAAAGCACATTTAAATGGATTTATTTTAACTGACAGAGGAAAGTCAACATGAGAATTAAAATCTATATATGACACCCAAAATAGCTAAGACACACACAGAGACCCAAGAGTTGAGTGTCTTCGGCCCATTGTATACTAGGAATTTTGTAAAATTATATAGAATTTTATTCAGTTTAAATTGAGTGGCACTTGTCACAAACTTTATTTACTCTCTTCTATAAGATTTAAATTAGTCACTGAATAGGTTGTTCAATACCGTAGTGCTATTACAAGCTTTACGTTTGCATTGTAAACTTTGGCACAATTTCCATTTCTGAAAACATACCTATACTTTTAAAGTATGTTTGCGGTTCTCCTTCCCTTTCTCTATTTTCAGAGCTTATCAAAATATTTAGTATTAATAGTGTTCATATGAAACATAAATATTCCACATCCTGTTAGCTAAGAGCACTCTCTGGTCTGTGACATTTACAAATACCATAGCTATTTCAGGATCATTATTTTTACTAATTCTAATTAAGAAGTATACCAGAGACAGCGATCCAAATTGACTTGAGATTCCTTCAAAAGGTTGTCTTTCTAGCTGTACCACCTTTCATTAGTTATGTCTTACTAATTGTCACATTTGCATTCCATATGTGCACAGTATGATGCTACCTCACATAATTCAGGGAATGAGAAGTAGTGTGAAACATAGGCATTACATTTTAATGAGACAGCATTTGTGTTGAGTCTTAATGCCTGCAGTTAATTCAGAGAACAAGTCTTTGAGTTAAAATTCTGACATGTTTGGCAAACCAAGTATTTACTGAGGTAGGCGAGGTAGAAGCATCATAAGAACTCGTGTGACAATGACTACACCTGCAGTTCTGTGAGCAAGAAATATACTCTATTTCTCAGCTGGAGGTACCCTGTGCACTGGTAGTATGAAACTCTTTATTTTTTTTCCCCAGGTCCTAAAGGGTTTCCCAGAATGTTTACAAGCTGACATTTGCCTACATCTCAATCAGACTTTGCTGCAAAACTGCAAAGCCTTTCGGGGGGCAAGTAAAGGTTGCCTTAGAGCTTTGGCAATGAAGTTCAAGACGACCCATGCACCTCCAGGAGACACCCTGGTTCACTGTGGGGATGTCCTCACTGCACTTTATTTCTTATCCAGAGGCTCCATTGAAATCCTCAAAGATGACATTGTGGTAGCTATTCTGGGTGAGTGTTTCAGAACTGATGGTGACAAATTGAGGAATTAGTTGGTGTGATACATAGCTTAAAATGACAGAAAACAGGACAGATCCATTTATTTGTGAGTACTATTTAAGAATGATAGATCATTTTAAAGCTTTATTTAAAATTCAATCCAAGTAAAATTGACCTTGCAGAAAGCATGTTTTTGTGACTATCTCACTTTTTCTCTGATGGGTAAATACTTCCATGACTCTCTTTAGTTCTTGGCAGCCACTTAAGTGTTTGAGGCCAAATATATGAAAACAGTCGGCATTTTTCTTTTCATGTTGGAGAACCTTGGATTCATGCTGGATCCCTTAACACCTTAAATAAAATGTATGCATTGTAAGATTCTTGCTAGCATACGCCAGTGCCTTGTCATGAACTGTATTTATGTGTTAGTAAGTTTCATCTATTCGCTCTTCACTTTTACCTGCTCTATCCCATTAAATGGAATTGTATGAATCCTTACCTAAGTCATATAGAGAGCTATGAACTTAGCACCCAGGGATAAAGGTGATGAAGAGATTAAATTTACTAGTAAATTAAGCTGGTTTGGGTGCAAAAGAAAGTCCATCTGTCCAATCTGTCTCTTCAAAACCAAATTTAGTCAGTGTGAACTTGTAGGATTTCTTCGGAATATTAGAACAGTGCAAAAGAAGAAAGAAACAGAGAGAAAGGAGATCAGTTTTTCTCCCCTACCATCTTGCCAGGAGGTGTAAGCCACAGTCTCCCCATGGGAACATCCACCCCCAATATTTGTGAACATAGGCACTTCTTTGTTTTTCTGTGGATTAAATCCAGGTCCATTTAAATAATGAGCATGTAACTCAACAATCTCCTCTCACTAGATTCTTGATGTTAAAATCCAAAAAAGGACAAGGATGTTGTCTGTTTTCTTTGCCACTGTGTAGAACCAGAGTATGGCCCTAGCACAGGATGAAGAAGTTTGAGTAATTCCTACATATCTTGATAATTTTGTTATAGTGACAGTTTTCTTTAAATCCCAAATTGACAAGACAGACAATTTGGTTTACAATTCAATAAGCAGGCAAAGAATAAAAACATAAATCAGGAGGCAGCTACATAATAAACTTGGACTTTCCCCAGGTTTGGCCTTAATAGTTTGTTCTATATGTTGCCAGGGAAGAAGCATGCTTCATTGCATTCCTAATCTTAGAATCAGCTTCTACAGAGAGGTAACAAGCTCTCCTGCCTTATAAAAAAAAAGTAATTTTAGATTGTAAACAGTACCCACTTACTGGCTTAGTTTGTGATCATTTACAGTCATGTAAACTAATTAAAATGCAAAGCTCATGCTGAATTTAATTGAGAGCTTTTCTTTGATAATATCTATACTGAAGTATTAAAACTGTGAAGAATTACAAGAATCTTTTTTCTGTCTCCATTTCCATGTAAATCTGCACCTAAAATCCTCATAAATTATGATTATTCATTCCATGTTTGAAGTGAGGTATTTATATTAAAAAAAATTAATGTATCCTCTCCCATATCAATTTCTGTCCTAGAGATATGCTCTCTGATTTCTCCCCATTAAATTCATATTTAAAATAAGAACATTACAGATATTTTTGACCAATTGGGATTTTATTGTTTAAAACTCTTTGATAGTTTCCATAGTCCCGTATATATAAACTTGTCTATCAAAATCTAACTTAAAGGATCCAGAAAGTTGTTTTCTAAATCTGAAAAGAAGCTTCATGATATACATAAGAAAGGACAATTTTACCCTACCATTGACGATCTTTAGAAGTTATATGATCAATAATTTATCAGTAATTATTACGCATGTATTCCATAATTTTTAAGTGTCTTGACATTCGGATACAGAAAAATGTAAGTGGCCATGACATTCAGGTAAAATATTGCAAGGAGATTAAACATACCAAGTGTGAAAAGATTTTGACTGGAGTCATAATGTAAGGGATTTAATCATGGCCACTCTCTCCCTCCCTTCACCCATCTAAGTAGGTGACCTTGACCTAATCAGTTTACCTCTTTAATCTTCTTTCCATAGACATAATATTTAGATAATAAGTAGTAATTTCTTTATGAGGTTATTTTAGGGATTAAATGAGATAATTCACCTAAGCATTTTACACCTAAGCCTGGCACCGACTTAAATCTCAATAAGCATTTGTCGTTGCTGTCATCATCCTCATTATTGAACAAATCCTGGAAAAGTAGGTGGCATGTGGCTAGGCAGAGAGGATGAGGAGGACCCGTCAAAAGCCAGATACTGAAATAATCTAGGTTTGGCGAGAAAACAAAAAGGACACGCTTTGAGAATAAAGGCTATTTGGTAAAAAGGCAAGACTATAAATAAAACTAGATTTATAACAATTGTACAAATTCATCAAGGGCAAATCCAAAAGTGGTTACTAAAGGAAACAAGGTATGTTCAAATTATACCCCTAGTCCTCTTAGTGTTGAAAGCATTCCACTCTACCCCTGTGCTTGGCATCCCCCCGCCCCCCGGAGACCACCCTTGAGATAGAAAGTTTATGAATCTGACTCACTGCCACCATTTTCGTATTCCTGGACTGACAAAATTAAACCACAACCACTATATGACAAGACCCTTTGCTAGCCATATAGGGCAAAGCAGACTAAAGTCATGTTGGTTGCATTTCTAGAAGCTTAGCCAAAGAATCAAACCCAGAAATAATAAGAATTATACCAGGACCAGTATGTTAAGAGGTAGAATTCCACTCAACAAACAGATGTGACTGAGGCAGTCAGTAGAACATACTGGAATTTTGCTGCCCAATTGTCTGTTGGCAATGGTATTTTCCATTTCAAGTCCTTGGTCCAAGGATTGGTCAGTGGTCCCCTTGTACTTTTAGGGAAAAAAACATTAAGTTCACACTCCTTTTACCCCCCTTTTTTTTTCTTTTTTAGGAAAAAACGATATATTTGGAGAAATGGTTCATCTTTATGCTAAACCTGGAAAGTCTAACGCAGATGTGAGAGCTCTCACATACTGTGACTTGCATAAGATCCAGAGAGAAGACTTGTTGGAAGTTTTGGATATGTACCCTGAGTTTTCCGATCACTTTCTCACAAACCTAGAGTTGACTTTTAACCTAAGACATGAGAGTGCAAAGGTAGATGTTAACAGTTTGCTTATTTTTGTACTTATGACATTTTATTTTATTCTTGGATCACCAAAATACTTTTGAAAGATCAAGCAAAATATAACAAAACTTTACCGAATCTGAATATTTAGAAGGAAAAGCCAACTTCATGTTGGAATTTCTAAATTAGAGGGAAGGAATTCACTCTAATTACTTTCAAATATACTGAATAACTTTAAGGAGGTCAATTAAATTTGACGTTTCAGGAAATCTTAGGTGACACACTGGATTTACTATAGCCTTGGTTTATACTGACTGTACCAGTTCTTTGTAAGAAATGGGTGATCCTAGGCTATTGAAAGTCAACTAGAAGAGCTTGTTTTACACAGGGGTTAAGATATTCTCCCAGCTATTATTTACACCACACACTGGTTAGCAAGGTTTTTTTCAATAATAATGGAAAAAATTAAACTCATTCAAGTGTAGGTCCGCATTTCACACAATTTCCAAATCACAGAAGTGTAAATTAATCAGGCTTCAACCTGAATCAAAATTAGTGTAACGCTTGTATCCCTCACTCTCTTCTATGAAAATGTGTCTTTATGACTTATCACTATTTTAAGAATACAGAATTGCAGCCTACAATTTACTACTAGTTTATTCCTCCCCCTTTCTCCCCAAAACCCCATTACCCCAGCTTTGATTCTAAATAGCTTTTTGCCAGAAACCAAATGTTGGGGCTTTTGGCACTTTCAAGTGTTTTTTTAATGCTAACAAATATGCTTTCTGGGAGAAAAAATCCTCAAGACAATAGTTAGGTAAAAGTAGTAGATTTAAGTCTCCCAGAGTTACAGTCATTCCCAGCTACTGTGAGAGACTGAAAGAGGATAAACTTGTAAAGTCACCAGGGTACCATTTAATAACCTGAAGCATCAGCTCAGATAATTGGTTCTTTTCAAAATACTGAGAAGGTGAAAAATACCTAGATGATAAGAGGTTCAAGTTATCAAAAGCATATGCTTTTTATGAATTCAATACCTTATTAAGATCTCGGTTTCATGTCACCAACCTCATTCTGATTTTCCCTTAAAAAACAACAAGATAACTTCTTTGCATAAAATGTTTAAGCAGCAACCAAATAAAACAGGAGCTTCCATTGGTTTTATTTATTTGGGAGCTTCCATTTTTATTACAAGAATGTTATTTTCCAGAGAGGAAGGAGGGAGGAACTGGGAATACAATAATAGCTCAAAATAATAAAATGCCTAAAGCACAGTGTTCATTGAATTTAACCTTATATTTATTGTTGTGAAATTTAACTTTGCAACCATTACCATGTATTTAAACATCACAGCTAGTTATAATTAACTTTTACTTTTTTCTCTGCAGTAATACAGATTTTGCAATTTTTAATTATTATTTTTATTTTAACTTTACCAAGTTACATAAAATACATTCCACATGGAAGAATATGTTGTCTCTAAATGTTGACAACATTATCCCCAAACACTTCTGATAAATAACTTCTACAACTATGATTTCCTCAGCAGATGGTGAAACTACTAGAATTATTCTATCAGTCCATTTTATAATTTAGAGACAACCAGGGAGCAAAGTATTGTAGCTGTTTGCCTGCAATCTAATAATTAAGTCTCAAGTGGTTGAAATGATTTGAAATAGTAAAGAATTTACTGACAATACATTATGTTCAAATTGAATAATCTTCCATTTTATCTTCACATCCATTAACAAAGGCTGATCTCTTACTACGATCACAGTCCATGAATGATTCTGAAGGAGACAACTGTAAACTACGAAGAAGGAAATTCTCATTTGATAGTGAGGGAGACAAAGGTAATTCATTTTATTTCTAAAGTTTAAATGTTCAGCATTTACTTATTAGCTCTTCTTACTAAATGCTCATTTACTACTGATTTCAAGGGTGAATTTCATTCAGATTTTAGAAAGGCAAATCCTTTGGTTTTTCCAGGACCTAAAGATAGGGTTACTTATCGATAGCTCTCAATGATGTCATTCAGCAAATCCATCTGATATCTACAGAGATCACAGATAGAGATATAGTGTAGGTTGGTTAAAAAAGAAAAAGAGAGGGGAAAAAAAAGGAGGCCCATTAATAGCAGTTGAATAACTATACTCTGGGTTCTGAACAGAGTGTTCTGGAGGGAGGACCCTTGTTGCAGCCTGAATGCTCCATCCGCTCGCATGTATGATGTGGATGAAGGTTATTAGGTTGTTAGACCTCTTCATCCTTACACTCTGACGGACTTGTCAGTTCTTGTCCTCTCTGGGTTTTTCTCCCCCTCTAACTACTCTTTATGTTTTGCTTATGTATTCAATGAAAATAACATTTCACATTTTTAAAGAACTACTCAGTTTCTAAGGAACTAATTGTGTAAAAGCAGCCCCTAGCTTTCCTAGGAGAGGAGATGGCACACCATTTGTAATTTTGAATAAAATTAAAAATTGCAGGTGTGTAACCTCATACCTCAATGGAAACCCAGATGAAGGTATATTTAATTGTGCCTGAGTAGATGAGAGAAGGTTTTCCTGAAGAAGTCTCCACTCTTGCCCCAGGCTGATCCAACAAGCATTCTAGTCTAAACCTTATTTGGCTCTCAGCAGAACAAGCCCCCTTGTTTTCTTAGAAGAACACTCTTCTCTTGGCATCTGTGATACTGCATTCTTCCAATTTTCCTTCTAATGCTCAGTAATTCCCTGAAGAGAATTACGGGATCATTATCATCTAAACCAGGTATTAGTTATTAGAATTTCTCAAGGGGTGACCCTAGGCCTCTTCTTTTCTCATTCTATACAAACGTTTTCCTGGGTGATCTCATTTATATTGTTTAATTATATTCTCACATGAGAAATGTGAATATTTACATCTTAATCCCAGACCATCTGTGTTTCAATTTCATATATTCAACTGCCTATTAAACCATCAACTTGAAATCTCAAAGGCAGCTCAAACTCAAAATTTCCTAAATTGATCTCATGATGTCCCCCTGGAAACCAGTCTCTTCATCAATTGCCATGTCTCTAAAGGAACCACCACCTAATCAATTGCACAAACCAGGTATCTAGACAGATATCTATCTAGGAAGTGACCTTTTCTCAACTTCTCCATCAACTCTGGCAACAACTCTTATTATTGCTGCTCCAATATATCTTCATTTAGTCTTCAAACTAGGTCCCTTTTGGTTCACTTTTTTCTTATCTTCTTAGCCACAACTCTGGGCCAAGCTACTCTAATCTGTCACCTGAAATATTGCAAGAGCATCTTAACTCACCTCCCACATCCAACCTGCCCCTCTCTCATCTATTCCCTACACTGGACCACTGGTGATTTTTTTTTTTTTTTTTTGGTAAATGCAGTTATGTTTATGTCATGCACATATTTAAAGGACTTACCCTCCAAGGACTTCCTTTTCCCTCAACAACCCTAACCTGTCCTTCTCCCAACAGCTGCTCTATTTTGCAGCATTAATTCCAGTTTTACTTCTGTGTCTATTTGCATCATTATTTAATCAATGTTGTTTGCCCCTAGACTCTAAACTCCATGGAGATAGGAAATATTTAGTCGCCTGCAACTTCAGTGCTTATCTCATAGCAAGTATTCAACAAATATTTGTTGGATCAATTAATGAAATAAATGATTTTTGAATCATTTAATGAAATAAAATTAATGAAATAAAATTTGAGCATCTTCCTTTTGATTCTCTTTCTCCCTTTGATTTCATCGAAGTTCTCTCCTTGGCCCTTTTCTCTCTGAATTCTCTCCCTAGGGTGTCTCATCTACTAGCTTCAGCTTCCTCTACACTTCAAGTAGACTAAACTGCCCTCTCTCCCAAGTAAATCATTTCTGCCTTTTTGTTTATATCATTCCTTTAATCAGAATTTACCTCCTATTGTCAAATATAGGCCCATGCAACCACACCATACCACTTTTTTATCAACCGAAATTACCTTTTTTTTGTCATGGTTAATCTCCAATGATATATTCAACATAAACTCTTTAAGATGTAATTGGTTTTATAAGCAATTTGTGAATTGGGCAGCATCTTATCTAGCAAGTAGAGAGATGCTCCTCAATATGAACTCTTTTCTTGATTTCCTCAAATATATAGATTTTCTTTCTTTTATGAATTCCCATGTCACTTTCCTTTGGTGATATTGTCAGAATCTGGCTAATAATGCTTATTGTCCTTTTTCTCTATCAAACTGCAGATTCCTTTAACAAAGAATGATTGCTACATATTTGTTGAATTGGGCTAATTGTTGAGTCCTCTGGCTGACTGCAGAACAATAAAAGACTCAAATAGGTGATAATTTATTTCTTTAGGGTCTTTCATTATTCTCTTGGTAACTTCTTCTAAAATCAGAACCATTACTCTCAAGATGTTCTTCTGTAGGCTTAATCAAAATCCCTTATCCTGAAGTTAATCTCTTGTTTTTTTCTCACTGAATATGAAGAACAGCTTGAAAATGTTATCTATACAATAATGTTGTCAGTACACTTGAAGATTTATTAAATCTCCTTTCAATCTTGTTTAGTTTCCTCATTCTCGAGCTAAATAATCTGATGTTTTTATCTCCTGATAAGGCCCTGAGAGCATGTCACAATGTAAATTGTGCTTACACAACTAGACATTTCTATTGATTTGGGAAACTTTTCCTATAATCACAGACTTAGTCTATGAGACTTATTCTATATAAAGCATACATAGTAAGGGATTTGCCTGCCTGTAGCTCTTTGAAGTCTCCTGCTGTGTCAATGAGTAAGCATGATTTGGGCAATGCAAAGATACCATTAACTCTAGTCGTCCAGAATTTGAGAACCTATTCTAGTCATCAGAACTCCATGGTGCTAGAGCAAGTATACAAATTTGCTGAAAACAATCTAGTCCTCATTGCCCCAATTCAATGTTCTAAAAGCAGAACATTCATTCTATACATATCTTGATGTAGAATCAGTGTATAGGAGAAAAACACATAAATAAGTATAAAGAACAGAGAACTTTCAGAAAATTAGTGATGCTAAATGCTATAGGGGTACATAAACTAAAAGCTGCTCATGCAGTGCATTGATTATTTTAGTTAGTTTACTGCTCATGTGAAATACTGCCTTCAAAACAGACAGCCCAAGAGTGCTGATGACTGTGAATCACTTAGCAGAGAACCAGAGAGAAGAACACATGGACGGGCTTTGGAAACTGACAAAGACTGAGTCCTACACTGCCACTCACTACCTACTCAAGGCACCAGAACTCTTCAGGCTTCAATCCTTTCTACCCCCTACCCCTTCCAACCATGCCAGCTACATGTTGTTAAGGAACTTATATTCAAAAAGATACATTTAAAAAGAAGGTATATAGAATCTCTGGCAAGTTGACTTGAACCAAATAGAAGTTAACATTTTGGATCACTTATCTCTTAAAATTAATTTGTTGATGAATGTATCTTGTACTCATGAGCTTCTCATTTGTGACGTAAACCTACTTATCAAAAGAGGAAGTTGTTAGTTTACCTGTGAATTTGAGGACCTCTTGTTGTTTGCTTGATTTTTTTTTTAATCTTCAAGTAGTTCTCTTTCCTTCTTCTAATTCTGTACTGGAGGTGCCCCGGAACTGCCCAACTTAACTAAGGCCATTGTAGAAAGAGGTCCTACAGTTCCTGAGATGGAAGTAAAGTCATTGTTTCAGAAAGTGAAGAACAAAAATGATGCTTCAGTGACTTATTTAGTGGCCTTTGTTAGGGACTTGTTAAGATGGTTGGACAGAACAGAAGTAAATGAGGTATACTCATTTGGAATATGCCAAAAAAGTTTTCTCTCTTTAAGTAGTCTTCAAAGTTGGATTATGCTTACTTCAGAGTATGCCGATATGATTCATTCATTGGGTGATAGGAATAATAATTAAGATTTTATGTTGGGTACAGTTTATAATATATGTACTCTCCAGCCTGTGGGCCGACAGTGTGCTGATCTTTCAAAGTTTCTTTCCCTCCCCAATTGCCCTTTTTGGTGAGGTTTCCGGGAGGCCTGTTAGGTGTGCATCCGCAGCTTACTGGCTTACAGCGCACTCTCCTTCCATGTGCTCTCTTCCGGGGCTGGTTGGTTGGGAGCAAAGAAACCAATAGTGTGAACTGTTTTGATACTGAAAATTGACAAGTATCTTTTTGAAATAAAGAACCAGTCCCTCTAAAAAAAAAAAAAAGGCAGCAGGAGCTGCTGGGAGCGGATGGCAGCGGTGGTAGCGGCCCCACTCGCTGCCAGGGGTAATAATATATATACTAATAGTATAATATATATACTAATGTATTAGTATAAATAGCATGTATAATAATGCATGATATATGCACACATACACATACACATATGTATCTTTTAACTGATAGCGTTTTTATGACCAAATATTTGGAATATTCTGCACAACTCTTTCTACGGACAGAAAATGCAATATCAAAGTAGTATAGTAGTATGAAAGTTATTGAAGAAAGGAGTAAATATATACATTGTTAAACCTACTTTTATTGAATAAAGGTGGTTTAATTCTATTAATTTAAGCCTTAAATATGTTGGTATTATACTTTGGCATCTCCTAGAAACATCTTTTCCAATAACAAATAATACTTAGCTTTTAATATCCGCTTTAGTGATACATAAATGTAATTTGCTTTATTTAATTTTTTAAGATAGTTTAAATGTTTTTATCTTGCATTTGTATAGAAAAATGACACTGGTCCCCTTTCAACATTCCTTGAAGCTAGAGAGGAACTAAGGTATTTGAAATCAATTGAAGAAATTTATTTTAGACCTCAATTTTTAATGAAATAACTTTTTTTTAAATGCATCTGGTCTTAAAATGCTCAGTTTATTTCAAAACTGTTACCAGTAGGAAATCCAAAACTCAAATGCTAACCGGGCAGGGCACATTATGTGCCTCTCTTTGACCAAAATTTGGCTATCTACTGGGTCTGATAAATAAAAATGGAAATTATTCTGAAATAAACGCTCCATAAAAGATGGAGTGAGGAAGCATTTGCTCCCAGATTGTTTGAAATAGAAAACGTTAATCATTCTTAAGATGGATGGGTCAACTATTCCATCGGGACACTCTTGTCCTATGCTCTTGAATTCCATCTGAACCCAGGAGACACCCACAAGGTAAATCACAAATGCTTTAGAATTGTAAGGAGGTGAACTGTCAGCCTGCAGAAACAAGGGATTAAAAAAAAAAGGTTTTTAATCATCTAAATCAGAAAGCAAATTTGAGGTTTAATTAAATAGGCGAAAATTTTTCTTGGTAAAATGATGGTAACAGGAGTGATTATACAATCTCACTTCCACCAAAAGGGAAAATGTGAAAACTCCCTTCCCTTACTGCCCGCAGAATACTATTTCTACATAGAATAAGAATAGCCTTAAGAAAAAAAGTATCAAGAAAAAACAGTACCTAATACTATTTAATATCTATCAAATAATTCACTTTAATTAGAAAAAGGCAGAAATGGAATAGGCCATCAAAATCTAGAGGTACCTGGAGGCTAATTATAATGCATTTTAGCCTAATTTCATGTATTCCCTCAGCCAACTTTCAGCCTAACCCTGAGCAATTTCCATTTTTAATCCACAAATAGATTGTCATTTCAACTTTGATTTTCTGTGATAGAATATAAAGCTTTGATATCTCTAATAAGGAATAGAAAAACATGGCGGCGTCGAGGCTGCATTAAAGAAACTGTCCATGTGGCCTGGGTTCTGGGAAGAAGCTAACTCATCATCCAGTGGCGATGAACACAGAAATAAATGTAGAGTAATTCTCTTTACGAACTAGAATAGTTTAAGAATATCAGACTCTTTCTTCTTCTCTCACGATTTTGCTTTTACCTGGAATTTTTATTATAGGATTTAGAAACTATGTATATAAAGTAATTTGTTCCACTGTATGATAGAATGAAATCATGATCCCTCATCCACCACATTTTGTGAGTATTTGTCTGAGGTTAAAATCAGCAAGTTATAATTCAACTTAAAAATATCTCTCAACTGATGAGTTTGTCCCTTGGCATCCAAAATCAAGTCATACTTAGTAAACAAAGACTGAGCGAGGCACAGGTGGCAGGTAGGACAAATCATTTTACTATGTGTGAGGACTGAAAAATCTACAGAGAACTCCTATAACCTCTCAAGCCAAAAAGACAAAATGGTTGCATAATTTGTGACATACATTCATTAGGAAGACTCATGTTAGCATTCTCCGTACTTAGATCGGAGGCATGAGAAGTAATGGTTAATTCAGTTTACATTTGAATATACTGGAAAAGACCCCATGCAAATGGTTAAAAGAAAGGCATTTTCAGGAAGATGAGAAGCCAGCGCTGACTCAAATTCCATTGGTGCCCAAAGGCCACAAAGGTGTCCTCAGGAGCAGCAAACTGACGCAAGTCACTAAGCAGGTGTGAGGACAAGTTAGAACAGTGAAGCTTTTTTTTTTTCTACATATACTACCATAAAATTGGAAATGATTCTTTTTTTGAGAAAGAAAATATGTTTATAAAATAGGGAATGTGAATCAAATTTTCAAGAGGGAAGATGTTAAAACCAAAGAAAACAGAGGATGAGATGATAATAATGAACTCTAGAAGTTTAAGGAGGGCCATGTCAGGGACACTGGAGGGAAAAGGAAATGCTGATCTGTAAATTTACAGCCAATTAGATTAGTGGTTGAGTGGTGAGATGTAAGTGATGCTGAGCAACCAATGGTGTCCAACAGTTCTTGACACTGGTAGGGGCGCCTGGGTGGCTCAGTCGGTTAAGCAGCCAGCTGACTCAGTTTTGCCTCAGGTCATGATCTAGCAGGGTCTTTTTTTTTTTAGGATTTTATTTATTTATTTATTTGACAGAGAAAGACACAGCAAGAGAGGGAACACAAACAGGGGGAATCGGAGAAGCAGGCTTCCCACCAAGCAGGGAGTCCAATGCGGGGCTCTATCCCAGGACCCTGAGATCATGACCTGAGCTAAAGGCAGACACTTAATGAATGAGCCACCCAGGTGTCCCATCAGGGTCTTGAGATCCAGCCCTGCATCAGATGCTCTCTCTCCCTCTCTCAAAAATGGAAATAAGGAAGAAAGGGAGGGAGGGAGGAAGGAAGGAAGGAAGGAAGGGAGGAAGGAAGGGAGAAAGGAAGGAAAAGGAAACCGGAAAGTTCTGTAATATTCTCAGCAATGATAAAATCACTGAGCAAGTATGAAATTTTAAAGAAAATAAATTAAGCGATCAGTTTTTGCTGTTTAATTGACAAGATATAAACTAACTCCTTAATAACAATTTCACATAAACTTGATTTTTAAAAAAGATTTATTCATTTATTTGAGAGATAGCATGCATGCACAGGTGCACAGGCACAAGCAGGGAGAGGAGCAGGAGAGAGGGAGAGAATCTGAAGCAGACCCCACTGAACTCGGAGCCCTGTGTGAGCTGAATCTCACGGCCCTGAGACCATGACTTGAGCTAAAATCAAGAGTTGGACACAAACCCACTGACCCACTCAGGTGTCCCATAAAGTTGATTTTTAAACTCTATTCATTTTTACCTTGGGCTATTTTCTGGCTTCTCATATTTTAAATTATGATACATATTTTTTAAATAAATATTTTTTTAAATAATTGGAAGTGTCTCCAGAGTGGCTTAAATCAGCTCATTTGACCTTCTATAAATAATAGACTGAGCACAACCAAGCATAGAGGAGATGGGGACACTATCTTAACCATTTCTCTAGAAAATGCTACACCTTCTGGAGTTGTGTTCATTAGTTATTAGCAGTTACCAGATGGAGAATTATACTGCCTCCCCAGGACACTAATGGAAATAAGTTCTGGGATTTGTCTTTTTGAGTTTTTCCTGCTGAAATATGTTCTAGCACAACCTTCAGGGCTAAAATTACCCTGACATTTCAGTATAAAACAGCCAATATGCACTACTGGCTTTAATGTAATTAGGTAAACCCACCTTAATTACTGTATTTAAGCTTTATATTCTTTGCAGTATGCTACACTACCAAACTGCCTGGAATGTCAAAGCTATTACATATACTGAAATAAGGTTGAAATTCATCCCGTCAGTCTTTACTATAAGGAAGCTTCTGGTTTTGACCTTTGCAACACGTGAATGCCTGCCACAGGAGAGGTCATGAGGCTAAAAACAAACAAGCCACATAGTCTTGATATTTTAGAATTGGGACACATTTTCCCTCCTTTTTTCATTTCCTTAAAGAGACAGTGGACCAGATTTTAAGAATATAAATGACTGTCGAGCATGTATAAATAAGGTTATAAATTACAGGGTTTTTTTCTGAAATAAGAACATTATTAATATTGCAGATATTCTTTTAATTCTGAAACAATTTATTTCATTAAGATAATTTAATGTCATTTGAATTAAGAAAAAAAATTCTCCTTAAGCAGCTACATTCTTAAATGGGGAAAAGAGAATGAACAACTTTCCTGGTGGTTTTAAATAAAATTATTTTTTTATTTTTATTTTTTTAAAGATTTTATTTATTTATTTGACAGAGAGAGAGGGAGAGAGCACAAGCAGGGGGAGCAGCATGCAGAAGGAGAGGGAGAAACAGGTTTCCCAGTTGAGCAGGGAGCCCGATGCAGGGATGTGGGACTCAATCCCAGGACTCTGGGATCATCACCCGAGCTGAAGGCAGACACCTAACCCAACTGAGCCACCCAGGTGCCCCTAAAGAAAATTCTATGTTACAGTTATTTAAGGAACATAACTATTAAAATATAGTTTACATATAATTAGGAAATACAACATGCATAGAACCTCACATTTGATTATCTACTATAAAATTATTTTTTGATAGATTTTGGCAAAAGGAAGAGTACAAATGGTCATGAAGACTCTGTAGATACCATAAGACATTATCAGAGTTCCAAGAAGCACTTTGAAGAGAAAAAAAGCAGATCTTCATCTTTCATCTCCTCCATCGATGATGAACAAAAGCCTCTCTTCTCAGGAATAGCAGATTCTCCTGCAGGAATGGGGAAAGCAGCTGGACTCAATTTTGAAGAAACAGTGCCCACCTCAGGAAGAATTCACATAGATAGAAGAAGTCACTCTTGCAAAGGTAATCAAGGTTCTCAGGAATCAGACTGTCTCCCTTGGGTGCTAATTGTGAAATGGTGCCTTCTCACAAATGAAGAACTGTACTCATACATGTTAATTTAATCTGTTTACAACTTCATGAAATATTTGCGGAATTCAGATCTCAGATCATGTATAAAGCATTTGTGTAAATCTGGAAGAGTGTTAATTATCCCTAAACATTGATATTGTAAGAAGTTTTTGTGGTAGTGAGATTTAACGTAATGCCACATAGAACATTGTGGGAAGGTCTACTGTAGCGATTCCGACAGGGAGCAGGGATTACTGAGTCTTTCAAGAGAGCTAACCAGTTGAGTCTTGTATACATATAAGAACCTCTGTACCCACTCCCCACCCCCAGCCCCATAGTTTTCTTGGCCAATGCGATAACCCTACAATAAATGCCAAAAAGAATTTCAGTTTTCTGGGAATTATGAAGAAATGGGGAGAAATGCCCCTAAATAAATTTTGCTCTTTATCCAATTCATTTAAACACATTTGTTTAACATCTCTATGAGAAGGAATACCCAAATATATGGGTTTCACTGTAGAAAAGATGCATGAGATGAAGAATAATGTTTGACTTAATGTATGCAAATTTGGTCTACAGGACAGGAAACAGGAAAAGGTAAGAACTATCACAGGGAGGAACAATTAACTCAGCAAAACAGGAGCTAGAGCTACAGATCTTGTAAACTCTAAACATTAGGTGGGTGCAAGAACAGGTGTGGGTCAGACTGCTTGGGTTCCAATCCCAGCTCCCTTTATTTCTTTGCTTTGCTCACTTATTCCCTTTATGCCTTTGAATAAGTGACTTGACAGACCCCACTAAGGCTCAGCTTGCTCATCTTTCAAATAGAATAACATTTTCTAACCAACAAATTGATTGTGATTATTGAACAAGGTAACATGCATAAATCACTTTCTCTGAAATAAAATCCCCAACTCAGTTTAGTAGATTCTCATAGTTTTATTCTGTAAATTTTTAATCATTGAATGTACATATAAAATGCATATTTTATATGTATATGTACAAATGGATATATAAAAATGTGGAGATAAAGAATGTATAGCCAAAAAAAATAAAAAATATAACAGAAATAAAAGGAAAATGGTCTTGGCCTGGCAGAAAGCAAAATTATGGCACAGAGTAAATAAATATTACCTATCATCATCACCGTTATTTGAAGTGACTATATCTGACAACAGTAATTTTATTGAATCTAGGATGTTTAGGCTTCACATTTTTCCAGAATTACTTTCCCTATCCTACCAAATCAGCTTTTGCCATGACCTGATGTTGAAGTAAGCTAAGAATATATGCAAATGTTCTCTGGACAATTTAAAATCTTGATGAAGTGAATGAAAATAGTACCTCATTTATCACAATGGAAGAATGGAATATTAGATGTGATTACCAAATGTCCTGTTTTAGTTATTTATGAAATCGGATTCTGGGAAGTACTAAAAATAGGAGAAGGTTGTATCATGGAAGTCAGAAGTTCTGAAGAGCTCACTAAACCATCTCTACTTCTCCAAAAGTCAGCAGAATGTGGACCTGATTTTTTTTAAAGTAATTTTTGTTGTTTTCTTCTTGAGTTTTAGAGTCTCAAGTGACAAGTCATTAAAGATGTATTTTGGGGACTTTATTTGACTTTATAATGACTCTTGCTGACAGTGAGTTCTCATGCCTTTCATCTTGTATTTTCTTGGCCGCTTCTTCCAATTATTTTTAATTAGCTATTCTCTGTGCAGGATTAAAAAAAAAGTATCGTAACAAATAATTTTTATATCTACAAATTTTTAATTTCCAAAAATGTACAACTCAGTCCCTATACAAATAATAAGTCCTTAGTTTGAATGAAAATACACAGCTAAATATTCATGTCAATTGAATAAAATAATTGATGTCATATAGACTTGACCAGTGTGACACATAGTTAACCTGGCTAATTAATCTGACCAACTAATGGAGAATTCTAAAACTTCATTCACTGCAAATTTTATTCTTAATGATTTTTTAAGGTGAAGTATTATGGGATGTTCAAGAAATTGAATACTGTGTAGGGTACAGCTCCAAAGCCTGCAGGGCAAACTACTAAATCCCAAATGTTTTAGTTTAATCAATAGGAAATTTTCATTTACTCACATTCTTGCACTTGCCATGCTGAATCTAACAGAAGAGCACCTTTTTGGCAAAACTGAAAAGAAAAAAAGCAAATTAAGTGGATTCTGATCCTACTTAGATTGAGGTCAAAAGTTAACTCTAGAAAAAATGTATACCCAGAGCACAGTGAAAGTTTACTTTCTCTTCATCCATTTCCAGAAATGTGTCTTGCAACTATAGCAACATTTTCCAAGGCAACCAAGTGCAGATTCTTTCTGAGCTATATTTAGAAACTGTCTACAAGGATGTTCATTTTGATTAAGACCACTAACCAAAATTTCCCCTTTGAACTTTTTTCTTCTCTATTGCTGTTAAGACAAGTCAATCATGCATATCCAGACTTTAATAAAAAAGTAAATTATAATCAAGGAAGCTTCTGTCTAATAGTTTACGTTTTATTCATTTCTGCTGAGAAGATAATCAGTTTTTTCCTAGAGTGGTAAAGAATATAATCCTACATAATTTATTGCATGTGATTCACCATTGTTATTTAAAAATCAATTTATTATATATGATTTGAGAATGAAAGAGCTGTTAAGCATAGGCAGAAATTCTGTAAGCTTTCTTGACCCAAAACTTCTGAGCATAATATGTAACTTCCATCTTATCAATTCTTACTGTCTTCTCTAAAGATTCCTACAGTAACCGGCTAGCAGGAGGCTAGACAGGGACAAGCATTGGCATCACCAAACTATTATATGTGTGTTCTAAATGTTCGGCATTGCTGCTCCAAAACTGAAAACCTCCTGTACTAAGTAAGACATTATATTATTGCTTTTCATTTTGAATACAGCTACAAGTCTATGAATAGTAAATCATACTTTCCAGTGAAAATCTGCTGATATGTTACTCAAAACTTCAGCAATATCACTTTTCTATGTTCATTTTCATTTTGTTTGGTTTGGTAAAATCAGAAGAAATTATATTCCTTTTGACAAAACAAAACACCAGGATCCCACAGGCTAAGGAAGCGTTAATCACAAAAAACCATTCTGGAATTCATAAGAAGCCCTAAGAGATCTGATAGCCATTTCCACAGAACAGGGAACCCTGACCTTTGGTTTTCTAATGATGTCTTTGGAGATGCTAATTCCTTTGGTGGGGCTTCACCAGGTTGAGGCAGCAATTGTAGGCACCTCATTAAGAGAAATTTCTGTGGATTCAATGGTAAAGGCGTAGGACAGAAGAAAGAACGCAGACTTCCTCTGCTCCTTGAAGAAAGGGGATGCTTTTGAGCTATCTGACTATACTTTGGGAGAAATTGCACGGAAGGAAGGGACTGCAAGAAGTCTGCAAATCCGACTCCCTATTTCTAGAATCATACCTAATCTTCCCAAATCGGTTACTTTCTACCCATTTTTTTAAATAGCTGAGGATATAAATTCCTTAACTTTACATAACTTTTGTCAGTGTTTAATCATAGCTAGTGTCCAAAAAAAAGAAAAAGAAAAAGTAAAAAAAAAGTTTTTCTATCAAACCAAAATCACTTTCTGTAATTCAAATCTATTTCCATGGAAAATGAAGACCAGTTTTAGATACTCTTTTCCTCCTACCATCCCTTCCAGTGAGGAGAAGATGTCACTTCTTCTTTATGTCTGAAATAAACTCCCAACTCCACTAGTATTTTTTCTAGAGTTTTATTTTCCAAACCTAGATCATTTTAAGCTCTTATGTGGATATGTAAAATGTAGGGGGTAAGAAAGCAGAGCAAAAGCCATCAAAGTGTATGATAAAAATGAAAGGAAAGAAAAGATACTCTATTTGCCCTCCAATATTGATAACTTGCAAATACAGATTGTACAAGAGGCCATAAATTAAAAAGAGATTCGTCAGCAGTATGAGAAATGATCAGAACCTTGCTATCAGATTCTTTGCCTTTAATTCCTCCACATTTAGCAGAGGGTCTGGCACATAACAGACCCTCAGAGCCTTTGAAAAGTGGACTTGAACAGCTAAGCAGAATGCTTCAAGTAGAGCAACAGAAAAATATTCTAAATGAAAGAGCCACAAGAAAGTGTATTACAAATTAATGGGAATATATTAAAGGACAGTGCAGAAGGAGCTACAAGGAAAGATAAAAACACGGAATAGTGTCACGGGACTTTAACACGCCGGCCATCTTTGAGGGCTCTACTTTGAGTTGGGTTGGCTTAAGACAAGCCCTTGAAGGTCAGAACTTTTCCATGGCTCTTTCCTGAGCCCACTCTGAATCGCGAAGTACGCTAATTATCCTGGGAGAACAGCCCCCAAACCCTTCAATCCAAGGCGAAGCCACACAGCCGTGCCTCAGATGTATTGCAAAGTCCCTTCCAGACAACTGCAAAAAAAAAAAGTTAATATCACAATAAAATGAGTCAAATTTGTTCTTTGTTCACATTATACTGTAGTCTATTAAATATGCCATAGCATTATGTCTTTAAAAACAATGTACAATACCTTCATTTAAAAATACTGTATTGCTAGAACATGCTGACTATTATCTGAGCTTTCAGGGAGTTGTAATCACTCATCATAGATCTGTACAAATCTAATAATGAAGAAGTTTGAAATATCACAAGATTTACCAAAACGTGACACAGAGACATGAAGTGAGCAAAAGCTGGTGGGAACATGGTGTCCATAGACTTGCTCTTCACGGGATTGCCATAAACCTTTGCTCTGTAGAAACCGGTATCAGGAGAAGGCTCCATAGCTCAGGGGTCAGAGCACTGGTCGTATAGGAGCCAGGATCTGTGAGACGCAACAAAGCGAAGTATGCCTATAGGAGCAAGATATGCTCTTTCTTCTCAAATCCAGAAGTGCAAAATCACTGCTCTTTAATCTGAAACAAAATTGTATTCAAAGTTCAGGATTATCTCTATGTTTTTATTCATGCAGAAATGGACAAAGGAGGTGGCAGGCAGGGTGAGGGGGGTAGGGCTCAGCTATCCATTGGTGGTGGCCCCTGGACAGGTCCTTGAATCACTCTGGCTCTCTGGCTCCAGGGTGATACTCAGAGATCCTTTCCTGCTCATCTTGTGGATGTCTCTCTGTATTTGATACAAAGGGGCACCTGAAGGAGTTGACGTCCATCTTGCTGTTTCCCACAGATATCGCTGACACAAGAAGCTGGGAACAAGAAAATGCACAGACTCAGGCCGATGAGTCTAGCCCCTCAGCGCTCCAGCGAGCTGCCTGGGGGATCTCAGAAACTGAAAGTGACCTCACTTACGGGGAAGTGGAGCAAAGATTAGATCTGCTTCAAGAACAACTTAACAGGTATAAGCAGTGGTGAGGCAAAGGGAGAGCATCACACAGGCCCTTGGTTGGGTCTAGGTTTCCCCCTTGCAGCTAGAAAATTCCTACTACCATAATCTCATATTTTTCACATATGCTTACTTATTTAAAATAAGACTAGAAGTTGACAGAATTATTAATCTGTGTTGCAAGGAGCATTTATTTAGAAACTTCATGCTCTGGCAACATAAAACCTATTTTTTCTTTACTTGTCATAAAATTAGTATATCACCCACACCAGCTGCTGAAGAAAACTCCTTTTTCCTCCAAATAATTCATATTTAGCTTGTTTACTAACACCCTCTTTTCATCCTGCTTTTACGCTTTTTGGTTGTTTCTGGTAACTTAGTTATGTGTTATGGCATTTTTTTTAAGTATAGACAAATTTATTTAAACATTCAGTCAGCTTTTCAAAAATGTGACTGAATTAGAAATACCACAGCGTTGAAGCCCGGGTCTTCTCCACTTTTCCTCCACCCTTGATCTATATACCCTTTTGAGATAAGGAACAAATTTTGGTTTTAGGGGGGATGGAATTCCTTAACCCAACTCTGTGTGGATTTCTTAAAATTAAACTGAGTCGATAAAACTTAAAATTTCCTGACTCAGGAAAAAAAAATTCATGAATGAGTATAATATAGATGCGTGAGTAGTACTTCATGTGGGAACTGACCTTGATTCAAAGGTGGCCTCCTGGTACACCGCCAGGCAAGGCAGTGGTCACAGACTGAAAACTTCACCGATGAAACTAAAACGCTCAAATCGCACAATTTACTAAATCGATGTAAAATATATAATGAGAGATGAGGAGAGCGAGAAGAGGTAATTAACACAGTTCTAATAAATGCAAGCATAGCATAAAAGAAGCCCACTATAGCTGAATCCCAAATGATGCAACATTCATATATTCTGCATATCCTGTCCTCAGGTATGGTTACTAGGACCAGACAGAGTTGAAGCTGACACAGAAGGTCCACAGACAAAAAAATCTGTCTATCCCAATGGCACACACTTGCTCGTTCACAAAGATGTAAGGCTGGGTACACCTGGCCACAGCTGTGGCTCTCCATTTACTCTATTCAACAACAGTAGGTTTTATTTGCTTTTTGTAGGTAAAGCACAGATAGCACCAGAATGAGCCTCTGCTGTGTGTTACCACTGGATAGCCAAATCGGGGTGGGGGGGACAGTTTTCTGTCCAGAGATGCTGTGAGAATAACTCATTCTTTCTGTCTCTATGTGAATAAGCCACATTCTGGTTGGTTGCATCATATTTCTATTCTATCTTTGGCACGTCTTACAGGTTACGAGCATGCTGTCTATATTTAATACAATTTAGGAATTCTGTCCATGTCTAGCACGCTACTTGCTTACTCATTATCTATACTGAACACATCCCAGGAGTTGCCTATACCACATTAGCTACTGGTTTACTTACTATTTCCTTTACGTTTCTTGTGTGCTTTATCCATGCTGTTTATTGTTTTTTTGAATGTTTCTGCCAGAAATGAACAGTGTCAAACAATATAGTAAGCACATGAAATGTGTGTACTCACACATATACATTGCCATCACAAGTTAACTAGGAATTAAAACAAATAGAATTAGAAAATCGACAAATTTGTAAATTAAAATAAATGTGTTAACGTCAAACAAAAGTAGGAAAATATTGCATGAACTAAAGATTTATTTTGTATTTTTATCTTTTCATGGATTGCAATTGCATTTAAAATCTCCTGGTCATAAGGTTCATATCCCATTCCCAAATTTTAATTACAAATCTTGTCAAATTGAAACATATCTGAGAACATTAAAGCAGCTTATCATTTTCTAAGAGTCACTAATCCCTAACTTAAGTATAAGAATTTACCATTGTAATACTTACTATGGTTAAAGAAACCTATTTAGCTGCTTACTTGATACATTTACTTTTTTACTCTCCCTGTTATTTATGCCAAGTCATGTTGATCCTTTAGCCACAACATATATAAAGCTGTATACCATACACACATAAGAATTGATACGTGTGCTCTCTGAACTTGAATTCTTTAATCCCTGTGATTTAGAAAAAATAACTACCCACTTCTTTACTGCCAGGACATGGTCCATGTGTTCAATTTGTTGAAGAGCTATTAACGTGAGTGAATGAATGGGTAAATGACTGGGACCACAGTGATTTCTTTAGCAAAATACTTGCAGTTAGCCTGGATTAAAGTCATAACTCTGCTGCTTCACTATGTACAGGAGAACTGGGTGAAGTCATTTAAGCTTCTCTAGCCTCAGTTTCTATCTTTGACTCATACACATCTGCAACAGTGTTTACAGTATGATATACTGAAACTATATATGCTCAAAATGAAAACTGTTACACTAGCAGCTAGGTAAAATCTGATAGGCAATGAACTTTACTTCTGTTATTGGTGTTCCTCCTACTTTACATGTACTTCCTTTAGTCCTTTCTTCAGGACTAAAATTCAGATTTTAGGATCCCTTTGTTGCCTTGTCAGGGGTACCAATCATTGCTGCCAGGATAAGTGAAAGATTACTGAAAATACATGTTTTCAACATGTTCTAGGACTGTTAATGTAAATTCCTGAGGACATACACATCCTGAACTGCATGCTTTGCAATTGACTATTAATAATAATTATTATTATTATTTGATTACATTAGTTATTATTATATTAAACTTTCCTTCTCGAAAGTACCATTAAATCTCTCTTGACATCTCTTTTGACATCGTCCCAGCATCTGTATGTCCCATGACATGGTTCTCACTTTGACTTACTTCTGTTTATCTCCAATTTTTTCACAAACATATTCTGTTCTAACTCAGCTTAGCCTCTTTTGGATTTAAAATCCAACATATTACGTGTTTACGGCACTGACATCTCCAACATCTTTCCTCCACTTACTCCAGAAGGCAAAAGTATAAAGAACAAATTTTGAAGAGGACAACTCAATTCAAACTTGGACTTTGCAAAGTGAGAATCCTGGGACATTTCCTAGCATTGGGTCTGTCTTATGTAGTGTCCGCATTCTGTTCAAATGTAGACCTGTGAATCACCACCTCATTTCGTTCATTCAAATACTCATATTAAGTACACAATGCAATAAAAACAGATAGTAAATAGTCTATCTCGAGTCATTTTTCACTGCTGCTGCTTTCTACTTTAATGACCAATTAAACTATATGTAGGGTTAAAGGTTTACATAAGAAGGGTTCTTATATATTTATACGTTATGCCTACATAAAATGGTTTAGGGAAATCATTAACACTTGGTCCTAAAACAGCTTCTCAAACTTTAATGTTCCTTGGAATCACCAGGTGATTTTGTTAAAATGCAGATTCTAAAGTCTGTAATTTTAACATTTTTGGTAAGATTTACCTTCTTACATCATTCATTCGGAAACAAAATAGCGCAAATAAGTGAAGAGTTAAAGCTTTCTAAAGAAGCATATGGTCCTAATTTTCTGTTCTTTTGCCCACAAAATTCCCTTTTTTAAAATGCTGTTAACACATGCAAAAAAAGGCGGGGAGTTAGTCCTATTGTATTTTGTTATTTTCCTTTGAATTTTAATTTAAAATGAGAATGAAATTAACAGGCCAGTTGGCTCTTTGTGAGATCTGGAGGAGAGAAATCATCAGACTGGCATTTTGCAAGCCAGATGGGTCAGAGAAGCAACTGAACTTGTACATTTGGTCTGTTTCTTAAATACCAAAGTCCTGGAATTATAAATGAGAAAGGAATGGAAAAGGCATTTAGCATCTAACAGCGCTAAAGGAATAACATGCAATACTATGAATAGGAGAGATGCAAGGTAAAATAAAGGTAATGTAAATTTGGAACACCTGAGAAATTACTTGATTTCTGCAGCCATGAAAGAAATGTGCTACCAAATCCATTTTTAAAGAGTAAATAAAACGCTCACAAGAAACTAAGCAAAGCCTGATTAAAAAACAAATTACTGATTAAAAATAGTCTCAGTGTGTTTTACACTTGAAATCAGTAAAAATGTAGTCTATTTCGACTGAGCTGCTTTTCTGTGAAGATCGTATCATAGGTGCAGGAAAGCAACAGTGCTTGTCAGAACCATTAGTGGGGCATAGAAAGTGAACATCAGCCAGGAGAGAATCTCTGTGCTCCCTCTCCTGTCCTTCTTGTTTAAAGCAGGGCTATAATTTTGCTTGTTGGTGATGCTGAAATTTTCTCAGATGCTTTGCAATCCTGGACTATTTTTGGATTGTCTTCCCCCATTTGTGTCTGTCCTGCAGACTTGAATCCCAAATGACTGCTGACATCCAGACCATCTTACAGTTGCTGCAGAAACAAACCACCGTGGTCCCCCCAGCCTACAGCATGGTAGCCGCTGGAGCGGAGTATCAGAGGCCCCTCATCCGCCTGATGAGAACCAGCCATCCCGTAGCATCCATCAAGACGGACCGAAGTTTCAGTCCTTCCTCACAAGTGAGTGTAGATAGTGTACGACCAGGAGTCTCTCTCTAGGTGTGTTTCTGGGGACCGCCTGAATCAGAATCATCCGGGGTGCTATGGGATATGAAGTTTCTCATCCCCGTCTGTTTCTGCTTGATAGAAATTGCTGGGAATAGCCCGTGTAATCTGCATTTAAACCAGATCCCCACTAATCACTATGTTCATTTCAAGTTTGAGAACAGTGGACCTAGAAGAATTTTAAAACATTAGCAATTTTTTTCTAAGAAAAAATTCTTTTCAAGAATAAATTTGCAAAAAAAAAAAAAAAAGAATCAATTTGCTTAAGTTTATATGTGGTAGAGCTTTAAAAGCAGATAGCCCTGGGTCCAAAAAGCGCTTCAGAGAGAGGTCTGTCATTTGCTCTGGTGGCAAGAGGCACTCTTGGGCAGGGTTTCCAGAAGGAGAAGGAGGAGAAACAGCAGCTGTCCAAAGACCTGAGGTTCCAGGTCCAACAGACTAGTAATCTCGTTTGTGCCCCACCCATCCCCAGAGATCTCTTAACTTTTCTCATCTCCATCATGGTGAGAGGAGGAATATTAAAGTGTCCTTTATCTTGCCTCTGAAGACCTCTAAGGCCTTTTGAATTGTGTTAATATGAAAAGTCTAATTCCCTTGGAATTCCACTTAGGAAATTATTCTTAATTACGTAAGCCCAATAGCCAAATTGCACCTAAGAAAGGTGGACCCAAGAGCAAGGATTTCCTGAACAATCTTGTAAACTTATTTTTAGAAGTTTGGAAATTTAGTGCAAAATGTTCTGGGAAATGAAACTACATTAATAACAGGGAAATGTGCAGAAGGAAAACACTGAAATCTTTCTGAAATATGAAGTAGAAATTTAATTTATCTCTAGCGAGTTTTGAATGTCTCAGATCTTGCAAAACCATGTACTTTGTCTTCAGTGGATTTAGGCAATAGCTTCTGACCAAGGATGAGTGATATTTCTTCGTTTTTTCTTTTCCTGTCCTCCTTACACTGTTTACTCACCAAATGACCCATGTTTCTGATTCCAGTTGTCTTGAATTTATGAATTAAAATTAATTTAATTTTGAATTAAAACTCATCTGGAAAACTCAATGTTAAGTAATGTGTGTGTGTGTGTGTGTGTGTGTGTGTATTTTTTTTTTTTTTTAAGAAGAATCTGATCTGGCTTCAGAGTAAAAGTTTTTAGAATGGTTGTTTAGGACAAACTGATGCCTAACCTCCAATGCCTTGACCCATCTTTGGTAGGGAGAGTTTGGTTACTATCACTAGTCAAATATGGATTAATGGGGAAATTAAATGTATTTAGATTTCCTGAATATAATTTTAGGAATCTGTCCAAATGAATTACAAAAAGCATGTTTTTCTTATCTTTCTCTCAGTGCCCTGAATTTCTAGACCTTGAAAAATCTAAACTTAAATCCAAAGAATCCCTCTCAAGTGGGGTGCACCTGAACACAGCTTCGGAAGACAACTTGACTTCACTTTTAAAACAAGACAGTGATCTCTCTTTAGAGCTTCACCCACGGCAAAGAAAAACCTACCTTCATCCAATTAGACATCCTTCTTTGACAGATTCATCCCTAAGCACTGTAGGAATCTTGGGTCTTCATAGGCATGTTTCTGATCCTGGTCTTCCGGGAAAATAATCATTTTGTACTATTTACTCCACATACAATGTAAGTGCTTTTAATGGCTGTTTTCCTTTTTTTGTATTTAAATCCTCTCTACTTGACTCAGGGGCTCACAAGGTACCATTATATGCAAAAGTACTGTATATTTTCCTAAATTGAAGCTTGTAAGGTAAAACTGAGCAATTAGGATGTAAATATACATATGAACTCTTTTGTTCCAAATGTTAAAACTGCCAGCATCTCAAGGCATCTTCTTCTTATTATTTTTTTAAATCACGTGCATGTTAGGAAACTCCAGTTTCTCTTGCATGGAGACTCCTACTTACTACTTTTACTACCCCAGTATTTTGTTATGAAAATGCCTTCCAAGCTAGTAAGAAACCAAGGAATAACATTGTTCATGGATGCAAATCAGGTGATCCTCAACTCATGGAAGTTCCAGGGGGAGGAAGGGAACTTAGTCACTTTGAGAACAGATACCCTTCTGTATTGAGATGTTTATAGTTAATTACATTCATTTCACCACACTTAAAAAAAAAGTCCCAAAAAAGTTCTAAATCTCTGATCGCGTAGGGAGTCATCTCCAAATACGTGAATATAGGCCAGCTTTAATGAGGACAAAAAGGCCTTTCTATTTAAATTCTGTCTCCAACTTCATTTACAAACTACCTAAAATATTTCTCACTAGCACATTTCCTTGAACATTTAGAAACAAGTTTTTCCCTCATTTTTCTTCTTTTCTTTTTTTTAATTTTGAGGGTGGGGGAGGGAGTCTTGTCGAGAACTGCGAAAGCATGACCTACACAAGCTGATATCCACACCTTTCCTCTGATTCATATTTTAGGGCAATGTTCAACTGGAATAAAAGAGTGGACGCACAGAGTTCTTTTTAAAAAAATGTGCAACTTAGTGAGTGTGCATGGCGAAACTAGCTTCCATTAGGTATATGTTGTTCCATGGTTTTCTTATCCCAGCTATGGAAAAACAATGTGTTTTTACCTGCCTGTAAAGGCAATGAACACACCAGCATAAAATTTCAGTTTCGTTTGGTTACTCAAACACATTTGCTAATCAAAGATTAAATGAAAATGTATTATTTATGGATTGGGCCGAATATATTTGGACTCCAAAATATCTGAACATACGATGGAATATATTTTAATATCTTCAACTGTTAGATTATTTTGGAGGGAGGAGGATATGCCTCTCATAAAATCAGGAAACAGAAAAAAACTGCAAGTTAAGAATCTGATTAGTCAATTTTTAGTCAAGTTTTATTTCTCAATTCATTTGAGTACAATTTTAAACTTACTATGGACTGATCCATTATACCCTTTCCTGCTGGACAAAATTTAGAAATTTTTTGCAAGTGTCTTCATTCTTTAATAATTCTTATACTCAACATATTTTTAAAGAAATAATATATCTGTGCACATTATTAAATGGATTAATTTCTATCTCTCCAGGATAGAAATGTAATCTATTGACTTACCTTTACCTTTGACACTATTAGTTTCAAATACAAGCAATTTATTTAAATTTACCGAGCTATTGCACTATTTAAAATATGATTAAAGTGACCTTAAGTTGCTCCCTGTATATTTTTAAATGGTCACATGTGTGGGAGGCAATCTGTAGGCATGAGCAAATTCATATCCCTGCTAAATGTTTGAACAAAACAAAACAAATATGTATGGCAAAATGACCAGGCCGTTCAATAAAAAACAGAACAAGTTCAACTAGCTTCTCAAACCATTTGGTGTTAATGCAGATACAAATTTAGGGACTAACTGATACTGTCCTTCCTTCATTCAACAAACATTTATGGGTGCCTAGCAGGGGGAAATAAATGGCTAACTTTGACTCAGAGGACTATTTAGGGATTTTTATGTCCGTTTTTAGGCACATTTTTGCAGCTGCAACAAATTCCATAAGGATTGCCAGCCTAAGCTCCAGGGAAATTCAGAATAAATTCACCAGAGACTGTTCATTTGTAAGGAGCGAATATTTGGCAGGTGAGGAATTTAGATCTTATTGTTGAATTAGTAAATGCTTCAGCTGCAACACTGGTATGACATGCGTAAAATTCAGCCTTCCACATAAAGCCTCTATACTCCTTTACAAAAACTGAGCATCAAGGAATGGGATGATGGGGAAGAGTGTACAAGCATCCTGCTTGTTTAAATTCTAGCGTCATGTAAACTGTCTTCCTCTTAATTCCTTAGCATGAAAGAATCGCTTGACAATCTAAGTCTCAGAGAATTGGACAGGACTAAGAAGGTTCCCTCTTATCGGATATCACTTTAACAAGAGCCTGAACAACTTAAAGATGTGGTTAGTAAGGCAGACATGTCAGAGGCTCCGTGGTTAAAATGACTTATGGATGACCAAAGCAATTCTCTTAATTTACAAAATCCATCTCTTTGTCCCAGTCAGAGGTCTAATGCCTCAAGTCACGGTCACTTTCCCCACGGGCTGTAGCAAATAGCCTGTGCCCTCCATGTAGGGATTGCCCTGAGAGACAGGGTTTCTGCCATAGCCAGTCATAGTAGTATGGCACTGCCTCTCCTTCTAGGAAATTAGAAGCACTAACATAACTCCTTTTTTTTGCTTTCCACCTCAAAGTGATGGTTCCTGGTTCCCAGGCCTAAATAAAATGCCATCTAAAATCTGAAGTTTATCTGAGATGCTTTCCTGCCGTTATTAACTGCTGGGCAGAGAGCTGGAAGTATCATTTTACTCTATAGGGGAGTCTCATATTCTAATGAGTTAAGGAAAGGATTAATGAAAAATGCTGAAGCCATGTCCTTGCAGGATTTTTTTTTTAATTTTTTTTTAAAGATTTGTATTTATTTGTCAGATCCAGAGACAGAGCACAAACAGGGAGAGCTGCAGGCAGAGGGAGAAGTAGGCTCCCCACGAGCAAGGAGTCTAACACAGGACTCAATCCCAGGACCCTGGGATCATGACCTGAGCTGAAGGCAGATACTTAACGGACTGAGCCACCCAGGTGTCCCAGCCTTGCAGGATTTTTACATTAATAATCACTCATTCAACAAACATGAGAAGGCAGGGGCAAATTTGGGATAGCTTAGTTTCTTAGGTCCATGAAAATGGATTGGTCATCAGAGATGAACTCTCCCACTTCCGTCAGAAGATACGGAAACCAAGTCAGGACATGGCAGCACGTGGTATGAGGTTGAGTACGGACGTCTGAGGGTTGCTTACAGGTCTTTTTGGAAATTTATCTTTAGCAATGGTTCCAAAATGCCTGAAAGAACAATGTCCTTAAGCAAATGTTATTTAAAATCCCAGCATATATTATGAAAGGATAAAATTTGTCACCTCATCAGCATACCTAAAATAATCATTCTTACAGTATCTTTTCTTTGAAGGCTTTTCATGGTTAAAAAAGGAATGTGGTAGATCTAGTAATTAAAAATGAATCACAACACTGACTAATTTATAATACAGTAGTCTTTAAATTGCTTATCCGTGGTTAAAACCAAAAGCAGATCAATGTATTTGAGTAGATTTCTTACCACAAATTGAAATTTTTATAAATTACCAAAAACTTCAAATGTTATTAGGTTTCTAATCATTTTTTTTGGCAGTACAACAAATGTGTCTGTCATGTGAGTTTAGGGGCACTTGGTAGACAAAATGACGTCCTTGCTTGCAGTCCTAGAATTAGCAGCACTAATACCTCTGGGAACATGCTAGAAATGTGTATTGTTGGGCCCCACCCAGACCTACTGACTCAGAAACTCTGGGGGTGGGACCTGGCAATCATCTTTTAATAAACCCTCCCCTATAAAATCCCAATAAATACAAGAACTTTGAGAATCATCAGTGTAGATGAGTCTCAGGATAAGTTCTTTCATTAACAACTGTACGACCCTGACCAATTTAATTTAATTAACGTCCCTGAACCCTTTTCCTGAATTTGTAAAAATGAGATAATGGTACCTGCCTCAAAGAAGCTTAAAAAGTGAGATAACATACAGTAAAGTGGCTGGCACATAGTAGGTACCCCAAAACTCTAGATTCTTTGATTTTCACCTAGGAACATATTAAAAACAATCAGGAAAACAATTTTCCTCAATTTAGCTTTTACATAATGTGCTGTCTCCAGCTAAGGTAACCGTTACCAAGACTGAAGTTTTTGATTCAGAAAACCCAAGTGTAGCTATAGTTTTCTCTAATTGTATTTTGCACTATTAGGTTTATAGCTTTAAAGTAATACCGTTTATAATAATAAAAGTGAGGGGCACCTGGGTGGCTCAGTCCTTAAGCATCTGCCTTTGGCTCAGGTCAAGATCCCAGGGTCCTGGGATAGAGCCCTGCATCCGGCTCCCTGCTCTACGGGAAGCCTGTTTCACCCTCTCTCACTCCCCTTGCTTGTGTTTCCTCTCTCGCTGTCTCTTTCTCTGTCAAATAAAAAAAATAAAATAAAATAAAATCTTTTAAAATAAAAATAATAATAAAAGCAAGAGTATGAATGTCATTGTTAGAGAGCTATGGACCCTGAATCAATGTTAAATGCCAGGTATGCAAGGTGATCTGTTGAATTCGGTACAAGGAGCACGTGGTCTGTAAAGACTGGCTCACAGGGAAGCCCCTCTTTAGATCCACAATATGGTTCCCACGTGGATATTTCGAAAATGCATTTTCTAAATACGTTTTTGAAAGAAAATACACTTTCTATTTTTTCAGAAAATATTATTTATAGTTGTGGTGGTTCTTTGCAGCACATCTGAGCCCACTCTGTCATGCACAGATATGTTAAACAGACCAGACTGCCTAAGTCCAGTGCTCAGTGGTAGAAATGGCAGAGACTCAGTGGGGTAAACCTGAATTAAAATCCTACTTGCTCCACTTACTTTCAAGACAGACCCTCAGAGAGCCCCAAGAGCCCAAACTGTGGAGAGGCCGTCTTAAATACCTTGAGGGGTCTTGAGGAGCCTCTGAAGGATGGATGTGGAAGTGCTTCGTAAACCATACAGCACCACGTAACTGTAAGCTCCTTAGGTGACTTGAGCAGCATCACAATATGGAGTCCTGGCGGAAACGCCACCGTACAACCTAGGTGTTCTGAAAACCTTCCATGACTCTTTCCCCTACTCAACACTGACAGCATTTCCGCTCTGTAACGAAAATGTCTACAGTGATTCTCACACGCCGCACAAGGATCCATTTAGTCAGAGTAGAACACCAGGCTAGGGAAGCGTCCTCTGCTGTAGCACCTCAGGTTCTGTCCAACCCCCACAGCGTTATGTATTTGCATTGCAGTTGTCTTCTAGGTTTGCAATACCTTCCCCTTCCCTCCTCACTTCTTAAGTGTTCTCATTTAAAGCTGTCTTCTCTGGCTTCCACTTAACTTACAAGGAAGTGAAGTGAACATTTCGAAAACTAAAAGGATGTTTTAAAATGCTTCATAAAATATTAGTTGTGATTGATCAGTGCCTGAGCTTAGGATAATTCACTACATGTTCTGTGGTACAAATACGTTTTGCTCTAAGAATATGCAATACAGAAAAGAAAATTCACAGGAAGACATGAATTATTAATAACTGATGGCATGAAAAGAAATATCACAAAACTTATTTATATAAACTATTAAGTGGAGCTTAAGAGAGAGGACTAACCAGAAGTTATTTAAAGCTAATAGATTATTTCATTATTTAAGATTTCTGGTAACTAAGCAGGCTTCAAATATGAATAGACGGACAATACATCTCTAGGAATGCAATGTTAAGAACACAGAACCATACGATAGATTAACCAATTTCATTGTTCTACCAGTCATAATCAAACTTGAGAGTACCAAGCATTATAGAAATGCTCTCAATAAAATATTTTTATTATGAGGAGTGGCAAAATTAACATGGTTAGTCTTGAGGAGGTAATGTTGAAAAGAAGTTGAATTCCTAAATTGTAGTCATGACATTTGTGACTTCCATTTAGTTAATTTAAAAGATACAAAATAATTTGCTACACTATGGTTTTAAAGCACTATATGTTTAACCTGTATTTTGGTACTTCCCTTGTGTGTATTGTTTTTAAATTGAAAATCATCACACCTGTCAGCATTTAAACCATATCTTTTTTGTACTGTCATTATATACATTATATACATATATTAAGTATATATTAAGTATTTTGAGTACATGTAAGAAAATTTCACACCACTCCATCATCCTTATTTATTTAGGAGTAAAATTCAAGAATCAGTAATCTTAGAATTACCCCCTCCATAGTGTCTTCAAAATGCCTTTATAATTACAGCATTGAAATTATATGCTACACTTTTTCCCAAATATTAAAAAAAAAAAATACTGAGGAATCCCTAGTTCTCATCTCCTAGGCACCTACTGATTTTAATGAAAAATGCATTACCTCTTGTTAGCTGAATTCTATGATTTTGATAGGAAAATGTATATCAGAATGTTAGCCAGCTAAATAATACATTTCAAAAAATAATGTGTGTAACCGCTTGAAAATGTCAGTCATCTGATACAAAGAAGTTCACTCACAGTGGTTAAGTAGTAAGTACCTTGGAATGCTTTAAACATAAAGAAACAATCTACCAAAACATACTTTTTCCTAGTCTTTATGCAAATAATGTAGCATGAAATCATGATGCTTTTGAAATACTCTGTGCAGAAATATTTATTTTTTAGCAAATATTTTCTTCAAAGATTGGTATGTGGTATTGACAGTGTAATCTACTTGCACAACTAGTTTTGCAATAACCTTCTACAAATAACTGTAAATAAGAAAAATGTAAATTTCATGTAAAAATGGTTGCAAATTTTTGGTAGCTAAAAGTGTACAAGTTGTATTGAAAATATAGTATATATACATAATTTAAGAATGAAGCATATAATTTCTGATCTATTTATACATGAAAATTCAAGAATTTATAAAAGAAATTATTTTGGGGAAAAAGAAAGTAAATCTCATTAGCTAGTTAGAATACTTTTATTAGAGAAGCCAACTATTTCCAACATTTTACTAGGTATAGTGCTAGATATAGGCATGGTGGTGCTGATGTATTTCATGAAATCACATAATTGTAACAGTGCTACTACAGTTTTACTGAGTTCCACTGGGACACCAGTAAATTGGATTGAGTGGTAAAAAGCATTAAATCTAAAATTAAGGAAACATAAAAACACTTATTATTGGCTAGCAAGAACATAATGGTAATTTACTGAAACATTTATTGTTTCATTACTTAAGATTTCCGGTAACTAAGCAGGCTTCAAATTACATGGTACATGAATTTTGTATAATGTGTGCATGGTTTGGTTTTTTTTTTCATCAAGGATGGAAATATCCAGATTACATTATTTTCATTTGCCTAAGTTTCATATATTTTTAATTCCCCCCTAGAATGATTTATCTATTATTTAAGAAAAAAAAAATCCAACTATCTTCAGAGAAATCTCTTCAATAAATTTGTTGGTCATAATGTGGCATTTTCTAAGCTAACGACTATTTGGTCCACTTAGTGGCATAGTTCCCCCACTGTCTATTTCTTAAGGTTTAAAAAAAACAAGAGAACATTTCCCTATTTAATAAATGAAAAACCAAATCAAATACAGATTAGCAGAAAGCAATGTACTGGTATCTTCAAGTGAGGCTGATTAGAAAATGAGAATCAAAGTATGAATAAACTATTTTAAAAATGTAAAATCTCTTGCCATAAGATAAATTTGGGGGTGATGTATTTAGATAGCTATGAGAAATTACATATGCATCCAAAAGTTTGGCTAATCCTAATTTTTTTAAATGGTCTATCATTTTCAAAAGAATATGGATCTTTAGTTATGTTTCTGGAACATTCATACCTGTTCAGGTTACCCTTTGAAATTTCAGTGATTACAGAAAAATAAAAGGTGATTAAATACAGCCAGCTAAAATGTCAATGACTGCATGGATGTATTTTTATTCTCATGCTTAAGGGAAAAGATTGGGACACCCCCCCCACACACATACATACAATGTATCAGAAGAATATATTTGTCTCTGACTATAGCTATTGAAGGATGACAGAGCCCAATTCTCATTTCCTGTAAGCTTTCCACATGGCCAGCATCTCTGTGTTGTGGAAAGGGTACACCTGGAAATACAAGTAGCTCACAGACAAGGACCCTTCTTACCCCCTAACTGTATGGCACATCATAGCAATGTAGGAGTGCTGCCAACGTCTACGTGCTATATATTCACATACACAGAAGCACATCTGAGTTCTGAATGCTTGCAAAATAATACATAATGCTGAATAGTACCTAGCTACTTGGGTAAAAAGAATGTTAAGTACTATAAGGCTCTTTTCTTCATATGCCAGTAAAATACGTTCTTTAAAACAAGTAGAAAAAGATGTGGCAAGAAACAATTAAAAGCACAGATTTCCCAGCATCCAAGTAATGAGTTGATAGTGAGTCAGACAGAAATTTTTCATAAGTATCCTAGTGGTTTGCTGGAAAGTAGTTTTGTGCTCAGTATTCTAAATTACAGGAAAAAAATTAACTTAATATATGGACATATATGATGTTATAACCTTATTCTAGACTACAAATTACCTAAATGATATTCGTTTAAAATCCTCTCTGCATTCATTACTATAACAGAGGTTCTCAGTATTTGTGGTTTTTTTGTATCATCTAATTTTTTTATAAAGTCTAGACATACTCTTAGATGATACCTTAGCATTGTACATTTATTTCAAAGTGCTTATGAGACCAAAAAAAATGTGATTTTTAAAAACAAGTTCCAAAGTAATAAATCACCCATGACTGCATTTTAAAGTTTAAGAGAAAAAAAAAAAATGCTAACCTGAAAGAAGTGTTGGGTTTTTACTCACTAAATATAATTACCAGACTTTCACAAATGTATTCCTACTGAGTTCCCAGAAAACTGCTACAAATAGAGAAAACATATCATCTAGGAGTCTGTTAAACATAAAAGGACAAAAGAAAAGCATATTTCTGACAAATAGTATGTATTAAATTTTGTCCAGTTTAGTAATGCCATAAGAGTATAAGTGAACTTGATTTGTATATTTTACCTACATAATCACAAATTGATTTTTTTTGGTCATTTTTTTAAATTGCACAGACTTTAAACTACATTACTAAATTCTACTTTCTTCCTGGGTGAATACCTTTTCTGGAAATAAACATATCATTTGACATTTTAAAATTACTTTTTGTTTCTGAATGCATGCTTAAATAGATCACATGAGCACAGTCCTTGAAATTATACTTAAAGTGGACCAAATTAAGATTCTAATAGTATTGATTTCCCCTTGATGTAATTTAAAATGTGTAAACTGCCACTCAGAATAGAAGTGCAATACCTGACATTTAATCATCTGGCAGTGTTTATAGGCATAGGTGAATTACTGCACTGTTATTTCAACTGGAGCATCTCATATATGTAACAGATTTTGTATGATACACAACTTTACAGCAAGCTATTTGAATGTTTATTAAAAAATTCTCAAAATGACATGGAAACATGTTTACTGTATAAATAAAAGCACTTAGATGTTAAGAGTGTACATTATTCAATAATTTACATCATTACAAGAAAAATGGGGGTGGGTTAAACAGTACAAACTACCACACTATATTCAGACTCCAGTCATTGTTCATCATCAGACTATTTAATTTTTACTTTAGTAATGGATGTCTGTTTACATCAATTATCTTGAGAGCATCAAAAAGTGAATTGCCTTTCAGTACAAAAATCCAAGTAAAATATTCTCAATGGCTAACGTTTGGTGAGATTATCTACTTAATGGGAAGTGTAAAACAACTGACAAGTAAATTGGACTGCCAAAGAAAATCAGTTTTGTAGAGAAAGGGGTTCTGTGGTCAAAAAAGTTTGGGGAAAAATTAGGCCAAATAAATTAAACAGGATTTTATGTACCTTAGGCTTTATCAAGCTCCCTGAAAAGGGTGAAAATTTCCTAAATATGTTTGATCATCGAAACTCCTTCACAGATCTACGACCAAAATTCATAGGGACACTTTGGAAGAGGATGAATCAGAGATCGGTATAAAGAGTTCTAACACAAAGTGGCATCTGGCAGAAACTTACATGAAGAATACTATACGTCATTTTTAAAGTTTTGCCTCAACCATTAGCCTCCAAGTAAGAAAAACTATAACAGACCTCAGAACACTACAGTGACTGGATTACCTGTAGGCTGGATGTTAAGGTCCCAGGCTGCTGAGTCATATTATCACCCTTATTCAACATGAATGATATGAGTGTGTTTACATTAGTTTTTTCCAACAAGTCTTCCAATTCAAATCCTGTATTTTTTTTTTTAATGGCTCAGTTAACATCCTCTCACATTATCCAATATATGTTTGTGGAAAAAAACTTAAAAGCCAGAGGACAAAAGTATATGGATTATTTCATCACACATTTTTATACTGCTGACCAAATGAATCTGACAGCTAATTATATAAAATTAGAACATCAGAATGACTCTCCGATACTTCCTTTCCAGGACTGTTAAAAGTAAAAGTTGATTTTAAATTCTGTGAGTTTATAGAAAGTTTTCTTTCAAGACACTACCGTGTCTTGAAAGTGTCGCCTTCCATCCTATAAGAAACAGAATTTTATAAAAAGCATAATTAATTTGGTCACCAGCCATACTTAAAATCATGTCAGTTTGGTACTCATATTTTAAGCTGGAAGACCTTCAGTTAAAGTGTAAGAAAAATACATGTTTTTTTAAACCTTCACTAAGAAAGCCTTAGAATGTTTGCCAGGAAAGCGGCTGGATTAATTACAACACCTCACACCCAGGATCTTAAATGCTAAGGATTTGATGACCACTCCGCAACTTTCCACAGTAATGCCACAGAAACAGGCCGTGGTGCCTACTGTGGTCAGTACCCCCCACATTACACACCTGCGCTCAACGACTTACCAGTTTACGAATGCTAATGGTAAACCCGCAGCTAAGTTGAGAAAGTCAAACTTATAATTTCTGAATATTTAAACGAAGTGGTAGATTACTTGATTTTTTAATTTTGTAAAGAGTTGGCATTATATATATAAAACAATTTAACTTCACAGAATACACTGAAATGTTGACATTTCATTAAAAATACATATCACTTCCAGAAAGTCTAGATTTAAAAGAAAGATGCCATTTTAGGTTATGTTGTCACTAACAAAAAAAAAAACCATATGTTTGTTAAGAACTTTTTTCCACAGAAGACAAAGAAGCATATTGAAAAAAATATGCACTGATAAAAACAAAGGAAAAAAAATGCCTCCCGTAACATAAAATTTTCGGAAGTTTCTCTCTTCATAAACAAAGACCACTGAGTTTCTGTTCTTGAATTATGTAATCAAGGAATAAATTCTTCCACAAAAATGGCACAAAATCCAGGCTTCTTCTATTCACCGACACAACCAATGAGTACAAACAAAATTTCAAACTATAATATGTAACCTCCCGGTAAGTATACATTAACTTTACACTTTCATTATTTGGCTTCTTATATACTATCTTGTAAGCACATTCTTTCGGGTTAACAATGTTAAAAATTAAGGTTAAAAGGTATTTATATCAATTCATCATGTATCAATATATATTTTACAATACTATACATATACCTGTTAAGTGATAACTTTTCTAAAAGCAATTAATATTCCAAATACAAAAACATTTCTTTTATTGCTTTGAACTATGCACTAAAGTAAGAACACATAGAAAGGGAACAGATTTAATAGGATTTTCTTTAAACACAGAAAAGCCCCCAAAGCTTCATATTCAAAGTAGTCCAGTTCATTTCTTCCAGGTAAAAAAATTCACAGTATTTCTTCAGCTTTCAAATTCTAGACATTCAAATTGCCATAGTACCCTGCAAAAACTAATAACATAAGCAAAATCATCAGCTGGTAACAATAAAATGGTTTTTGTTTTTAATTAATTATATTCCATAAAAGCATTTTCACAAGAGGGGAAGTTTTAAATGTTTCCAAGGTTTGTAATGTAAATTGGGATATACCAGCAGAGAAATGCTGACCCTCTAACTTCCGTATTATAAAAACAAAACAGGGAGCCTGGGTGGCTCAGTTGGTTGAGCAACTGCCTCTGGCTCAGGTCATGATCCTTGAGTTCTGGGACTGAGTCCCACATCGGGCTCCCAGCTCCACGAGGAGTCTGCTTCTGCCTCTAACCTTTTCTCCTCTCATGCTGTCTCTCACTTAATCTGTCTCTCAAATAAATAAATAAAATCCTTAAAAAAAAAACAAAAAAAAAAAAAACAAAACACAAAAACCCTAAAACATTGATGTACATGTGAAATATAATTTTCCTATAGTTTCAATTTAAAAAAAATGGTATGATGCTAACTGCAACCATTTGAAATGAGAAATAAACAGTAATAATAATTTCATAATCTGTCATATATGAAAATTTCCTCTTAGTATTATATAAAAGTAAACTACTCTTTATAAAGATAATGGTAGTTTTACCCTTAAAAATGATTTGAAAGATGGGATGCCTCAGTGGTTCTGTGGTTAGGCATCTGCCTTTGGCTCAGGTCATGATCTCAGGAGCATGGGATCGAGTCCCACATCAGGCTCCTTGCTCAGCGGGGAGCCTGCTTCTTCTGCCTCTGCCTGCCGCTCCCCCTGCTTGTACTCTCTCTCTCTCTCTGACAAATAAATAAATAAAATCTTTAGAAAAAGATGATTTGACAGATAAACTACCAAAAACATGTCATAAAATTTAGAGGTATTTTTATGTTTAATATATAGTCAAGTTGGTATTTGTAAAAATACTGAATCATATTTGCATTTATCTAAAAAATACAGAAAACGAATATGGTCTATAAAACATATTATTCCCAGTACTGATACCAGGATTCACTTAAATTTTTGACAACTGAACACATCTAGAACACAGTGTAAAAATCAGAATACTCACATCATCATATGCAAAATTCACAACCCCTTGTTGCAAGTGGTCTCTTCTCCTAAAGAAATCTTCAAACATACAAAAATATTAAAATTTTATATATATAGTTTCAAATACATGGTGTCCCTAAGCACTAAAAAATGACTAATTTCATAGTTAATTAAAAGTTTTTTAAAGTTTTTATTTAAATTACAGTTAGTTAACATATAATGCAATATTAGTTTGGAGCGTACAATATCATCATTTAACAATTCCATATCACCATGTGCTCATCATGACAAGTGGATTCCTTAATCCCCATCACCTGTATCCCCCATCCCTCCAACCCACCTCCCCTCTGGTAATTATCAGTTTGTTCTCTGTAGTTAAAAGTCTGTTTCTTGCTTTGCCTCTTTCTCTCCCTCTCTTTTTCCCTTTGCACATTTGTTTCTTAAATTTCACACGAGTGAAATCATATGGCATTTGTCTTTCTCTGACTTATTTCATTTAGCTTAATAGTCTCTAGCTCCATTCATGTCTTTGCAAATGGTAAGACTCCATTCTTTTTTATGGTTCAGTAATATTCCATTGTATATATACCACATCTTCTTTATCCATTCATCAATTGATGGATACTTTGACTGTTTCCATAATTTGGCTATTGTAGATGCTGTTATAAACATTGGGGTGCATATATCCCTTTGAGTTAGTATTTTTAACACCTAGTCATGTAATTGCTGGATCATAGGGTGGTTCTATTTTTAACTTTTTGAGGAAACTTCATACTGTTTTCCACAGTGGCTGTACCAGTTTGCATTCCCACAAACAGGGCAAGAGGGTTCCCCTTTCTCCACATCTTCACCAACACCTGTTGTTTCTTGTGTTGTTGATTTTAGCCATTTTGACAAGTGTGAGATGATTATCATATTGTAGTTTTGATTTGTATTTCCCTGATGATCAGTGATATTGGGCATCTTTTCATGTGTCTTTTCTAACTCTGAAAAATATTGTTGATATTTTGATACTGATTGCATTTAGTGTATACACTATGCTTTGCATAGACATTTTAACAATATCTGTTCTTTCAATCCATGAGCATGAATGTTTTTCCATTTCTTTCTAATTCCTTTCATCAGTGTTGTACAGTTTTTAGAGTACAGGTGTTTCACCTCTTTGGTTAGGTTTATTCCTAGGTATCTTACTGGTTTTGGTGCAATTGTAAATAGGATTGATTCCTTAATTTCTCTTTCTGCTGCTTCATTTGAGGTATATAGAAATGCAACTGATTTCTGTGCATTGATTTCTATATCCTATGACCTCATTGAATTTGTGTCTCAGTTCTAGCAATTTTTTGGTAGCGTCTTTCAGGTTTTCTATATAAAGTATCATGTTTTCTGCAAATAGTGAATGTTTGACTTCTTCCATGCTGATTTGGTTGCCTTTTGTTACTTTTTGTTGTCTGACTGCTTGCTAGAACTTCCAGTACTGTGTTAAATAACAGTGGTGAGACTAGACATCCCTGTCCTGTTCCTGGCCATAAAGGAAAAGCTCTCATTTTTTCCTCACTGAAGATGGTATTAACTGTGGGTTTTTCACATATGGCCTTTATCATATTGAGGTTTGTTCCCTCTAACCTACTTTGTTGAGATTTTTTGTTTTTGTTTTTATCATAGAATGTTGTACTTCATCAGATGCTTTTTCTGCATCTTTTGAAATGATCATATGGTTCTTATCCTTTCTTTTATTAATGTGATGCATCATGATGATTGATTTGCAAATAATGAACCACCGTTGCAATCCAGGAATAAATCTCACTTGATCATAGTGAACAATTCTTTTAATGTGCTATTGGATTCGGTTTGCTAATATTTTACTGAGAATTTTTGTGTCCATGTTCATTAGAGATAATGTCTGTAGTTCCTTTTTTTAGGGGAGACTTTATCTGGTACTGGTATCAGGGTATTGCTGACTCATAAAATAAGTTTGGAAGTTTTCTTTCCTTTTTTATTTTTTGGAATACTTTGAGAGGAATAGGTTTTAACTCTTCTTGAAATGTTTGGTGGAATTCGCCTATGAAGCCACCAGACCCTACACTTTAGTTTGTTGGGACTTTTTCTGATTACAGATTCAATTTCTTTGCTGGTTATCAATCTATTCAAGTTTTCTATTTCTTCCTGTTTCAATTTTAGTAGCTTATATGTGTCTAGGAATTTGTTCGTTTCTTCCAGGTTGTCTAATTTGCTGACATATAGTTTTTCTTAATCTTCTCTTACGATTGTATTTTTGTGGTGTTGTTGTTATTTCTCCTCTCTCATTTGTAATTTTATTTATTTGGGTCCTTTCTCCTTTCTTTTTGGTAAGTCTGGGAAGAGGTTTATCAATTTGATTAATTTTTTCAAAGCACGAGCTACTGATTTCATTGAACTGTTCTATTGATGTTTTAGTTTTTCTATCATTTATTTCTGCTCTAATCTTTATTATCTCCTTTCTTCTCTTGGCTTCGATTTCCTTTTATTTTTGTTTTTCCCTACCTCCTCTAGGTATAAAATTATTTGAGATTTATATCAAATATAAAAATATTTGAGATTTTTCTTGCTTCTTGAGGTAGTCTGGTTTTGCCATATACGTCCCATTTGGCACCACCCTGCTGCATCGTGAAAGTTTTGGACCACTATGTTTAAATTTTCATTTCTGTCTCTGTATTTTTTTTATTTTTTCTTTGATTTCCTGGTTTACCCATTCATTGTTTAGTATCATGTTGTTTAACTTCCATGTCTTTATGGTCTTTCCAAATTTTGTCTTATGGTTGACTCTAGTTTCATAGTGTTGTGGTCAGAAAAGATGCATGGTAAGATTTCAAACTTTTGGTTATTTGTTGAGGCCTGATTTGTGACCTAATATGTGATCTATTCTGGAGATTGTTCCATAGGCACTTGAATGTGTACTGTGCTGTTTTAGGATGGAATGTTCTGAACATCTTAACAGATATCTGTTAAGACCATCTACTATTACTGTATTATTATCAATCAGTTCCTTTATATTTGTTATTGTTTTATATATTTGGGTACTCTCACATTGGATGCATAAATATTTATAATTGATAGATCTTATTGGATTGTCTCTTTTATTATGATATAGTGCCCTTCTTCATCTCTTGCTACAGTCTTTGCTTTAAAGTCTAGTTTGTCTGACAGAAGTATTGCTACTCTGCCTTTGTTTTGACATCCATTTGTGTGATAAATATTTCTCCATCCTCTCATTTTCAATCTGCAGGTGTCTCTAGGTCTAAAATGAGTCTCTTATAAGCAGCATATAGATGGGTCTTATTTTTTTATCCGTCCTGACACCCTCTGTCTTTTGATTGGAGTATTTAGTCCATTTACATTCAAAATAATTATTGATAGATAAATATTTAGTGCCACTTTGTTACTTGTTTTGTCATCATTTCTGGAGATTTTCTCTGATCCTTTCTTGTCTTTGTCACTTTTGGTCTCTCCATTGTACTCAGAGTCCCCTTTAATATTACTGCAGGGCTGGCTTAGTGGTCACAAACTCCTTTAGCTTTTGTTTGTCTGGGAAACTCCTTCTATTCTGAATGATAGCCTTGCTGGATATAGTATTCTTGGCTACAGATGTTTCCCATTCAGCACTTTGAATAAATCATGCCACTCCTTTCTGGCCTGCCAAGTTTCTGCTGAGAAATCTTCAGCTCGCCTTTGGGTCTTCTCTTATAAGTTAAGGACTTCTGTTCTGCTTTTAAAATTTTTTCCTTTATCATTTACATTTTGCAAATTTAATTACAATATGTCTTGGTGTGGCCTGCTTTTGTTGATTTTGAAGGGAGTTCTTTGTGCCTCCTGGATCTGGATGTTTGTTTCCTTCCCCAGATTAGAAAGTTTTCAGATTTTTTTTCCCCAAAAATAAATTTTCTGTCGCTTTTTCTGTTTCTTCTTCTTCTGGGACCCTTGAATTATGAATGTTATTGTTTGATGGAGTCACTGAGGTCCCTAAATCTATTCTCATATTCTATAATTTTTCTTTCTCTTTTATTCAGCTTCATTATTTTCCATTATTTTATCTACTAGGTCACTAATTCATTCCTCTGCTTCTTCCAGCCTGCTGCTCATTTCATCAAGCCTATTTCCAATCTCATTTATTGCATTCTTCATCTCTGATTCTTTCTTAGCTCTTTAACTCTGTTGTAAAGGTCTCACTGATGTCTACTATTCTTTTCTCAAGCCCAGTGAGTATCCTTATGATTGTTGCTTTAAATTCTCCATCAGACATGTTACCTATATCTGTTTTGCTGGGATCTCTGGCCATGGCCTTATCCTGTTCTTCCATTTGGGATAAATTCCTCCATCTCAGCAATCTGTCTGAGTCTCTGCCTTCTCTGTGTTAGAAAAGCCGCTTGCTCCTGAAAGTAATGGCTTAATGAAGAAGAGGTCATGTAGTGTCTAGGGCCTGACACTTTACAGAGTATCTCTGGTGTGTGCCATATATGCTCTGCTCTTGTGTTTTGGCTTCTTTATCCTTCAGGCCAATGCTGTGGGCAGTGTTTGGTCCTTGGCCAGAACGTGGCAAGTTTTAACTAGGTGTGCTCTGGTCTGCTTACAAAATCAGACCTAACACCACCTGCACCAGAACTGAGGCCCTGCAAGACTCTGGTTGGGAGACATGGTATGGGCAGGGGCTTGTGCTGGTCTTCTGGGGAATAACCCCACCACACTGGGACTGAGGCAAGCTTGACTGAGAAGGGCAATCCTGCCAGAGTGCAGGGGTGTGAGGTTTGGTATAAACAAGTTAGGCAGCCAGTGTCTGTGCTGTACTGGTTCCCACAGACGGCTCTGTGTTTGGGCTAAGGGGCGGGAGAGGGAAACGACATGAACCAGCTCCTTTGTTCCTGGAGAGGTGTCTCCAGGAATGCTGCCTCTCAGGGACATGCTCTAAGAAGAGTGAATACTCTCCTCAGTGTGCTCCAAGCATTCTTCAGATCATTGTTTCCACATTATCTGCCCCATGGTTGTTCTGCCTTCTCTCCAGAAGCAGCACAGTGCCCTCTGAGTTCTATCCTAGCCAAGCATACTGACCTTTAAAAGTCCAGGTTTTAAGTCCCACTGATTGCAAGAACTCACAAAACTTAGCCCCTCCCATTTTCCGAGCCAATGGCTTTGAGGAAATGTTCTTGTGTGTTCCTGGGTGTTCCTTTCTCTCTTGCCCTTCTCCATGACCATGGCTTTCTCCTCTCTGCAGCACTTATTATCCATTTCTCCCCTAAACCACATCTCTGCTCTTCCTACCTTCTTTGATGGAACCTGTTCTCTCCCTTTTGTTGTAGAGTTTGTTCTGTCAATCTTCAGGTCAATTTCTGGGGTATTTAGGATAATTTGATAGTTAACCAGCTGTATTTGTGGGAAAAAACAAACCTACAGTTCTCCTACTCCACTGTCATCTTCCCTCTTTCTCTTTTCATTCCCAATTAAATCAAGTGATTTCACATCCTAGGCAACTGAGACATGAAAAAAACTTTCCAAAACTGAGCCATAACAATTTTTCACTATTCCTATTACTTAAATTTTTAAAGCCTTAAAAGTGATTAGATTTAACAGTGACTAAAGGTGAAAAACACATAATATTACAAACTTGTTGAAGAAAATGAGATACTATTCAGAAAAATAGCTACATAATATTGCACCCACTTTTAAATGATCAATACCTGTCAATGCTCGAAGCTTCACACAGCAAGCTACATAATCATCAAAGAAGATTCGGCCATTTTTGCTGTATCGTTTGATAATAGCGGTTAGTGTTTGAGGACTTAACCTATAACCTAGAAAAAGGAATTTATACATTAAAACTTCTAAAATCAAACACCATAAGAACACCACAACAATGCATTTTCTTTAAAAATAATCATAAATTTTCAAAATTCATTCCATAAAAATATATACTAGAAACAAAATATATTCACATTGAAATTTAGCAAAGGTTTTATTACTAATAAAGTAATAAAGTGAGTAAGTGGTATATAAATATCATAATTCTAGCTTTGTAATGAAGTCAAAGCTAAGAAAACAAATAATTATCTTTTTGTGTTTTTAAAATATATTTTGATTTTTAAATAACATCTAGAGTATTTTGTAGATTTTAATGCTTCTACATTTCAATTCTGTAATTTTATAGTTCTTTAAAGAATATCAAAGCAAAGATTGTTAGTAAATCTTTGCTATCACTCAAATTCTGTATTTCCTTTTTTAAAAATTTTTCATTGAAGTATAATTGGCATATAATATTAATTTCAGATGTACAATATAACGATTCCATAGCTGAATATATTGCAAAATTATTACTATAATAAGTCTAGTTAATATCTTCAACACAGAAAACTCCAAATAATCCAATTAAATATGGGCAGAGGACCCAAGCAGACATATTTCCAAAGAAGACAGATGGCCAACAGACACACAAAATGATGCTCAATATCACTCATCATCAGGGAAATTCAAATCAAAACCACAATGAGAGACACCCCGCCCCCCTTACTTCTGTCAGCATGGCTAGAATCAAAAAAACAAGGACTAACAAGTATTGGTGAGGATGTGAAGAAAAAGAAACCTTCCTGCAGTGTTGGCAGGAATGTAAACTGGTACAGCCACTGTGGAAACAGTATGGAGTTCCTCAAAAAATTAAAAACAGAATTACCCTATGATCCAATAATTCCATTACTAGATATTTACCCAAAGAAAAGGAAGACATTAATTCAAAAAGATATATGCAGTCCTATATTTATTGCAGCACTATTTACGATAGCCAAATTATGGAAGCAACCAAAGTGTCCATCAACAGATAAATGGATAAAAAAAGATGTGATGTAAATGGCTAACAGACACATGAAAAAATGTTCATCATCTTTAGCCATCAGAGAGATTCAAATCAAAACCACACTGAGATATCACCTTACGCCAGTTAGAATGGCCAAAATCAACAAGACAGTAAACAACAAATGCTGGAGAGGATGTGGAGAAAGGGGAACACTCCTCCACTGTTGGTGGGGATGCAAGTTGGTGCAGCC
>CM052810.1:112245504-112391075 GCA_028533885.1 Nasua narica | reverse complement strand
ATGATTTCACTCATATATGGAATTTAAGAAATAAAACAAAGAAAAAAGGGACAAACAAAAAAAAAAAGACTCAAATACAGAGAACAAACTGATGGTTGCCAGAAGGGAGATTAAGAGGTACAAACTTCTAGTTAAAAAATTATTAAGTCAGGGCATCTGGGTGGCTCAGGCGGTTAGGCATCTGCCTTCAGCTTGGGTCATGATCTCAGAGTCCTGGGATGGAGTCCCACGTTGGGCTCTATGCTTGGTGGGCAGCCTGCTTCTCCCTCTCCCTCTGCTGCTCCCCACCCGGCTCATGCTCTCCCTTTCTCTATCTCTCTCTCTCTCAAATAAATGAATAAAATCTTTAAAAATTTTTTTAATTAGAATTACAAAAATAAAAAATAATTAAGTCAGAGATGAAAAATCAGCATGGGGAATATAATCAATAAGATCAGAATATATACTATATGATGACAGATGGTGAACATACTTGTGGTAAGCACTGAGTAATGTATAGAATGGCTGAACACCTGCTATGGATATGTATAGAAGTGCTGTACACCTGAGACTAATATATCACTGCATATTAATTATATTTCAAAAATTTTGGTACAAATAAATAGCTAAATAACTAAATAAATAAATATCAGAGATCTTACCAAGTTACAAAAGATAGAATATAAATGGTAAGTACCAACAATTAGGGGACTACATTTTAGTATACTCAACAGAGGAAATTCAGAAATTATTTTATCAATCAGAATGTATAAAACATCATCTTTTGGAAAAATTATAAATACATGGTTTTGTTAAAGGTCTTCAAATTGGGCAACAACTGGTGAAATAATATATTCCTTTATTACTTAATAAATTTTAACAATTAAGATTTATCTCATCAAAGAACAAAGATGATCTGGATACATTCTACAGAATTTTAATATTCTTACCCATAGCAGCGATGGCTTGATTCAATTCATGATATTCCACTGTGCCACTTTGGTCTTGATCAATAGTTATGAAGTTTTGCTTCCAAGCATTAAGAGCTGCCCAGAGTTCTTTGAATTCATTAAATCCCATTTTTCCTGTGTAATCTCTCTGATGGTTTTATTAATAAAAATAAGTTTTGATACCAAAGAGAATTCAGTTGGCCCAAAACTGCAAATCATTGACTAAAACATTGTTAGTATGCTTCTGCAAGTTCACCAAATTTAGCATATGAATAGATAGCATAAAAATGGAAAAGTATGGAATTCAAATAGGATCTTACAAAGTATTTTTAAAGTCTCCAATTTACTATGGTCATTTATAGCCAACAATTGCTTGGTTATATTCAGAAAGCATTTCTTCCACATTGTAGTATTTTCTATTTTTATTCAAGGATACATCCAACATGGCGATCATAATTCTGCAGGTTTCCAAACTGAAAGCTATAAAACATATTTATTATTTGAATTGGAGTCTGTCCAACTTTATTTATGTAAAATTATGACAATTTCTATTTCAAAAACAAAATGCTTAAAAATTGCCAAAAATACATAATCACCCCTTATCAACAAACTTTAATGTTAGGTATCCATAGTGAAAAAAAAAAAAGACAAAAGTAAAAATCACTACTATTTCGAACTACTCACATCTAGTCATGGGATTTGGGTACTTAGATAAGCAATGATAAAATAACTGAAAATTACTGTCACAGGGGAAAGTAGGGCTTCCTAACACAGTCTTCCTAACACAAATGATAAGTAGGTTTTAAGTAGAAGTCTGACATATATTGAGATCACAAAACTTGAAGGAGTTAGAGATTTGATTAAAGCTTGGGAGGAAGGACTGGCCTATGACGACATCTGAAAGGCAGATGAGGGCCAGATCATCAAAGTCCTGAATGCTACCCTTAAATATTTAGACCAATGGAAGTCTAAATTCTAAAATTTCCATTCCAGAAACATTCACTTATATTGAACAGATAATAGAGTAAGGTAAGATGAGCCTAGATATAGGTAAATCATTTGCTAGTTTACTGCAATCTATCAAGTAAGAAAAATAATGAGCTTCTGATATGAAGCAACTCTATTCTCTTGGGGGAGGAAAAAGGCAGGAAGAAAAAAGTAAATATAAACTATATTAACACTTTCGTATCTATAGAACTATAACTGAAGACTCACTAGATAGAATTTAATTTTTCTAATCCTTATCACAACCACACTGAACTGGTAAGCTAATTTACCTCAAAACCAATTATATCAGTCCTGATAAAAGAGATAGTATGTCAGCACAATTACTTAAGCTTACAAAGTTCTTACGAGTACCTCTTTAAAATAAGTGAATAAATAAAAATGCTTAAAGTTATCTGGTTTTGCTATTTGATAATATATGTTAAATTTTTATAAATAAAAAATATTTCAGCTACATTTTAGACCTAGTAAGAAAAAAATCATAAAACATTCTACAAATTAAAATAGCTGAGTCTCTTTAAATTAATACAGTGTCAGTGTTAGAATAGGTGGTTACAATATTTTCAGACTGACAATTCAACAGACACTCAATGAACATTCACTATGAGCTAGGTAGTACAATTCTATGATTTCACATAAACATACAAAAGTACTGTAAGTCCTAATTTTACAAATGAAGAAACGGAGGCCCATAATAATAGTTTCCTAATTTCACAGAGCTAATAAGTGGAAGAGTCAGGATTGGAGCCCAGTGCTCCTTCATACAAATACTACTCAAGTGGGAAGAAGGAGGGTAGCAAAGTTTCCATGAGAAATCTCCGGATGGCATTCCAACATTTTGTCAAGCAAATGATGTTTTGCTTTCAAGTTAACAGGGCACCCATCCATTACAAGGGAAAAACTGAACATATGATAACAAATGGCAAACCCTGAGTCTTCAAATAAGCATATCTTCAATCACAAAATAGGACCAAGTATATATATAAGATGATATATTTTTGACAACGAATAGAGAAGAATTTTCAGGAAAGTTAACAGATTTCCACTTCCCCCAATACCCCATTAGAATGGGCAAAAAATTAAATTTTCTAAAGTCATAAACCTTTGACTTTGAGATGAGAGAGAAAACAGAGGAAAGGAATTATGTAACTTAGAGAAGTAGTAGGACAGATGGAAGTTAACTAACCTAGATCTGAGAAGGTAGCTTGATAAACACTCAGTAAGAAAAGCTGCAAAGAAGCCTAGATATCCAGGAGAAGACACCAAACATTTGAGAATTGGTATTATATGTGAAAATGGGTGTGCAGATAGAGAGAGAAAAAGAACCAATTGAATATCTATGTAAAGAGGAGTTAGAGCCCCAAATTCCCCCTTGCCCCAGCTCCATAGATAGATGCCATGTCCATTCTCATACCAGGAAAAGTCTGGGATTTACTGTCTAGAGAATTCCTCAAACTTCACGATACCAGGCACATATCCAAAGCCCTAAAGACTAACCACTAACCAGTCCTCCTAACTTCAAACTCTGATACTAACATTCACCCTAATATTAACCCTAACACTAACTCTCTGGAGAGGTCTCTGAACTGCAGGACACCAGACACATACCTAACATTAACCCTAATTCTAACCCTAATCTTAACCACTGACCAGCAACATATAACCCCTAAACCTAACACTAACACTAATCCTGACCCTACCTTAACCCTAATCCTAGATCTGAGAAAGTGGCTTTTGAATACACAGTAAGAAAGCTGAGAAGCATCCTACTTCTCTGTGAAAAGACCCCAAATATTTAAGAATTGGTAGTATTTCTGAAAATAGGTATGAAGGTAGAAATAAAAACAGAAAGACCAACTGAATACTTAGGGAGCATTTGGAGCACCAAATTCCCCTCCTTGCCTCAGATTCACAGATGTCTATAATATCTACTGTAACCTAGCAAAACTCTGGGAATTTATACTTTGGAAAGGTCTCTGAACTGCAGAACATTAGGGACATATCCAAACCCCTAAACCCAATCCCCTAACACCTACCCTCGAACCCAAACCCTCGCTCTAACACTAACCCTAATTCTAACCATCTGGAGAGGTCTCTGAAATGTAGAATACCAGGCACATATCCTAACCCTAACACTGACCCTAGCTCTCTCCCTAATCTTAACCCTAGATCTGAGAAACTGGCTTCCTAAACACACAATAAGAAAAGCTGAGAACCAGCCTACTTATCCTAGAGAGACCCCAAACATTTAAAAATTGGCAGTATTTTCAGAAAACAAGTGTGAATATACAGATTAAAAACAGAAGGGCTAACTGAGTATCTATTTAAAGAACATTCAGAGCTCCCAACTCTCCTTGCCTCAGACTGGTAGATAGATGGCTGCATGTCAATTCACATGCCACCAGAAGCCTGTTTTTTTTTTTTTTTTTAAGATTTTATTTATTTATTTGAGAGGGAAGAAGGTCAGAGGGAGAAGCAGACTTCCCGCAGAGCCGGGAGCCCGATATGGGACTCGATCCCGGGACTCCGGGATCATGACCTGAGCCGAAGGCAGTCGCCCAACCAACTGAGCCACCCAGGCGCCCCAAGCCTGGGGTTTTATTCACAGGAGAGGTCTGGGAACTGTAGGATACCAGGCACATACCCAACCATCTAATCCCCAACCCATAAACTTTAACTCTTAACCTTGAACCCTAATCCAACTCTAACACAAACCCTAACCTTAACCCTCTGGAGAGGTCTCTGAACTGCAAAACACCAGGAATATACCCGAACACTAGTGTTGAACTTAACACTAACCCTGATCATTAACTTACAAACCCTTACCCCTAACCTCTAACCTAACCATAACCCTAACTCTAACACTAACCTTATCCCTCTGGAGAGATGTCTGAATTGCAGAACACCAGGCATATATCCTAACCCTAACCTTAACTCTAACCCTAGATCTAAGAAAGTAGCTTCCTGAACACAAGATAGGTAACCCGGAGAAGTAACCTAGTTATCCTGGAAAAGACCCCAAACATTTAAGAATTGATAGTATTTCTGAAAACGGATGTGACGGTAGTGTTAAAAACAGAAGGACCAATTGAATATCTGTTTAAAGAGTATTTAAAGCCCCCATCCCCTCCTTGCCTCAGATTGGTAGATGGCTGCCATGTCAGACTTCAGCATGGCTGCCGAAGTCTGGGGTTTTACCCTCTGGAGGCGTCTGTGAACTGCAGGATACCAGCCACATACCCAAACCCTAACCCTGGCCTATCTAGTAAAAATAAGGCATTTAAGTGACAGTTTATCAAAGACCGAGATCCCTGCTGTTTTCCTCTTTTCCTACCAGACAACCAGCCCGAAAGGAAATCACTACACTTACTGTTGCATAACAAACCGTCCCACCAAGCCACCAGACATGGAAGTCTACAGTCAATACCAAACCATAACCTCAGAGCTTCTCACCTGCATTTTAGTTCATTATGTGAAACTAAGGATCATCAGACACCTGAGAAAAGCATCTAACATGAAAGACAACCAAACAAATAAACTGGAAAAAAAATTTGGAGGAAACACAGTTGATGAAAGAATAAAAAACTCTGAAAAATACATTAACAACAAAAGTACATTAACAACAAATACAAAAATGCAGTTTCACAGAGATAAGGAAAGAGATCACGTACATGAAAAAAGAAGAAAAGCTCTTGCATTTTAAGAACATGATAGCAGATATTTAAAAAAAAAAAAAAAACAACCTCAATAGAAGATTCAGAAAATAAAGATGAGGAAATCTCCCCACAGAGGAAAACCAGAGATAGGAGTACAATACTAAGTATTATAATACTTAGTAAAATACTAAGAAAAGTGTCCCAGTACAAATGACAGGCATTCCAGAAGGAGAAAATTGAGAAAACATCACTAAAATAAGTGTCTCAGAACTAAAGCAAATGAATTCCCAGTCTGAGAATGCCCACTGAGTTCCCACACAACAAAACCAGGCACATCATTGTGAAATTCCAAACCAGGCACAAAAAGATCTCACAAGCCTCCACAGTGAAAAAACTGACATACTGGCAGGAAACAGAAAGATAAAGTAACGGTGGATTCTAGAAACGATGGAGCAATGTCTTTAAAATTCTAAATGAAAATGATCTGTAATGCAGAGTTCCATACCTGGTCACTGAATTCTGTGGACAGAATGAAAGCATTTTCAGATAAAGCCTAAAAAGACTTTCCTCCCATGCACTCTCTTATTGAGAAGTTAGTTAATGTTGTATTTTATTGAATTTTAAAAAAATGACTGAAGATGAAATAAAAGGGAGATCCAACTCTAAAGAGCATGGAAAGTCAGTTCTGGAATGATGGTGAAGGAATGACAAGGGTGATGGACACTGGGGAGAGTATGTGCTATGGTGAGTGCTGTGAATTGTGTAAAGGCTGATGAATTACAGACCTGTACCCCTGAAACAAATAATACATTATATGTTGAAAGAAAAAAGAAAGAAAGAAAGAAAGATCACAATAAAAATTCCAGAATGACGATTAATTTCAGAAAAAGCAAAAGAGTATATAAAAGGGAAATTACTCACACATTATCACAAGACAGAGTTAGAACATTTAGGTAATAACAATAAGGCAAATACTGATTACTGACCTAACGAAAATTACTATACAGCGATACTGTATGGAGAAGGATTGGGAAATATTTCAGTGTGGAGTACTGGGACAAGAGTGAGTTTCAATTTCCAAGAGAGTTAATTCTCATTGTCATAGCAGGATATCAATTGTTAATTATTAAAACTGCAAATCTATAGTGATAAAAGCATGCTATTTTGAGATCTGGAGGCAAATTCCAAAAGAATCAGCGGCAAAAGCTGAATGAAATTTCCTATATGAGTAGTTAACATTGGGGATATAATTATGCACAAGGAACAGTTATTTTCACAATAAGCTTTGCAGAACTATTTGACTCTTTAAATTATTTGCATATATAATTTCAATAAAAAGATTTTTAAAAATATTTTAAATATGGGGTGGAAGATCTCACGAGAATAAGCTCCATTAATTCCAGACTGTGTCAAGCATTTCTGAAGTTCCTCAGCATCCACTTCACCATCCTGTCAAAAAATAATTATCTGATTTAATGCACAATTCTATCAAATCATATTAGTATGCTAATTGGTTGTTTCAGGCCGATCAATAAATATGCATTCTTTAATACGTACTCTATTATCAACTACAAAATTACAGAGGTAATTACTGACAGTAAAGACATTATTACAAAGCAGCAGAGAAAATAAATTTTTTCACAATCAACTTATATTCTATTAATATTTAAGAACTTCAAGCATAATTTATTTTCTCAGCTTCTGAGAATCAGCATAATCATTCTGACCTATAATAGGTCAAAATATCTTGTGAGAATTGTTGTACCTCTACTTAAAATGGAAAAATGACCAAAGAAAAATCTCAAAAACATTCTCCTAATGCCTCTTTCATGGGGTGCTACTTCTAAGGGATATGAAATTATAACTGGAAGGGGAGAATAACTTCCCCCTACTTCCCTGGTTACCGCCAGAAAAATCTTAGAGTCATCCTGCATCTTCTTGCTATTCTGATTATTTCCCAAACATTCCTGTTTGAACTTACTATGGGAAATAAAAAAATTTTTTTAACACAAACAAGAAATCACAATGGAAGTGAAACAGGTTGAATATTCCCATTATGTTTCAGTACCTCATCCTATTTTCTACAAAAATATACAGAGTAATTTACTTGGAAGCATCATAAACACTGTCACAAACGCAAAACACAAGCTCTGAGAAAGGATCGGGGAAGCAAATTTAAAGCATGAACTTTGTAAGAGTTCATTTTTGTAAGGGACCCAGAAATAAAGAAAATGTTTACAACCAACTTCCAAGTATTATAAATACTCATATTCTAATGAATCTTTAACAAGGAATTCCTTATAACAAAAATTCCAGTGGGTCTAACAGGAATTAAAAAATATAAGCGTTCATTCTAATGGATCATCCACGTGCCTACACGGAATATCTAAGTGTTCCTTTCTCTGCCATGCATAGTTCTGGGATTTTGCCTATAAAACTTTAATAAATTCTAAACTAAGAAAATTATACTTTAAAAAATAGCTATATGTTTAGAATCAAAGGTAAGTTAGCAATTTTTCCTCCAAGGATAAAGACTTTAGAAGGAATTTTTATTTAAGCGATTATCTACCTTCCTACTATATCAGACAATTATTATATTTCAAGACTTTGAAACACTATGCGAACACTTCTAATATGATCTAAGAAATCAGCAGTAAACAAAACGAACAAATAAAACAACCAATGAAGTGCATAGCTGCCACTGTCAATAGTATCATAGTGAAATGATGGCACAGACAGCAGGTCCTTGTCAATTACTGCAGAGTAAATTTTGAAAGACAATCTTTTCAAATTAATAAAACAGAAGCAAAAGAAGGAAATGACTTTTCTCTCATTTTTAATTTAAAAATGCCTCCTGTCTTCTACTACACTAAAAATAACATGGTTATAAATTACCTTTTTTTTTTTAACTTTTCTTAAGCAGGAAAATGATACTACGCCTGAGAATAAAATTAATGAGAATTACTAAGCTTCATCAATTTTTTCCTCATTTATAAAAATAATGCATTGTGCAAACAACAGGCTCAAAGTTAAAACTGTCTAAAAAAGAGCAATTTCAATTTACTAAAAACCTTGACCAATCCAATTAAAATGAAGGAAATCAATCCTATGTGGTCTGATAATCTCTGTTCGAAATAAGCTTCTTTAACATTTCATAGAAAAGTCCACTTAGCACACAGAGGACATTTCTCTGGATTCTGTATATTCAAAGACATAGAATGGACTCTGAAGAGTATGGAGATTTTTTTATAGAGAAAGAACAAAGATTATAGAGGAAGCAAAGTTGAAAAGTAGTAGGTTCAAAAGACACAGAAAAAGTCATAAATTTGAGTTAAGGAATATAAATAGTATTTTAGTCTTTGTTAACCCTTTTTGAATGAGTGAAACTAAGAAACACATCTATTTTATCTCCCACAAAATAAAAAAAGAGCTTTAAGCTCCATGCATCAAATTTCTACATGCGTATGTATCTGCAAGGTCTATGCTTCCTTCCCCATACTGCTTTGCACTGCTACCAGCTAGAGTGTAGTCTGTCTGTATGTCTTGTACTTTAGAAATGAATGTATAACCTTCCTATGAAAAACCAAGTTTATTATTTTACCAGAGTTCAGAATTAAATGCTATAAAACTCAGGATATTTTCCATTAAATTAATCAAAAGGTCCCAGTGCAGGGGAGCCTGGGTGGCTCAGTCAGTTAAGCGTCTGATTCTTGATTTGGGCTAAGGTCATGATCTCAGGGTCCTGGGATCGAGCTCCAAGTGGGGTTCTGCACTCAGTTGGGAGTTGGCTTGAGAGTCTCTCCCTCTCCCCCTCCCCCTACTTTCTCTCCCTCTTTCCCTCCGTCTCTCAAAAATAAATCAATCTTTTTAATAAACTGGATATTTATTCATCATAGATTTTTTTTGCATTTTTTAATATAGGATTAAAACATTACTTAACATGATTACTGAATTTTTTAAGCCCCCTTCAATTTAAAGGTGAGTCTCTCATTTGCCTTACCCTAGCTGGACCTTAAGCCACTTAGCAATACAACAGCAAGTTAGGGGACCTTCTATGACAACTAAGAAGAAAAATAATTGTGAGAGAGAAAGACATTTATATCTTTAACTAAATATAGGTGAGGCTTATTGCTTTATTTGAATAGCTTCTCTTTTTCAAACCGTATGAAGTCGATTTATATATATATATATATATATATATATATATATATATATATATATATGAAATCCCAAGCCTAAACTGGATCTGGGTACATCACACAGAAGCAAAAACTAGGAAGTCGAGTGAGAGCAGGTGGGCAGAAGGGCAGGGGGCTTGCTTCTGAGGACTTCACAAGGCACAGGGACCATGAGTGGCACACTACCTGAACGCCGGAAGTGAGATGCGATGCTCTACTCAGGACAAGAGGTAAAACAAACAAACTATACTACAGACTACTGCCTGATGATAGCACTTCTGAGAGGTGGAAGGCTTAGGAAAGCAGGACTAAAGCGCTAGGTTAAGCTACCCCCCCACACACCCCCATTTGCTGACAGGATCTGCAATACCACCACCAGGTAGGAGCCTTGAACTGTCATGAAATCGGATTCTGGACACAATCCAGGTGGGGACAATTACAAAACCACTAGATAAGGAAGACTGACATGAGGACAGAGGGAGACATAAAAGAGAACAAAAAGAGGGAGGGAGAACAAAACAAAAACTGTGTGAAATAGGTTTAGAAGCCAAAGTCCCAAAATACCTGAACAAATCAAATGTTCAGAAAGACAGCCAAAAAAAAGTAACAATTTCAGAACAAATTCATACAAGATGAAATTAATCTTACAAATAATCATGAAAACAAGTATGTTAAGAAAATGCAGAGAAAATAAATGAAAAGGTACCTTCCATCTTAGAAAGAACCATTCACTTAACAAATATTTATTGAGCCCCCCACCATGTTCAACCGCCACTAAATGGACAAGTATCAGTGTCCAAAAGAAACTCCTTGCTTTCAGAGAGCTTATGTTTTGGTGGTGGAAGAGAGACAATAAATCAAAAATTACATCTGATGGTAGTAAGTACTAAGGGGGAAAATACAGCAGAGTAAAAGCGATACGGAATGTGTGCATTTGCAGTGGATCAATGCTACTTTCTACTGACAGTTAAAGAAAGCCTCACTAAGGCTGGTAAAGTGAATTCACCTATAACTGAATCACTGATAGGTGAATTTACTTACAGGGTGAACTGATTTATTCATTTAAAAAGTGAATTTTGAGGAAGATCTGAAGGAAGCAAAGAGCAAGCTATGTAGATATCTGAGGGAAGAGTGTTCTAGCCCCAAGATGTTCAATACAGTGGCCACTAGCTATATATTTCACTGTGCACTGAAACATGGCTAGTCCGATCTGAGATGTTCTGTAAGTGTAAAATACAGGCCAAATTTCCAAGACTGAGTAATAACAAAATATAACTTTTATATATAAAAGTTAATATAACAAAATATAACTACATAAAATATAACAATATAATTTTATATTGATTACATGTTGGTATATTAGTATTTTTGATATACTGGGTTGAATAAAATATATTATGAAAATTAATTTCACTATTTTTTGAACTTTTTAAAATGTAAAGCCTCTGGTAAGAGGCTTCAAAACTATATACGTGGCTTAGGTTTGTGGCTCTTTTATCACATTTACTTTGGACAGTGCTATTCTAGGCAAAAAGAACAAGCATAAAGATCAGAGAATGCTGAGTGTTGCCATAATCTTCACCTATTTACCTTTCACATTTCTTTCCCAGTACCACTATCATTCCCTGTGTGTCTATCCCTCTGACTAGGCAGAGATCTTCTAAGTCAGGATCTGAGTTTCACTCATCTTTGCATCCCCAAGCCCTAGCATTTGACGTTAATACAAAGCAGGTTGGTCGTCTGGTAGAATGAAGACAATTTCCATTGGTTCTTAGTTCAACTATAGTCATTTCTGACAGTTTGTGGCCAAGTTAAAGTTGTTGGCATTACTGACATATATGTGTGTTTGTGTGTGTATGTGTGTATGTGTATTTGCAAAGGTACAAACCAGAATTTCCCCTAATCAACTGATGATTGAATCATTACTGCTCAAAAAATGTCATCCAACGAGAAGGAACGCAGTAGAAACCTTTAGTTGGACATTTCTCATAGAACATCATTAATTACAAGACATATCAAAAATATACAGATGCAGAGGTGAATTCAGTAAACTTACCTGATTCCTTAAAGCTAGGCAAAATTCAACATATAAAGTAACTGCTTAAATATTTAGACTAAACATTGAAAATTCAACATATAAAGTAACTGCTTAAATATTTAGACTAAACATTGAAGATGAGACACTTTATGCATCTATCCAATACATTTATTGAATGGTTATTATATTCCTAGTGCTTAAGGGAGAAATGACAAAGGCTATGTCTTCATGGAGTTCTACTATTCAAAACCATAAAAGTAGGGTGTCTGGGTGGTGCAGTCAGGTAAGCATGCCACTCTTGACTTCAGCTGAGTCATGATCTCAGGCTTGTGAGATCAAGCAACCCCCCTCCAATTGGGTTCTGCACTTAGCATGGAGACTGCTTGAGATTCTCTCTCTCTCCTTCTCCCTCTGCCCCTCACCCCTTCTAAAATAAATAAATCTTCAAAAGCACAAAACTATGAAAAATTTAAGGCCAAGGATCAAATAGCACAAACATGCAAACTATTGTTCACAACTATAACACTGAAAGAGTTCAGAAGTCAAATAAGTCTCTAAATCTATGCCCAGTTTCTATGTTTTAAGTTATAATTTTATAAAATAGATTATATAGTCAATTATAGATAACAGACTTATTCCCAGCATTACACTACTTAAGAGTTATCATGTAAAAGTTTGCATTGCATTTAGCTGCAAACAATAGAAAATACTATCAAAGAGGCTTAAACCATAAAAGTTTATTTATTTTTTTAATTTCTTATTAATATAGAATGTATTATTTGTTTCAGGGGTACAAATCTCTGATTCATCAGTCTTATACTACACACAGTGCTCACCAAAACACATACCCCCTCCCCCAACTGTCTATCACCTAGCCTCCCTGTTCCTCCTATCCCCCTCCCCTCCAGCAACTCTCAGTTTATTTCCTGAGATTAAGAGTCTCTTATGGTTTGTCTTCCTCCCTGGTTTCCTCTTGTTTCATTTTTTCCTCTCTTCCCCTAAGATCCTCTGTCTTGTTTCTTAAATTCCACATATCTGTGAGATTATGTGATAATTGCCTTTCTCTGATTGACTTATTTCGCTTAGTATAATACCCTCTAGTTCCATCCATGTCTTGCCAATGGCAAGATTTCTTTTTTTTTTTTTTTGATTGCTGCGTAATATTACCCCAATGTTTATAGCAGCAACGTCCATGAAACCCAATCTATGGAAAGAGCCCAGATGTCCATTGACAGATGAATGGATAAGGATGTGATACATATATACTAATACAACATTAAGGGTTTATTGTTTTATATAAGAGGTCTGAGGCTAGGCAGAACAGGACTGCATGTCAACTTTACAATGCCGTCAATCTCTTTATATTTTTCTACATATCCCTACCCAAAGGCCATTATCTCAAGCTTGTTGACTCAAGGTACCCAGGTGGCTGTAGCACTTCCATACTTCAAGTTCCCTTTCTAGGCAGGCAGAATTAAGGGCCCACACTAGTTGCCAGGAAGGCTTTTCTCATTTAGAAAAGGAAAGCATCCTAAAGAAATTGTACCTACATCTCAGTGGCCAGTCCTGGGCCACACAGCTACCATTACTAGAGTCAAAGGTGTCCAGGATGGTAGTAGAGCTTTTCCAACTTCTCCCACAGAAGGGAAAAAGAGGTTGTGCATGGCATTGTGGTCACCAAAACAAAGTGTCCACCATATATAATAATTCTGTGTCTATCCTCTATTTCTAGCCAAGCATATGGGACCTAGTGAACACGCAAGTGAATGAATAATGAATGAAAAATGTTATCAAAGTTCTGTGAAATTCTAACTACTTTATAAGTTTTTCTTAGTGAATCTAAAAGAAGAGATGCAGACTATAAACTGAGACTCAAGTGTGAATCTGTCTCTTCTTACTACTCTGATATTTGAACTTCCATTTTGCTCGGTTTTCTTTACCCTATCCTGTTTGGCTTTACCATCAAGTCTCTCCCAGAACCATTCACAATGTAAAAGTCTCCTTCTTGATACGGTGTCCCAGCTTCCTCATGGAGATTAACATGTAGATCATGTAGTTCTCTTTTCCCCAATCCTCTTTGGCTCAGTCACCATGCACCGCACTGTCTCCAGTCTTAGTGAAATGAACAGTGTGTCAGGCATCATACTAACGGACTTCTAAAAATGAAATAATTATGACTATCCTCACCTCTGATCTCAAGAGAAAAATTAGTCTAGATGAGCTTAAAATACAAATTTCATATACGTTTAAAATGACACACTAAGTAATTGAATTGACATTTCTTTTAAATAGTAACCACTTTCAAAAACTGGTATTTGTGCCATATATTTAACACCTCACCTGTCCAGCAGCAGCAGTGAAGTATGTCCACATGGGGTCTCCTGCTGAGGAATAACTGTCAGAATATGCTGGGTATCCACCAGGGAGCAGGTTTGGCACTGTTCCCGGCACCGGCTGTCCCATTTGCATCTGCATTCCTGACATCTGACCGCTGAAATTTCCAAACTATAAGAGTGAAAAAGGATAAGGTTTTTAATATAAACATTACCTGTTATCCACTAAAGTTGGTTTGAAAGAAAATATTTATGAGGAGTCCACTGAAAGGCAAGAATAGAAAGAGTTACTAAAAGCAATCGAATTCACTATCACCAATGCTATTAGCTACAAGATGCTAGATGTCCTGCATTAGGACATAATTGAGTTCATTAACACGTTATCCAACAACAAAAGAAGTGTAACAGAAAAAAGAACTCTCTAGCCTCTGAGAACTTAATCTAACAGATGAACATGAAGCACACTTTTTAAGTGTTTACCATCGACGTCACCGAAATAAAAAGCAAAAAAATACGAAAAAAATTCACCTGCAGTCGAACCAAGCAGTTGTATACTTAGACACATACTTAGAAGAAAACATGGTAAATGCAATGAAACTGTGAACTAGGCATGGAAAACTGCATAGAATGCAAACATCCTCTCCATCAGAAAACATTTATTTTTAAAAAAGCAAGACACTAATAAACAGATGAATAAAGTGATTAATTCCAACCACAGTCATCAAAACTAATAACAATAAGAATACCAAGAAAAATAATACAAAGCTAATATTTACTGAGGATATTTTTATAGCCCAGGTACTCAGTACTTTCCATTACGTGCTTTAATTTTCCAAAACTTTATGAGGTATGAAACTACTATGTCCTTTTTGTCACTGGGAACCTGAAACTTCAAGAGGTTTCCTAATTCGGTTAAGGGCAAATAACTAGTAAGAAGAAGACGGTGGTTCAAATGTAGATATTCTGATGTTTGTTTCCTACTATGGCTATGGCTTCTTTCTACTTTTTTCACTTTGGAGCTTGGTATACATTTTTAATACCTTAGGCATTTCACTGAGCATTTTTATGAGTCTAAAATAGAAAGAAGTATCAAGATTGTTTGTTATTCCATATTAAACAAAAATCTTGACCTGCATCCGTGAAGGATAAACCAATTGTCAGAAGGCAAAAAGAAAAAAAAATTCTAAATTGGGGGGAGCCAGGGAATCAAAAGGTCAGATACTACCAGTTGTTTGAAGAGCTGAGCAGCTGGATGTGTAAGGGTAAAGGTTTGGAGGAAGTGCTGGAGCTCCAGAAAATGCATTTCAAACTCCAGGAAATGAACAACTAGATTATGAAACAATGAAGTACAAGTAAACAGTAAACGTTAAAACAATATAATGAATTAAAAACAAACAAAAAAAGATGAGATTTTTAAAAAGTTGCTTCTTTTAAAAGAAGAAAAAAAAAATCAAAAGAGACCCAAAAAAGCAATTTCGGGAATTAAACAAAGAGTATATAACCACAAATTACAACTTCCAACTCTCGAAGAAGACGAAGGATAAAAAGTTATATAAGAAAGAGTAACCTAATGCTTCCCACCTCCCAAAAAAATCTAGAACAAACTGTCCTTGGTAGAATAGTAAAAATTAGGAGACATTTGGCATACCTTAATTTATTCATAAGCAACTTAAAGGACAGAAAACAAGAAGTGGCCAAAAATTCTGAAAGAGGACGTCTAGCAAAACTGAAGGTGGGGGTCGACCACAAAATATTACTGCAACAAGAAAAGGCCGTTTTTGTTCCTCCATTCCAGGAAGAAAATTTCCAAAATCATAGCACATCCCTGCCTCACAAGGACTCGCCTAAGGGGCCTCCACGGACCACAAGACCTGTTGATCCCTGCTCAACCCTGGCCCCAGGCTCCAACACCGCGAAGTGTCTCAGCCTGGCAAAGTACCAGAGACCGGTCAAGCGAAGCGGAGGGAGGAGGCGGACCCCGCAGGGCACCGCCCGCAGGGACGCCCCACCCTGCAGGGGAGGAGGCGGCGGAGGAGCAGCCCTGACTCACCGCTCCACCGTATCCCGGATAGGCCATGACGACCGGAGCAAGCGTGCCGGGTCACCCTTCGAGTCAGCGTACGCCCTACTGGGAGAAAGGCGAAGCTGCAGGTGCTGGGTAAACGCAGGAGCAGGTGAGATGGAAAGACGCGCTTGCCTTGCGGTGTACTTCCCTGAGACCGCCCCTTCCCGGAGTCCAACCCCGCCCTGCTCAGTTCCGATTGGTTGAGTTCAGAGCCCAAGCGGCCGGAGTCCGCGCCTTCCCGGAGTCTAATCCCACCCATCTCATCTCTGATAGGCTTCGCGCACCCAGCCCCCTTCTCTTTGGCTCCTATTGGCTCGCTCAGGTCTCGCGCTCTCTCCTCACTAAACTGCAGAAGAATCCTTTGCTGCGGTGACTTTCATTCTTTTTGTGGCTAAATTCTCCAGGCTGAAGCGTTCTTTCTCCCGAGACCCCCCAAACCCGCCAGTCCATGACTTCTTTTAGTCTATGCCTCCACCCTTTTGAGCTGGACTTCCAAATCCACATCTGTGAATTTCAAAACTTTCAATTACTCACATTTATTTTTGTGTAGTGTTGATGTCAGATCACCAAAACTTCGAAACATTTATCTCTGATCCAAGGGAAGTGCTTCTGAGCTAAAACCCACCTGATGCGAAATTTTACCAAAAGGTTATTTATAGTTTGTTTGGTGGATAAGTGGCGAATAGAGTTGCCAGATTTAGCAAATAAAAATACAGGATGTCAGGTTAAATTTCATTTTCAAATAAACAGTGATTTTTTACATGTGCGTATGCCCCAAATATCACACTAGACATACACTAACAGTAAAAAGTTATTCACTGTTTATACAGGGTAGCCTGTATATTTTCTGACAACTCTATCAATGACTCAACCTTTGCGCAAACTCTAAGGATGTGCTTCGTAATTATATCCACTAAGGGAACATCTTTGTTTTTAACACTTGGTGAAAAGTTAAACGGTTACTTTAATTTATTCGGTAATAGTAATTGACAGTTCTGCTTTTCTCCGGAACTCAGATGAATTTTGTAGCTCTGGCTTTAAAGGGACACGATGCACATGTACACCCACCAAACAACAGGGCGGGTGTAGCTTTAGCTTAAAAACAAAGAAAAAGACCAAAAATTATCTCCGAAGAATATCAACCCCTAAAATGTTTCTTAAAAAATAAGGATGTGGGGGAAAAAAGCGTTAACTGTTTATTAGCAGAGGAAAACGACCTTGCAAAGCTGAGTAATAATTGCCCAGCTACACTACAGAGAAGGAACATATTGTACCTTGTGAAACCTAATTTTATCAGGAAGAGGCAGAGAGAAAGGAAGATTACTAATGTACAAGCCACTCTTGAGAAAGTGTGTTAGTTCCTGTAAAACAATAAGAAATAATTTAGACAATAAGCTTCGATTATTGGACTAAATGGAGGGAGAGCCTACTTGGTAAGAGGAAAAATATATGACTGTTAAAGCATCGAGTGATAATGTACTACAGAGCAAAACAAATTGTTGATGGTTTTATTCTAATTGATTAACTACATATTCAAAGAAATGCTCAGAAAGGATTGTTTTATATTTACAATATTAGTCTAAATCTCTGGTTAGAATTTTTGTGCATTTTTTTCATCATAATAATCTTACATTTGTATTGTGTTTGTGTATGTTGGGGGGCAAGTTGCCACGGATTTCTTGCGTTTCTACACATGTAGTTTCAAAGATAGGGATAATATTTCCCTCAAGGGCAGAGAAATTTGTTGCAGGATAACAAAGATAATATGTTCCTCCAGGGCAAAGTTTCAGTTGGTTTGCTAGCATGACATTTCTAAACTTGGACTTGTCCATTATTCTTTTTTTTTTTTTAAGATTTTATTTATTTTATTTGACAGAGAGAGAGAGCACAAGCAGGCGGAGAGGCAGGCAGAGAGAGAGGGGGAAGCGGGCTCCCTGCTGAGCAGAGAGCCTGATGTGGGGCTCGATCCCAGGACCCTGAGATCATGACCTGAGCTGAAAGCAGAGGCTTCAACCCACTGAGCCACCCAGGCGCCCCTGCCCATTATTCTGAGCCATACCCTGGCTGCTTGTGCAGCACCTGCTTTGCAGGCCCAGTTCGAAATGGCGGCCTTGGGAGCAAGAAGAATCTATGAGAGCCTGCAACTCATGCTGCCTGTGGTGCTATGAGTAATAAAACCCTTTGTCTCTGACAGAGGAATCTCATGCATCTGTCAACTTCTGAGAAACTGTGGCAGAGTACTTGTAGCTTACAAGTGGAATAAAATATCAGATCCTTCACAGTTCTTGGCAGTGTATCTCTCTCTTAGAGAAAGAACTGCCTAGGGAAGGTCCTACGAAGGACAGTATTCCATTCCAAAATATGCTGCTTTGATACAAGGCTTATCTTGAATTGAAAGCAATTGAGAAGAAGCAGATAAAAGAAAATCTCTCTGTTCTCCCTGTATTTGCCTAAAAGCACGACGTAAATTTACAAAAGTGTCCTTCTACTCCTTCCTCCCTACCAGAAAGGACAAAGATTATTCCTCTGAGACAAATTTAGACCCCTGCCAGTGAGGAAGATGCAGACTTAAATCTGCATAACAAATCTTATACTTGTTTACACTGCTTTTCCCATTAGCTCCCCATAGTTAGCCTCCCCTCACTCTTCTTCCTTTTATTTTTAGCTGAAGATGGTATCTAAGCTAGAATCACCTCTGAGAGTTACTCATTTTTCCCTGGGTATCTCCCATGTACACATGAGGATACATGTCAATAAATGCCTGGGTTTATTCTCTTGTTAATCTATTTTTTATTACAAGGGTCTCAGCCAAGAACTCAGAAAGGGAAAGGTAGAATTGCTTTACCTTTTGTACAGTACTAGGTATGATGTACTATGAGATACAAAGAGGTCTTTCGACAGCATCATCTGCAGCATCTTTCTCTAAACTTCATATTTCAAATTATAAGTTTTCTCATATAGGAATTTAAAAATTCACTTGACTCCACACAGAGGTTTTTTTTTAAGTAATAGTGATTAAAATTTGCCTCCATGGTTCAGTTAGTATTGTATGACCAGTGTCATTTTATGAAAATGTAATGTATAAAAAGCCAATTTGAAAGTATGCATTTTTATTTCAGAAAACACTATTCCATAAAAAGAGCTGCTTCTAGAGTGAACACTGTGTAACAGGCATGTCTGCTATGAGGAGCCATTCCTCGAAACAACTTCATCGCGTATATATACTCTTAGTATCACCATTTCACACATGTGAAAGGTAAGGTGGAGAATTGTGTATCACCTACCTCCAGTGGCGTAGTTAGTAGCGAAGCAGAGATTAGAATCCAGGCAGCTTGGCTGGGGAATGCAGTCTCTTTAACAATGCATTTCCCCCTCCCTGCCCACTCCCAACCACAGCATTTCAAAACATAGTAAAAATGATTTACACTATAGGAGGAAATGGTTTAAAGAGCAGAAAAACGCCACACCAAGAATTAGACAAATAGATAAGAAAATGCATTGTTTTGACTAAAATCAGCCAATCACATTACCTCTCTTACACAGGATGCATGTTTTCTGATGCATGTTAAGCTTTCATGATTATGTCTACCTATGGTATTTCTTCCAAATCTTGGTGAACTTTGGTCTTACAATAAATATAGATACTCAATTAACCAGAACATTTTCTAGTGCACTATAAACACCGAGTTGTTTATGTTTCCCTTTCCTATCTGTTGCTATCTCATTTGCCTTCCCCTATATAGAATGGTGGTTTTGAGGGGGTGGGGGATGGGAGAGACAAGGACAGGAGGGTCAGTAAAATTTTACTGCTCCTCAGCAAACTTCAGTTCCAGAGCCAGAGGGTAATTCTCGCATAGAAATTATTTATATGCTGAATATGAAAACAAGAAATATCAGCTAATGAAAAACTGGGGCACCTAGGTGACTCAGTCAGTTAAGCGTCTGCCTTCAGCTCAGGTCATGATCCCAGGGTCCTGGGATCCTGTCCACATCAGGCTCTCTGCTTAGTGGGGAGCCTTCTCCTCCCTCTCCCTCTGCCACTCCCCCTGCTTGAGCATGCATGCTCTCTGTCAAATAAATAGATAAAATCTTCAAAAGAAAAAGAAAAACAACATTAATGGAGCTTATTTTATTTTTTACAATTTTTGAAAAAGAGTTTATCTGTTTATTTGAGAGAGTGTGCACATGAGAGAGCAGGAGCTGGGGGAGAGGCAGAGAGAGAGGCAGACTCCCCGCTGAACAAGAAGCCCTGACACAGGGCTCCATCCCAGGACCTGAGGTCATGACCTGAGCCAAAGGCAGTTGCTTAACCCACTGAGCCACCTAGGTGCCTGATAGAGAGTATTTTATATCATTAAGAAATTTCACTCAGACTGATTCATTTATTAAAAGAGAATTTATTGAACATCTGTAATGTAGCACTAGTTTGGATGGGAAAAAAAAAATACACCAAGGTTGGGGGAAAGTTTTTGCTCTTCTGGACGTCACATTCTAGCAGGGAGAACAAACAATAAGTAAAGACAATAAATGAAGTAGATGGTATGCTAGGAGATGAAAAATGCTACAGAACAAAAGGAAAATGAAAACAGGGGTGGGGGGAGTAAGATGATGATGTGGGAAACAAAAGCAGAAGAAAAATTATTAAATTTCCTTACTACTTACAGCCCATTGATAAGTCCTTGAAACAGGCAGAGTGACATTCCTCTAGGACTCAGCTGTCTGGATGTCGACACATTGCTGAGGGCAAAAAGCAATCTTAGCCCAGCCTCCAGGATCCTGTAAGTATACTTTAACATACAAAAATTCCTTTGGAAACTTCCTTTATCTCTCCCCACTAAGATACATGGTGGCATCCCCAATCATATGACCCACACATATACATCTGAAGGGTCTCATAATTAAGGTTTTGTTAGTAATAAATGACCTTTTCCCAACAACAGCTAGTCCTCTCGAGGTCCTGGAAAACTTGCTTCCAAAATTCCTTAGAGATGCTATCCCTAACCCCCTCCCGACTTCAAAGTATGTAATGGGCCATTCCTCATGACCCCAGTGCAGCTCTTTCTGCCCACGGGTCAGCTCACGGGTCCTGTCCCCATGCTTTAATAAAACCACCTTTTTGCACCGAAGACATCTCAAGAATTCTTTTTTGGCAATTGGCTCTGGACCTCACCAACATTCAAAAACTACATCACTGAGTGACCACAAGGGGACCCCTCTCCCTCTAGAGAGCTTTCCTTCTGTTCTCACCTTCACTTAATAAACTATCACTTCACCCTTTTGTGTCCACGAGCTGCATTCTTTGACTCTGCAAGCCAAGAACGCTGCAAGCCTGGAATGGTGACAGAGCAGGTTGCAGTTTGAAATGAGATGCTCAAGATAGCCTCATGAGGAAGGGGAAGGTTATGCTGCTCAAAAACAAACAAAAAAAAAAGGTGAGATTTGAAAGAATATTTGTAGAAAGAATGTTTGAGGCAGAACTAGAAGGCAGAAGCCTCCTGACCTGTTTAGAAAACATCAAGAAGGCCGGTGAGTCTGGCGTGGATTGAAGCAGACAGAAAATCTGAGAGGTTACAGAGCAGGGTCCCTGGGGCAGATCACCTTGGGCCTTCATTGGCCATCGTAAAGACTTTATATACTCTGGGGGAGATTAGAAGCCAACGAGGGTTTGGAGCTTTAGCAGGACAGAATGTGACTTAATTTGTAAAAGATCACTCTTTCACCTGTGTTAACAATAGACCGAAGGAGGTTAGCATAGAAAGAAGGAGACCTGACAGCAATTTGCTGGTAATTTAGAGATGGTGGTGTTCACCGGGGGTGTAACCGTTGTGATGGTAAGAAGTGGTGAAATTGTTTTCTGTTTTTAAGGGGTAGCCCTCAGGGTTTAGTGATGGCTATCAGATTGGCCTTTCAATGACATGGTGACAAATACTCTCTCCCTGACCAAACCCTAGCCAGGTTCTTCCGAGCCCTCTTCTTGACTAGGCCTTCATCCTGGCCTATAAAGAATTGAACACACACTAACATATTTTGATAGCTCAAGGCTGCATCCCTAGGATGACTCTAGCCCCTTTTAAAGCACTTACCTGAGAGAACTCACGGCTGCCTAAAGAATTTACTGTTTGTTTCAGCCAACATCTGAAGATAGGGCCTACTCTCCTAGTCTCTGTGAGAGAGAAGAAGCCTCACTTGGATCAGAGCCAGTCAGCAAACCCAGATGGACTTCATGGGGACTAAAGCCCTCTTGCTTTGGGTAATTTTCCCCAACACTATAGAGCCCCCACTTACACTTTCCCTATTCTCTCGTTCTCCCTTTTATTTATCTGTCTATTTATTTATAAATTATTTATTGATTTAACAGAGAGAGTGAGAGAGCACTAGAAATAGTTTTATGACCTAGCAGATAAAAAGCATAGCTTATTATATATGCAAAATGATTCTGGCAAACTTTAAATCCATGTAACCTGGGAAACAACGTACATGTACTGTCTCAGCTCATGCTGCCGTAACAAAGCACCATAGGCTGGCTGGCTTAAACAACAGAGATTTATTTCTTACAGTTTTGGAGACTGAAAGTCCATGATCAAGGTGTCAGCAGGGTCAGTGTCTGGTGAGAACTCTCTCCTCGGGTTGCAGGTGACCGCCTTCTCGCCGTGTCCACACATGGCCTCTCCTCATTCTTGCCGTGTCCTCTGAGTATGTGGGTGGAGAGAGACCGAGAAAGCAAGTTCTCAGTTATCTTTTCTCATAAGGACATTATTTCTCATAATCTCATAGTGAGGGTCACACCTTCCTAACCTCACCTAAACCTAATTACCATCCAATGACCCCCCTCTCCAAATACCATCACACTGGGGGTTAGGGTTTCAACAAATAGACTTTAGGGGGACACAGTTCAATCTATAGCACACAAAATCTGAAAGATGAGGAACAGGGGCCACCTAGTCATCACAACCACAGTTGTATGGTCACCTTGGATCTGCTCTAGAATTTGTTGATATATTTTATGCTAAAATGTATTCGTATAGATTTCATGCCATGGTTCTAATTGATAGACATGCAATAACTATCGTACTTCCTCCAGAAATTATTGTGTCTTTATGGAACAATGTGTTTTATGGAATAAATAATGGAATAATAAAGGCTCTATATGTGTAACTTGTATAAAGCATAAAATCTTGGCAATATAAAATGAAGCTAGCCAGTAACAACTTTTTATAAGTCTAACACTGTTGCAACTGCCTAAGGGTTAATGCCCACTAGTGAGGACAGAGAAAAAAAATAAGCTTCACAAATAAGACAGAAGTAAATATTATTTGCCATTTATTACTGAGACCAGCCACTTGACAAACTGACGTTATTCAGCTAAGCTTTCAACAACACAATTTTTCTTGTTTCTAATTCTAGTAATATTAAGTACTCTTTTGGCAGAAGCGAAAAATCAAAACCAGTTTACAAAACAATAATGCGTATGCAAAGAGTCAACCGGGTTCTTCAGAGAGGGGAAGAATGGTAGTTTCTGAATATATGCTTCCTCGCTTGGATCATTAAGCCCTATTAATTAATTGGATTCAACTCAAACTTCATTATATATATATATATAAAGTGTTGATCACAATATGTGTCCACAAACAAATGCTCAACAAAACCTGCAACACTGATTAATAGCCTCCCTAAAATGATTTGTTATTCAGACAATGTTTTTTTTTTTAAAGATTTTATTTATTTATTTGATACAGAGAGAGAGATCACAAGTAGGCAGAGAGGCAGGCAGAGAGAGAGGAGGAAGCAGGCTCCCTGCCAAGCAGAGAGCCCGATGCGGGCTCGATCCCAGGACTCCGAGATCATGACCCGAGCCGAAGGCAGCAGCTCAACCAACTGAGCCACCCAGGCGCCCCTATTCAGACAATGTTAAATCCAGGTTTCATGCTTCTGAATATCAGGTGGACTCCATATTAATAACATGGGATTATACACAGAAAACTGACTTTCTAGAAAGATAAGAATGACATAATGTTGATTGAATACTTACTTTACCTGGTCCTTATTCCTTTGCTCACATACAATGTGAATTAAGTTAGAATGGTCCTATTACAACCAAAATTACTTTAATCAAAAACACAAAAGTGGTGGGGTACCTGGGCAGCTCAGTTGGTTACCATGGACTCTTGATTTCTGCTCAAGTTATGATCCCTGGGTTGTAAGATCAAGACCTGGGTTGGCTCCATGCTGGGCATGGAGCCTGCTTAAGATTCTCTACCTCTCTCTCTCTGCCCTTCCCTCCACTTCCCTCTCTAAAAAATAATAGATAAATGAAGTGCAGAATGAAACACATAAGCTTTGCTTAAAAATCCTACTTTAAAAAAATATAAAAATAAAAGTGGCCTAGTGCTTAAATAGATTATGGACCAGCTAAAAGCTGAGTTCATCCCATTTCTACACCAATCCTTAGGTGTTTGGCATATGTATGAAGATAAGATTGCCCCTATCCCTTGTCAATGTAAAACTATTGGTAGGAATAAGACCTGGTAATAGAAATTTTAAAAAATTAAAATCTATTTATTTATATAGCACATGCTGCTTTTCAGAGCTATTTTGTACATTATCATACTAAATCTTGTGACATTAGTAGCACCAATTAAGAGGAAACTAAGATAGTAGTAAGTTGTACTGTGGAGGTAGACACACATCAAAACAGTTGCAAAATATTTTAAAAACAAAACATGACGTGATTAATTCATCTGTGGAAAATGACAACCTGCCGTGTTCCCATAGTTTTGAATGAGTGAATGAATACGTGAATGAAGTCCCATGCTTAGAGATTTTGAAGTTGCTTAAAGCAAGAGTTAAGCTGTATAACACATTATTGCTTGAGCTATCCTAAATTAAAAATTGAACTGAATAAAAAGAAAACTGGTATTGTCCTTGTACGGTCCCTGATGATTGGAATTATAATATATACTAATATAAATGAGGACCCATGATCGGTGATGGTCCCAGGCACACACTGGGTAGGTGTTAAGGAGCCCAGTTAATGCCTCATCCAAGACCTGTTCTATTTAACCTGCCCAAGACACTTGCTTTGCTCTCCAACCTTTATCCAAAAAACTCAGTTGCTGCCATATCCATCAGAAAACACCAGATGGCACACTCAAATAGTAATTAAAGAACTCTAATCAGAGTCACCGTTCACAAAGGTGTTAATGTAGTTAACAGGGAGCAATAATGAATGGTATAGCATCTCAGTGCAAGCTACAGTGAGGATCCATTACTGCCCTTTGGATGAGAGTGCAAGGCGAAGAAGCAGTGTTGAAACCTAAAGACAGTAACTGTATGGAGAGGGCCATCTGACACATGACCTGTAGTGGAGGGATACACGATGAACTTCGCAGAAGGGAGCTGAGGGAACCAATACTACAACTTCATTCTTTTCCCTGCCTCTGATCTCCTGTCAGTACTTCCACTGGCTGATCTCAATCAGAAGCCAGAGGGAAAGAAAGTGCATGCAGTCCATAAAGGTCAGCCTCCCAGGCCACCGTGCAAAGTGGAGGGTGGACCATGGATCTTCAAGAGCAAGTGGAAAATATCATATCCATTGAAGAAAAAGAAATTCCACAACTTACACTTACAATCCTGCCAAACCTTAACAACTTTTCTTTCATTTCTTTTTTAAAGATTTTATTTATTTATTTGAAAGAGAGAGAGAGCACAAGCAGGGGGAGAGACAAAGGGAGAGGGAGAAGCAGGTTCCCCGCTGAGCAGGGAGCCCAGACATGGGGTTCGACATGGGGTTTGATCCCAGGAATCTGGCATCATGACCTGAGCCAAAGGCAGATACTTAACAACTGAGCCACCCAGGTGCCCCCAAAATTTTTCAATTAGAGGCTCAACCCATTTACCTTTCTGTAAGGTATGGCAAAAATCCAGGTAAACTGCATACAGTAAATATTTATAGAATAATTATATCGAATGGCAAATTAAATCCAAAGAGTTGATCAAACAAATAGGCTATATAGAAGTGTTGGGGGGAGGGCAGAGAGAGAGAGAGAACAGGAACCTAGGTTTTTATTCAGCCACCGTGATTCTACGAGGTTACAAGAAGAATGTAACCTAGCAACAGAATTTTTACACAATGGTTTGCTCATAAATTGTTAAAAATGGTAGTTAGTGATATCAGAAAGCATTTTAAATGAAGAGAAATTACCAAAAGGGCTGAATGGGGACACAGAAAGCCAATATCTAGGTAGATGGTTAAGAAAGATCAAATAGTTCTTTAAATTCAAATTCCAATATGAAATATCTTCCTGCACATTTTCTTAAATAAATATACACACAAAATAAAAACTGCTTAGAAGGAAACAAAACTCATTTCTGCTAGAAAAGCATGTGCCTAAAATAGATCTTTTTCAGTATAAATTTGAAATAAGTAATTTTGATCTCAACCTTTCAGCAAAACATTTATCTGCAAGCTTCTGACCCTGTTATCGTTTTCAATAAAGAGAAAAAAAAAACCCAGCTGATATTTAGATCAATTTTGACATTTCTTCTTGATTGATATTTGGAACATTTATGTATAAAACTATCAGCTAATCACATCATTCAGATAATAAATCAATACCAATGTCAGAGTTAGGATGATTTCTCTTTATTACTACCAATTTCATTCATTCACACACACATTTTGAGTTCAAGAGAATTTGTTAATTGGTGTATTTACTTTATTTTCTCCGTTCTTGATGCTCTGGCATCTAGGACCTCTCTGACTGTAGAGACTAGCCCTCCCAGACTAGACAATTCTTGGAAATAACAAATGACTCGCCTTTCATATGTAAACTAGGCAATCCATAACCCCTGCCCTAAACTACCTTCTCTCTCTGGCTGGGCTCTTATACCCCAAAAGACAGTGTTCTTCTGCACTAACCTCCCCAGGACCAGATATCGGGCAGTTACGGATAACCTCTATGCCCCAGAGCCCTCTAAAATTATTCAAATTAGTCCATTCTAACTCTGCCTATCCTATCTTGACTTGCCTTTCCCACAGAAAGCACAATAAAGGCTCTGCCCATGCTTTCCCCTTGTTCCTGCTGCCTTCTGGTGTTTCTCTACAGGGTCCCACATGGTGTGGTGTGCCCCCTCCTCTTAGAAATTGTAATAAACTATTTTATCAATGGCAATCATCTCTGATATGTTGGCCTCACCATACTGGAAAAATAAGAAAATGTACATTTTAAAACAGTTGGCTCTAGTCATTATTGTCTATGCTAACTCTTGAAGGAACTATGCAATAAATATTTTAAAGATTGATAATTAACTCCAAGCTCATCTGCTGGCTGTGTGACATTGGGGAGTGCAATACAACTTCTGTGAGCCTTGGTTTGTGACCCTTTCTTAAATGGGGATATTCCCTACTAGGAGGTCAATGAGTCCTCTATGTTTTTCTCTGCTTTTATCAAATATAATACTTTAAGTTTTGATTAAATTAAGGCCATGGTTTTATCTTCCCATTAGGAAATACAGATGAGCTACTTTTTCTGTTATCTGCCAAAAATCTATATTGTTCATAGTCAAGTTTTACTTCCTTGACACCAGCCAAATCAGTTCCCGCAGTTACTATTTGATAGTAAAATGCCCACAAGAGGGCGGCAGAGGCAACACAATTATAGGCAGGTAGCACAGGACAGACTGAGGAAGGAGCTGCATGGCTTCCCCTTTCTGAGCACCTCAGAGGAGTCACTTGGACATCAAAGTTCCAGGGAACATAATGAGCCACAGACAGTTCTTGGCCCCACCGGAGAACTTGGGCCAGCTTTTGGAATTCATATTGTGGAGAAGCTCAGGTTTTCTCTACAATTCATTGTGGTGTTCCACAAATAGTAAATGTTAATATTATTCTTAAGTCCAAATCAACATTCAGCACATTTAGGTGCATGCAACGAGTCTTTTCCTGAGACACAATACACTTCTAAAAAGTATTAAATAGAGTATCACTCACAGTCCATGCCTGCAGCCTTATTTACCTCAATCCATCTACTAAAATAATAAATCCTTCACCTTGAAATATTTTTTTAAAAGATAAATACTTTTTTTAAAGCTTTTATTTATTTGAGAGACAGAGAGAGAGACAGCGAGAGAGGGAACACAAGCAGGAGAAGTGGGAGAGAGAGAAGTAGTCTTCCTGCGGAGCGGGGAGCCTGACCGGGGCTTGATCCCAGGACCCCAGGATTATGACCAGAGCCAAAAGTAGATGCTCAATGACTGAGCCACCCAGATGCCCCATTTTGAAATATTTTTTAAGTAGATCATTGGTAGTAATAAAATAATCCGGACCACTCCATATTTAAAATAACAATTTTCACATAGTACAATATGTCCATTTTGAAGCTTTTACTGCATTTTAGGGAGAAAGAATCAACCCATTGAAAGCAACTGCACTAAATTAAGTTTTACAATTTTGTAGTAGTTCCTAAGGTTGGGAAGGGCTGTGTAAGCTCCCCTTCATCTGTATACCCTCAACACAGGTGTGCGTTACACACAGGCAAATGCACATTCTAATTAGGAATTTAGAGGAGAAAAGATTAAATTATTTTAGCAGTAATCGGGAAATGTTTCACAAAAGCATTTTTAAAATATTTTAATAATTGATTTAATTATAATTATAAATTATATAAATATAATTATAAATTTTAGTATCATTTTATTTTAAAATATGGTATAGTTTGCAGCCTGAGTAATTCAGTGTGTCATTCATTCATTTACTGATTTTACACACACACTCTTTCATTTATAACAAGCGTAGAAGTCCCTTTCCCTCCGGCAAAAATATGGTATACTGTTTCCAGAACTTGCCCAACTCTGCTAATATTTGGTTCTACGACAAACTGATGAGGTAAATACAGCTGCCAGCCTGAAATCATATTTCTTATTTCTTGAGAAACTATTTAAGAAGTCTCTGATACAATATTTATTTATTTATTTATTTATTTATTTATTTATTTATTTATTTATTTTTTCTCTTCTCCGGGAGCTGCCACTCCGCTCCAGTCTGGTCACCCCCATTTATTTAAGAAAATCACAATATTTATTTTTTAAAAAGAATTCTTTATACATCATGTTCTGATATTTCAGCACAGAGATTTTCAAATGCTTTTCCAATTACATGGGAAAATATGGATTTTTTCTATCATGACAATTTTATTTATTTTTTAATTTAGTTAGGGCCTTGGGGTCATAAGAGATTAGCCACAGTCATATCCAAATCAATGCATTTATTCAGGTCAAAAGTTAACTTTCCTAGTCTTCCTCAGAAGAAATTGCCTCAGAGATGCCAGAAAGACTTGAGGTAATGTCAATTTAAAATACTTTTACTGGGGCGCCTGGAGGGCTCAGTCAGTTAAGTGTCTAACTCCTGGTTTTGGCTCAGGTCATGACCTCAGGGTTGTGAGATGGAGCCCTGTATTGGCCTCTGGGCTCAGCATAGAGTCTGCTTGACCCTCTCCCTCTGTTCCTCCCTCCATGTTCTCTCTCTCTCCCTCTCTCTCAAATAAATAAGCATATAAATAAAATCTTAAAACACTTCTATGGAAACTTGATTCCTTGGGCCAGAGGAAAGTCTTTACTGTGGTTGATGGTACAAGTAGATCTTCAGGTACTGTTTCTAGGCATCACCACCAGACTCTCTGCCACCACCAGTGTGCTTTTCTCCTCTAAGTGGACCTCCTGTCTCAGTCCCAGAGTATAAAACTTAGAAAAGTTGATCAGCTTTCTTTGGGGTAGGGGTGGGCCCATAGCCTAACCCACTGAGCCTCTTTCCACCCCCCTCTAAGGGGGATGTCATATTAAATTTCCTCAAAGTATAGTTTGAATATTGATCACCAAGGGTATGATGGGCTTTCAGTAAAAGTAGCTACCCAATGGAGCTTTATTATGTGTGAAACTTGGATTTCCTGACAATCTTCCTATTTTCTCTCTTCATGGTGGGAAAAAGTGACACCTGGTTGCTCTCTTCTTATCCCAGATGGACCAAAGAACTGGAGACCTGGGACCAGAATGGGGAGAGTTTATTGAGGAGATAAGTTCAGTACACTTGATTCAAGACTGAGGGTGGGCCACTGCCAGAGAGAGAGGGGAAATGGCCCCAGAAGTTCTAGCTGCATCCTTTTAAGCCTGCTTTGTGTACACATGAATTTGGCATTGATTGACATTTTTTTGGATTGACATTTTTGATTGACAGCTGATGGTTATTTAACATTTTGGCTTCTGTGCACGTACCTACCCATTATGCATTTGGTAATAATTGTATTTATTTATGTACTGCATATTTTTGGACATGTAACGAGTTTTGTTGTGATCTTGAAGGTACTTAAGGGCAAGTTGCAACCCTTGTGTACATGCTCAGCTCTTAGATGTTCCCTTGTGGCTTTTGAGCCAGATCTGTGGCTAGGTCTTTCCTGTTCTGTCAGCCCTTAGAGGTTGCTCTGGAAGGGATCCACTGTTAAAGTTTGGGAGTGGCTCCCAGGGGTGGCCAGCACCTGCTTTAACTCTCCTTGCTCATGTCTAGCTAACTGCCTAACAGAAGTATAAGAAATTCCAGTTGTTTAACATAAGGAAGGCAGTTTTTTTCAAATGATATAAGGGTTCCCACCTCTGTCCCTCATTCTCTTTGCAGAACCAATAGGTTGGAGAACTACCAAAAGCCTAGGTAACAGGTATAAGATAGGCAAAAATTCTTCTAAAGTCATTCAGATTCAGATTCTTTGCCCTTGTTATCTTCTCTCAAGTTTACAGACATTAGATGACTTATTTTATTTTTTAAATTTTTAAAAAGATTTTATTTATTTATTTATTTGAAAGAGACAGACATAGCGAAAGAGAGAGAGAGCAAGCACAAGTGGAGAGGAGAGGGAGAAGCAGGCTCTCCACTGAGCAGGGAGCCCGATGCCGGCCTCGATTCCAGGAACCTGGGATCGTGACCCGAGCCGAAGGCAGCCACTTAACCAACTGAGCCACCCAGGCACCCAAGATGACCTTTCAGCTGAATTTATAAATGATTCATTTTTTCCAAATATCTGCTGGAGATTGACATTCTTAAGTGTTCACAGTGCTACTGCCATGGAAGTGTATATTTTCTGTGACACATAATAAGTTCCATTTATTCTAAGCAAATATCTGACTATATCCAGGTCAGTGGATTTGGTAGATGAATGTTACAAACTACAACATCTCTCATAAAAACTACTGAAAATATATGTTCATTTATATCATGGCTTTAGCTAAACTCAATATAGATGATTCAGGAATATGTATACAAAACACAATTGAGTTTTTCATATTCTCCTGGTTAGATCAGGAAACTATTTACTTACTCACTAAAATTTATTTGTAAACCCCAAATCATTACTTTTGATGCTTTCATGGTCATTGGTGGATCTGTGCCGAGCAGTGAAAAATTTGAGTTGCGCATGTTCCCAGCTGAGGTCAAACAAGGCGAAGCTCTGCCTTCTTGTCTCAGCTCTCAAACTGTAAACAAGTGTCCTTTTTGTGGTATATTTAGTGCCAGTTCTTTGCATTTTTGTGCTTTTTGTCAGTGATTTCACTGTTTAAAATGCCTCCGCGCATAGTTCTGAAGTGTTATCTGGTGTTCCTAAGCACAGGAAAATCGTGATGTGTCTTACAGAGAAAATATGTGTTAGATAAGCTTCACTCAGGTATGAGTTATAGTGCTGTTAACTCTGAGTTCAATGTTAATGAATCAACAATATAGATTAATTTACGTGTCCTTAAATGGAAACACACACACGAAACAAGGTTATGGACTAATCAGTTTTAGAAATGTTGTGACCAGAGTGGGACCTCATTCCACACGTCCCTGGGAGCAGTAAGTCAGCATTCACTAATCCAGTACAACTTTATAGTACATAACCCCCATGAATAATGAGACTTGGCTGTACTCTCAGCTGACCCGAATCCCTCCTTCTCACCTCTGCCCAGTGGAATCACAAGTGGAACTGAAAGGGAAAATAACTGACCCAAAAGTTTCAATTGTGGAGACTTGGATGTAATGGATAATTGTATACATCTTTCCATGTGAGTCTAATATGCGGCTAGCCGGGCTTGAGAACAACTTTCTAAGCTCACTCTGCAGACACAACAAGAACTGAATGGCAGCTTTGGAACTTCCCATTGGGGCCACTCTCCAAGGGTAATGTGTGTTCTCTCTTAGGGGAAACAGCCTAAAAACAGGCTAGCCCTCCTTGGATCATTTTTGTATTTTCATATTCAAATAAAATGGTTTAAGCTCCTAAGACAGATAATGCCTTGCTATTAAATACCAAAATTGTTTAATTTTTGAGCAAATTTCATTTTATTTTAGAGGGGAAGGGCACAGCCCAGTTCTGGCCAATGAGAGAGATGAGAAATTCTACTGGGAGACTCCTGGGATCTTCTCTTCCTTCATGGTTGGGAGGAAGCAAATGGGAGAATCCCGATGCCCACCCCCCCACGACATGTTTTAACTGAGGTTGTAGGAGGAAATAATGTTTGTAGCTGTTGTAGCCATTTTGCAACCATGAGAGAAAAACCAAGAAAATTACAGGACACATCCTCGATTTCTGACACAATGAATGTACTGACTCTTCTTGTTATGTGAGAAAAATCAGTCCCTCTGACTGGGCCTCATTTACTCAGGCATTTTTTTATCTAACAGCTGAAAGCATGCCTGAGCCATCCAGGCACCCCATTGGATAGAATTCTTGATCCACATTCCCTGTTTCACTTCCAACAGCTACATTTTCTTTCTATGTAGCTCTGTTCTGCCACATGGGGCCACAGCTCTCTTTTACTAATCAAAGCACACAACACAAAACTGTTATATATGGCAGACTTTTAAGAAAGATCTGGGACCAAGAAGGGTCAGTATAGCAAGTGCAATAAAGGAATGAACTTAATACTCAATATTAGGCATTGCTGCCCAAATATCCTGGCCATCCCTGCTGTAGGGAATCTTCCACAAGCTCTTTCTCCCCACAGTGTGTCAACATGATCTCCCAATGGAAATCTCTTCCTTGGAGAGCTCTTCCTCACAGTTGAGACCATCTCAGTTCACTGTCTGTTGAAGAGATGTTGAATGCACACAGGCATATACCCATATTTACACAATAAAATATTGTGTAAATAAAATGTCCAATAAAATGCACTTAAAATATTAATAATGCCTATCTCTGGGTGATAGGATTACAAGTAATATAATCTTCTTCAGTATTGTGTTATTTCCCCTGCCAAATTTCTACAGCGAACATAAAATGTTTCTTAAATAGACTATACTTTTATTAAAATATTCAATTCAAGGGGAGACTGGGTGGCTCCATCAGTTAAGCATCTGCCTTCAGCTCAGGTCATGATCTTGGGATCCTGGGATTGAGTTCCCCTGATTGGGTTCCTTGTTCAGCAGGGCGTCTGCTTCTCCCTCTCCCTCTGCCCCTCTGCCTGCTTGTGCTCTCTCTCTCTCTCTCAAATAGATAAAACCTTTTAAAAAATTAAAAAAAAATATTCAACTCAAGAATATATTTTATATCATCTTGCATATCTGGCAATAGGATATGAAATATATTCAGTTTCCATGTGTTAACTTACTATACTGACATTTGTCACAAAGCAATGCTAGTAACTTGAAATGTTCTACTTCAAGATTTAAAGCCTGAATTTCCCTTCTTTGCCCAGAGTTCACTCTCCCTTCCCCTATACGTCTTCGTCTTCTATTCATTAATCCTGCTCCTCAAATTCATCACAACTTCTAGCCCTTGGGTGGCTCTCTAGAGTTGTGGTCTCCAAGTACTTTGCTTTTGTTCCTGATTCCTCAGTAAAAATATTTGAACATGGGCCCTAATAAAAGTATATGTACTTAAAAAATCTTGGGCGCCTGGGTGGCTCAGTTGGTTGAGCGACTGCCTTCGGCTCAGGTCATGATCCCGGAGTCCCGGGATCGAGTCCCATATCGGGCTCCCGGCTCTGCGGGAAGTCTGCTTCTCCCTCTTACCTTCTCCCCTCTCATTCTCAATCTCTCTCTCTAATAAATAAATAAATAAATAAATCTTTAAAAAAAAATCTTTACATGTACAACTATAATAATGTATCATAAAATACAATTAAATAGTAAGGTATCAGATGAAGATGAAATAAGATTGTTCAATGTAATTTATATAAACCAGTGCATTAATAATAAAAGATATTCTATAATTGATAATGCTTTATTATTTTTTAAAATCTTTGTTTTTTAAAGATTTTATTTATTTATTTGAGAGACAGAGAAAGTGAGAGAGAGGAGAGTGGGAGAGAGAGGAAAGAAGAGAGGAAAGTGAGAGGAGAGAAGGTCAGAGCAAGAAGCAGACTCCCTGTGGAGCTGGGAGCCCAATGTGGGACTCGATCCCGGAACTCAAGGATCATGACCTGAGCCGAAGGCAGTTGCTCAACCAATTGAGCCACCCAGGCACCCTATTTTTTTTAAATCTTTTTTTTTTAAAAGATTTTATTTATTCATTCAACAGAGAGAGAACACAAGCAGGCAGAGAGGCAGGCAGAGGCAGAGAGAGGAGCAGGCTCCCCGTGGAGCAAGGAGCCCCATGCGGGACTCGATCCCAAGACGCTGGGATCATGACCTGATCCAAAGGCAGTTGCTCAACCAACTGAGCCACCCAGGCGTCCCATTTTTGTAAAATCTTAATTGAACCCTTTGTCATTTAGCAAATAAAAAGATTGATTTAATTTATCTTAATGTTTGATTTCAGTAACTCATTCTATTTCAAAACTTTGTCAGTTATATCATGAGTAGGTGATATAAAGATATTTGACTAATTGTATAGGAGTGAGTATTAAGTGATTAGAACAGCAACCCCTCAATCAGAAGGAACACAGGCTTAGACATCTAACCCCAAGTGTTTACCCGCTAACTGTCAACAATAATTTCAAGGAAAAAACAATGAATGGCAGTGTAATTACATTTGACTGTAGTTTGCTTTTAACCATTAATTTTAAAATAAAGTTAAAAAAAAACCCCATGGCCAATCTATGCCTTTGAGATATAGATGTTGTTTTAACAAAAATGTGTCCAAGTGACTGTTTTTGAAAGGATTAAGCTATAGAGGAAGCATTTGGAAAAACAGATGTTTGGAAAAATTTTCACTGATTCCTGATTTTTTTCCCAACATTGTTTGTTATATAGAGACATTTTACAGGTGCATGCTTAAAACCAGAATTTTATAACTGAAATGGTGGAAATAATTAAGAAATGAGTATTAGGATCTAATAAACTTAGCTAAAATTCCTTTTTCTGTTTTGGACTTATGTTTTTGAAATATAAAGCTATGACAGTACCCTTTCAATAAACTTTCCTGCTAAATCAGTCTAACAGCTTCTGTTTCTTGAAAAAAGTGATCCTATCTAAAAACTCAATTATATGGCTAGTTATTATATCAGTTTATATATACATAAGTAATTTATTTCCACTATAAATTGTGCATTCTTTGAGAGGTGGCACCATCTCTTACTTATTGCTTATAGTCACTTCTTGGACACCTAATATGCCAGGGCTGGTGCTAAGTGCTTTACAGCCTAGCCCTTGAACAACGTTATGGCCTGGTACCAGTATCTTTCTCGTTTCACAAGTGAGAAACTTCAGGTGATTTTTCCGAAGACCACACAGCAACTAGGAGGCAGAGTTGAGATGTGAGTCCTGACATCCTGGTTCAGTGTCACAATGCTTACTCAGGGAACTGTACTGCTAGGTTAAGGACACCTAGCTCTAAATGAAACAGAGTGGGTGTTTTATTGATACAAGTTGGTTACAAATGAAGGAACAGAAAACCAATTTTAGAAGGATTTCCTCACTGAACTAGATTTATTGTAATTTGATTGAGAAAAAAAAGCATACTGCTGTTACATTGTCGTTCTAGTTTGTCAAAGAAGTGGCAGCTATGATTTTTACTACTCAGCTGTAGAAATCTCAGATGAAAGGCTAGATAACAGCAGGAATTTGTTCTCTCATATCTTCCTGAATTACTGTTTAGAGAACAGAATACTACAGGTGACTTTTTAAAAAATTCATGAGGACTGAAATGTTTCTTTTGGGTTTAAAAAGAAAAGGCAGGTCTAGAAAAAAGTGAAAGACATAGATTGACAAGATTTCCTACCCCAAAGGAGAAAGGAAATAGAAACTTACATTTAGAAAACAAAGAGGAGAATGAAAATGAAAGTTATCAGAGGAAGCTTGACAGAGGAAAACATCTATCCAAACAAAAAGCAGAAAATAAAATAAATCACAAAGCAAAATTATAAATAAAGAAAAAAGACATTTTGAGAGACTGTGGCTTGGCTTTTCCCCCTCAATCTCTTTCCTCCAGAAGGGTTCTATCAAGATTATGTAAGATTCCTGGGGCGCCTGGGTGGCTCAGTGGGTTAAGCCTCTGCCTTCAGCTCAGGTCATGATCTCAGGGTCCTGGGATCGAGCCCCCATCGGGCTCTCTGCTCAGCGTGGAGCCTGCTTCCTCCTCTCTGCCTGCCTGACTCTCTGCCTACTTGTGATCTCTCTTTCCTTGTCAAATAAATAAATAAAATCTTAAAAAAAAAAAAGATTATGGAAGATTCCTAAAAAAGAGGTTCCTTTCTACTTTTCTTCTGGTGTTCTTACTCACACTCAGTCTTCATCATTCAATCCTCATCCAACAAAGTGACTCTTACTGGAGAGTAAATATGAATTGTTATTTATAGATATTATGGAATGCTAATGGTGAGAATTAGAGGAGGGTGTCTATGTGAAAAATCAGCCGGCAAAACTATAATGTGCATTATTAAATAGGTCTTACTAACATCGGGAATAAGAGAGGGTACTCACTTTCACCACTCATGTTCAACATAGTACTGAGGTCCTGGCCAGAGCAATCAGGCAGGAAAAAGAAATAAAAAGTATCAGAATTGGACAAAAAGAAGTAAAATTGTCTCTATTTGTAGATGATATGATTTCGTATGGAAAAAATCCTAAAGACTCCACCAAAAACCTGTTAGATCTAATCAACTAATTCAATAGAGGTGTAGGATATGAAATCAATATACAAAAATCGGTAGCATTTCTATACATTAACAACAAATTATCTGGAAAAAAAAGAAAACAATCCCATTTACAATAGCATCAAAAACAACAAAATACTTAGGAATGGATCTTACCATAGTTCTCATAGCATTTGTTCCCAACTGGCACATTGCCTATTTTCTAGCTATTATTTGGTATCTATCTTCCCACTTCCATTTGAATGTAAGCTCCATAAAAATAGAAGTTTTGCTCAGTTTTATTAACTACACAAGAGCAGCACTGATCATATTGCAAGTACTTAATAAATATTTTTAAATGATTGCATGAATGAATGACATAATCTGAACACCAAACATGTAAACTTCTACTTTTGACCCTCTGTCATCCAAACAGCAATTTGATGGTGTTAAGATGATGACATTATTTCCCCATAATTACCCATCAATCCCTTTGTATTCTCCAGTGTTTGAAACTCAAGAACAGAAGAATGGGCATCAAGGGACAGAATGATTTTTGGTTGGTTGGTTGGTTGGCTTTTGTTTTAAAGTACAGAATGAAACCTGTCAGCATCTCCAGGGCAGGGGTGGAGGGAATTTCTGGGAATAGTCCTAAAAGAGATCTTCATAGACCCAAGAACTAAAATTGATAATTTGAATACTTTTGTAGGAATATCTAATTTAATCTTTCCTTTTAAGACGTATTTTGAGAGAAAGAGAGAGTGTGTGTATGAGCAAGTGGGGAGAGGGGCAGAGGGAGAAGAGAGAGAGAATCTCAAGCCAACTCCCTGCTGAGCACAGAGCCCAATGTGAGCCTTGATCTCACAACCCATGAGATCATGACCTGAGCTGAAATCAAGAGTTGGACACTTAACCAACTGAACCAACCAGGCGCCCCTTAATCTCTCTCTTTTTTTTTTTTTTTTTCAGGTACAGGGTCAAATCCAAAAATTAAGTAAATACATACTTGTATTTGATGAAGAACCATAAAAGAATACTATAAAGCAGGTCCACCTGCAAGGCCAAAGTTTTATTTCACTTCAGTAACTTTCACTATGTGTTTGACATTAGACCAGCTTCTAAGGTCAAGGCAAATAAAATTCTCATTGACGGTAATCAATAAGGACCTACTGGTTAGGACCTACTGTTTGTATTGTACTGGTTAGTGTGTAAACATGCCTTCTTTTCAAGCAGCTTACAATCCTACAGGGAAGAAAAAAGCTTAGCTACATAATATAATTAGAGCATAAAATAAGACGACATGCTATAAAGAGCTCAACCAAATATTTTGTATGCCTCTGATAAAAATAAGGACTCTGTATTTCTCTCATCCAGCCCAAAGCAGCACTAGGCTTCCCTGTCCTACCTAAACTTCATTGAATGTGCTTCGCTAGGAGATTACATTTCCTAAATGTATCTTTTTAATGGCTTAACTGACCTCTCCCTCCTCCCCATAATTCTAGACCATGAGGTTCTCATGGTGAAGCATACACACTACCACCCACAATCCCCCAGGGCTGCAGAATATGAGTAGCAACCTGAAGGACTCACTTTTATGTGGCTTCTGTGCTGAACCGAAGCTGCCATTTTTCAGTGTGGGTGTCTTTTTTTCCCTCATGACATAGACAAATGTTGATGTTTACTACAAGTCGGTACATTAGTTGCTAATTAAGTTCCTCACTGCTTCAGCCAAAACTTTCTGTATTGAATCCAAGAAAAGAATGGCAGCTATATCAAAAATAAGTTGTTGGGGATTTTGTTTTGTTTTATTAAAGGAAAGTTGTATATTAAAGAATATGGGGAACTTACAGTCTGGGAGATAGGAAACCTTCATTCTTGGCTTCCTCTTAAGCTGAGTTGGTGGTTAGAGTCCCTCTGCGTCTGTCACCAGGCCCTGGTCAAAGCCAAATAAAAAATACTACAGTTTACACATCAGGCAGGCAAATAAACCGTTTATCATGATTCACTCTTTTTCATACCCACAAGTTTTCAGAGGAAAGAACTAGTTTGGGGTGGCACAGGAAGTCGGGTTTATTCTAGACAGGGTGCAACGTTCCTTCATCCTGGGGCTCTGGGTTCGCACCTCTCTGGAAAGATGTCTTGTTGGTCTTATTTTCCCCTCGACTTCCTGCAGTCTGCCCATCCTATCTCCAGACAGGGAGGTAGGGCGTGAGTCAGAACTTACCTGTATTCACCAGCTGAGGGTAATTCCTTCCTGCTGGCGTCAGGGTCTGTGGCAGTTTCTCTTCACTTCTGGACCGGGAAGTCCCGAATCACGCGCTTCCAAGTCCTGCACATTTTCGCTGACAGGGGGGAATGCAAGACGGCAGCGGGTAAGAAGTCTGATTGTTGAGGCAGAGCCCTGCAAAAAAGTCCAAATACATGCAGGAGGAGCGCCGCTGGATCGCTGCTTTAGAATTCGCTTTCCTTTTCCGTTTCCCATAGCGCCTGCCACCAAAAGACTGTGCTTGCCACAGCCGACCGAAGGGTGTCTCCAGGTTTACTTCTCCCCGCCCCGGCGGATTACGTCTGGAAAGGCCCGAGGAAGACGCGGAGAATCGAAACAGAAACCCAAGTCCGGCAAACTACAAGAGCTGCTTGCGGAAAGCGGGGCTCAAAGCTCCCACCGGAGTTGGCGGCGGCAGCATCTGGGTCTCCGGCCGCCGCGAGCACTGCCGACAGTCGGAGGGGTCGCTCCCGCCCGCAGCTTCTCGCCGCCGCGTCCCCGGGCCGGCGCGCCCCGCCACCTGACATCCCGCCCCCAGCCCGGGTGCGACCGACCGAGCCCCCGCCTCCCCCGCGCACTGCCCTTGGGGGTCCTGCGGGCCAGGGACTCGGCAGGCACGGCGCTCCGGACCCTGCGGCTCCAAGCCGACCGCGGGACACCCAGCTCACCTGTTGAGCAAAGAACTGCAAGCCGTCGGTCTGTTTGGCAGAACCCTCTCTCTTTGCGGAACACGAACGAAAGATGTCGAACGGCTATTCAGACAAGAGTTTCTGCAATCTCATTTCGTGTTTCAGGGCCAGAGTGAAAACGTACATCCAGGTGGAGCCCGTGCTGGACTACCTGAACTTTCTGCCCAATGACGTGAAGGAGCATATTCAGAGGACGGCGGTCAACGCTGGGAACATGCAGGCGGCTGATGAACTTCTGAGCACTTTGGAGAAGGGAGGCTGGCCCCCCGGCTGGACTAGACAACTTCTGGTGGCCCTTCAGAGAGCAGGTAGCGGTTTAGCCGCCCGCTACCTGAACCCAGAGCTCACCGACCTGCCTTCTCCATCCTCCGAGAACACTCATGATGAGTGTCTCCAATTGCTGAACCTCCTCCAGCCCACCCTGGTGGACAGACTTCTGGTGAGAGATATCTTGGATAAGTGTGTGGAGAAGAAACTGTTGACAAATGAAGACCGAAATCGGGTAGGTGTCGGTTCAGATGGAGGCAGACTTTGTAATGTGGGGTTGCTCCTTCCTTTCCCCCCACTCCAAATGTTCTCTGACATCTCTGGGTAAATTTGGTTCCTTCCTTTCTTGAGAAGAGACTAGTTAGGCAGGTAACATAATTTTGAGAATTGGAGTACAAAGAAAGCTCTTTTTCTAATCCTTTCACTAAAATAAGCCAAAGAGGTGTTAACTCCAAAAGAGTATTGGGTACTCATAGATAACATTTATTGAGCACTTACTATAGATACTTAATATCATCTGCAAAACAGATGATCAGAGTTCATGCTCCCAATAATCCATTATGATTTTTAAGGTTATTAAACATTATTTTATAGATGGGAAAACTGAGGTAGGTTACGGAACTTGCACAAGGTGTTCCGGGAAATCAGTGACAGACTTAGGGATTTGGATCCTGTGTGGGCCGCAATTTTATACCTTACTTTATATAGGTCGATAGAACAGGTATCAGCAAACCATGATCCATGGGCTAAGTCCAGCCTATTACTGGTTTTTGCAGGCCCAAAAACTAAGAATGGTTTTCACATTTTTAAATTTTCAGTGCTCATAAAGAAAGTTTTATTAGAACAGAGCTATGCTCATTCATTTACATACTACAGCTGCTTTCGCACTTTAAGAGCAGTTGAGCAGAGACCATACAGCCCACAAAGCTTCCAGTATTTATTATCTGGACCTTACAGAAAAAAACTGCCAATCTCTGGCCTATATTATTTTATATTACACCATTTGATCGTGGTCCAAACGGAGTAATTACATTACACACTTTTTTTTTTTCTTTAATCAAAGTTACAACATTCTCTGGGAATTAAAAGTTGCAGGTAATTTATTGAAAAAAGATGTCACCAATTGCAGTTTTTCATATTAGCAAAGGCATTTTGACAGGGTGAATTTTACGGGACACTCTACACTTAATGTAATGCTTCTTTGTTCATTGTTTTTCAATGAACAGGATGTACTGTGAAGTACAGAAATGCTGACCTATGTTGAACATGACTTATTCTGGGTTGTAAGTAAATAAATATCTTATTTTGAAAGGCGTGTAGGCAAATAAACAAACCCATGAGTCAAAGTCAAAGGCTTTATCTAACATGCTATGATTCTGACATTTTCTTTCTTTCTTCCTTTTTCTCTCTCTCTTTCTTTCTTTCGGATTCATCAGTTGTTTGTATCTTCATTACAAAGTTCTGGACATTGGCCTCACATTAGTCTGTGATGTAATTTGGTCTTTAGTGACTAAAGTTAATAGTCCTTTGTAGACTTGACAGCCATAGGGCTTGTCCAAAGACCCAAGCATGCATCTAATTTTGATAGCTGGTTTTCCCAACAAGTAAATTACTTTACACTGTTGTCTGTAACGTTTATGTAGTTTTGTGTATTGAGAACCAGCTAGAACGCATTATAGTAGTCCAGCTGGATATGACAAATGTGTACATCACTGTGGCAGAATCTTAATTTGGAAGACAGTATGCAGCCTTCAAGCCAGCTGGAGATGGAAGATGGCATTTCCAGCCACAGTAGCTGTTAGGAAGTCCAGAAGCAACAGAGTCCAGTAACACCACAAAGCTGTTTATGTTTGGTGGGTATGATGTCCCGATTGCCAGCGAAACAGCACTTCTCCTTATTTACTCTAAATACTTCTGCCTATCAGCATCACTTTTGTCTTGCCTGGATTGAATTTCCGCCAGCTAGATTTTATCCAAGTTCTTGATTCTGGCAAGCTTGGAGGCAGCTAGCAGTAATGCAAGGGATTTGACACAAAGAAGATGTAGAGTAAAGGGACATTTATGTACCGGGTAGCAGTTAAAGCCAAAGCAACCCAAACTATCCCTCAAATTCATATTTCAAAAGAGGCTCTGAAAGATGGAAGAGCTCAGCATTTGAAGCTTTCCGAAGAGGACTAGTGTCTCTGTGACATTCTGGAATCATGTCTACCTGTCATTTTACATGTATCATCAAAGCTATCGAAGACAATGGAAAAATAAGCTATAGGAGAGAGTGGGAAAGAAACACTAGGGTTAGAAGAATCTGTATTGATATGCGGGTCATTGATGAATATTTATCTCAAAACAGCATGGGGAAAAACATGAGAATTTGGAATGGGAAAACCTGGATTTGAGATCTGATTGCTTCTTACTCTATGTGTTCCTTTGGGTCAAGTTATTTAAGTTCCTTGATCCTAAATTCACCCATGAAAATGGACATAATGTCTTCTCTCACTCATGGTACCTTAGTGAATACAAATGAGAGATCATGTTTATGAAAAAGCTTTTTAATGAATAATAATAATTAAGAGTTGTTTTGACATGATGACAATGATGACTTTTATCATCATTCATTTGGTTACAACTCCTTGTGAATTTAAAGTTTCAGAGATTTAGGTGAATCGACCACACTGAAACTGAGATCTGCTTAAAGCCCCTGGATTAAACTAGGATTCCAAGGAAAAACTATGTCTTTCATCTTTAGAAACGTAGCCAGGACTAGGTATACAATTGATACTTAATAAGTATTAACTGATTGATTGAATTTATTTCCCAAAAGTTGTCTGGGATAAGGGATAAGAACACATGATGTCATGGATTGCCTTGCCAGGCATTTGGAAATGGATGGATGATGAACATAAGATCTCCAAATTTGCTTTTTTGACACTCCGAAGTAATATTTGACTAAGTCAGGACTTCTAAAAAATATTTTATTTTAATTATTTTCCTGTTTTCTAGCAGACATTTTCTACTTGGTCTGTCATTTTAGTTTATGGTTCTCATGTCCCTCCCTGCAACCCCTGCCCTTCATACACCAGAGCCTCTGGAAATTATCCTAGATTTAGTTTTGTGTCCAGGAAGTACCCAAAGAAACTTATTTAATGGATTGACTATTCATTCATTTGGTTTAAATTTAAGGAGTGACATCTTGTGGCAGATATCATGCCAGTGGTGAAAAGATTGGATGATAATACTGATAATATCTGTGCTCTGTTAGAGCTCAGGTTGTGAGTGTTGATCAGTATTCATTCTTCTAATAAATGGTTAATATCTAGTGTGTACAAGGCACTATTGTAAATAATGGAGAGTTAACAATAAATACGAGACTCACTTTACAGGTCATTATAATATAGTGATCCCTAATAGAAAGGGGCTGCCCCTGTACTGACATGCTTTTATTTTAGGATGCTTAGTGATCTCTTGACATGTCCATTGACTTAGACAGCCATGAACTCTGGAAAAGAGGTGACCATATAAACATTTCCATAGTGTCTTAATATCAGTCTGAACAGCTGAAGAGAGGTTCATGTTTCAGTCCAAAGCATTAAACATCCAGAGTCCAGGAAGACCCCATATACCTTATATTTACATAGGAGAACCAAAGATACTTTGCTCATTCCAGCTAAAAACCAAGTCCAGTGGTCCTTATACAAAGCGAGAACATGAGTCAGTCTCCCCTAGCTCTTTACATTGTCAGGTAAATTAGTATGTGTAGGAATTTTATTAGAAAGAAAAATTACTGGGACACCTGGGTGGCTCAGTGGGTTAAAGCCTCTGCCTTCGGCTCAGGATATGATCTCAGGGTCCAGGGATCCAGCCCCGCATCTGGCTCTCTGCTCAGCAGGGAGCCTGCTTCCCCCTCTCTCTCTGCCTGCCCCTCTGCCTACTCATGATCTCTCTCTCTCTGTCAAATAAATAAATAACATCTTTAAAAGAAATTACTAGTAAGAAGTTAGTTATGTCAATGTGATGATACATATTCATTTAGAAACACATTAACTTTTTTAATGTTATTCCTTTTACATTTATTAGCTAGAATTCTTTTTTTTATTAACATATAATGTATTATTTGTCTCAGGGGTACAGGTCTTACACAATTCACAGCACTCACCATAGCACATACCTTCCCCAATGTCCAAGCCCAGCCGCCCCATCCCTCCCACCCCTCTTCCATCAGGCACATTAACTTTTAATGGGGAACTAGTTTTTTTCATCTCTTTTTAAATTTAAATTCAATTAATTAACATATAATATGTTATTGGTTTCAAAGGTGAGGTCAGTGATTCATCAGTCTTAATATGACACATCATGTGCCTTCCCTAAAGCCCATCACCCAGCTACCCTGTCCTCCAACCCCCTTCCCCTCCAGCAACCCTCAGTTTGTTTCTTATGATGAAGAGTCTCCCTTTATGGTTTGTCTCCCTCTCTGATTTTGTCTTTTTTAATTTTTTCCCCTCTTCTTATGAGGAAGTAATTTTTATTTTTATTTTTTTTTTAAGATTTTATTTATTTGACACAGAAAGAGACAGAACAAGAAAGTGAATACAAGCAGGGGGAGTGGGAGAGGGAGGAGCAGGCCTCCCACCAAGCGGGGAGCCTGATGCTGGGCTTGATCCCAGGACCCTGGGATCATGAGAGACAGAGGCAGACGCTTAACAAGTGAGCCACCCAGACGCCTGAGGGACTAGCTTTTAAAAATGCCTTGTTTTTAACATAAGTTTTGCTTCCTGAGTTAACTGGCTTGAGAGCTGTGCTCTGCTGTTTTAAAATATCAGCATTATATTTAAATAGTTATCTAAGATTTTTACGAAGGAATATCAAACCATTTTGTTGGCAAGCCAGTGCTTAATGGAAATACTGTTTTCTCTACTGATTTCTGTTGGAAGGAAAAAACATAGATCAAAAAATTTAGAATGTGAAAGCATGTAATTGTATTACCCACAAATTCATATTTATTTTATATTTCACAAATTAGTTAACAACATATCATAGATATTTTAAACTGCATATTTGGAAAAAATGTTCAGTGGGGGAAGAACATGAGAATCATTACATGTCCTGTTAAAGTCTCAAAACTAAGTACTCACCTTTCAAAAATTTCCATAATCAAGTTTAATATTGGGATCTGATGTTTCTAGTATGTTTTAGAAGAACAGATTAAGTAAAAAAATATACATATATTTACTTATATATATATACATATATATGTATATGTATATATGTATATGTATATGACTGTTTCAAAGGGAACTGATGCTACTTTTTAGCACCCAAACTCAGCAGACATCTTTAAAAATTCAGAATCTTGATGAAGCTGCTAAAATTACACAGGTGTTATATGTAGTTCCACTGTTCAAATAATAAAAATATTCATAGGAAATAATGACGTAATGATCTTCAAATCCCTGAACTCAGTAAGGACAAAGCAAGCTTCACAAATACAATTCTACAGTTAAAATCAACTTAACTGATTAATAGTGAAAGATAATTTAGTGCCTATAATATAACTAGGTTTTTAGTGAGAATATTCATTACAGTGCCCCACTCTTTTTAGAGAAATGTTTCCTGATTATTTCTGTCACATGGATTTAAAGGTGATTAAAGAGTGAGGTAATTAAAAATAGGAATGATTGGGGCGCCTGGGTGGCTCATTAAGTCATTAAGTCGTTAGGTGTCTGCCTTTATCTCTCAGGTCATGGTCCCAGAGAGTCCTGGGATCAAGCCCCGCCTCAGGCTCTCTGCTCGGTGGGAAGCCTGCTTCTCTCTCTCCCACTCCCCCTGCTTGTATTCCTTCTCTCCCTGTCTCTCTCTCTCTGTCAAATAAATAAAATCTTAAAAAAAAAAAAAAAAGGAATGGTTAAGTTAAAAGAAGGTACTCAAACCAGTCTTACTCAACATCTCCAGCAACTATGGTTTAAATTAGCAGATAATAATAAAGATGTTACAAACACCATAGAAAAGAAAAAGTTTCCATTAGGAGATTAATGAAGTTAGACAAAAGGTAGGAAATCAGCAAAAATCTACTTAGAAAATGCTGTGAGGGAGATGGACTGAAATCACCTAAATTTTATTAAGTCCATTTGTCATCTTACCCACTTCTTGTCAGAAAATGTGCTTAAAATTGGAGACAATTAGTAGCTATAATTATAGCTCAGGAAGGCAGTATTTGGCCTCTGAAATCAGTTGCCTGGAATGAAATTCTACCTCTGCCATTTACTAGCTTTGTGGCTTCAGGAAAGTAACTAGAATTCTCTGTGCCTTAGATTCCTGGTCTGCAAAGTGGGTTAATACTGGTTCCTTATTCAGGGTTTCTGGGTTAATAGGTGCAAAGCCTTTAAGTATTATCTAGTAAGTCAAATATACCCACTGGGTAGAAATTATGCTGCATCTTCTGTACTAAGTAGTGTCCACTGATGAAGTGTTTATAAGGTTGATGCTTTCTTCAGTCATCCATAATAATTAACACTAAATTTGTGTCAGATACTGTTCCAAAAATGCAAGCAAATACCTGACACTAAAAAGTTATAGGATATATTTATAGGACTAGCAAATACACAAATTTAATAGGAAACAATTTATCTAGTTAATCAACCCAGGTTATACATGTAGGAGGTGGACAAATATTCAGAAGGGCCTTTGAGAGGAGGTAAGTCAGTATTTCTCATCTAAGCTGCTGATTAGAATCATGAGATCCTTAAAAAAAAATTCTGGCTTCCCAACACAGACAAAACAAGTCAGAATCTTTGGAGGTAGATCCCAGACATGAATGTTTTTTAAAGCTCCCCAGGTGTGCGCAATTGCAGGTAGGGGGGAAAAGCCCCCAAATTTCTTTTCAGTTGCCCCATTTTGCACATGCAGAAGCTGAGTCCAGGAGGGATGAAGGCTTTCTTCAAGGCACAGCAGGCTAATGATGCCCTGTCTAATTTCTTTCTGGTCTAAATGTGGCTTGTATTAGTCTTTTCTCCAACTGTTTGGTGCTGAATTAAGAACTGGGAAATGCGGGACGCCTGGGTGGCTCAGTTGGTTGGGCAGCTGCCTTCGGCTCAGGTCATGATCCCAGCATCGTGGGATCGAGTCCCGCATCGGGCTCCTTGCTAGGCAGGGAGCCTGCTCCTCTCTCTCTGCCTCTGCCTGCCTCTCTGCCTGCTTGTGTTCTCTCTCTGTTAAATGAATAAATAAAATCTTTAAAAAAAAAAAAAAAAAGAACTGGGAAATGCACGGTGATAATAATTACACAAATGATCCACATTTAAAGTGATTTGCTAGTTCAATCTGAAAGAGAAATCGAAGACTAAAAGTTGAAATGAATAGATATAGAAATAATTCTGCCCTATTCTTTAAGAAAGGAATATATGTAGAAATAAATTTGCCTCATAATCTTAAATAAACATAAATTTAAGAAGATATTAGAGTCATTAATACACATTGCAAATCCTTAATAAACAAGAATATAGATCTTGTGATACTAATTACTTCATAGCAGTGATAGTCAAGAAAGAGGAGTCAGGTAAGAAATATTTGGCTTCTTATTTATAGGCTCTGTGGGTTGAAAAGAAATAGCAAGCCTAGATATATGGAAAGAAATTGATGCCAATAGACATAACAGAATAGAAATGAAAGACACTTTCTCTTGCCCTCATTATTCAGAATGGCCAAGGTAGAACATTTACTTCCTAATTGTCAGTTTTGAATATCTCGGTGGCTTTAAAAATGGTCCATATTTAAAAGGGAGCTTGGCCCAGAAATTTGCTCCCTGCTACAATCCAGAATTGCTACAAGTGACATTGTTCTTTGCTTTAGTGATTGGATATAAGCCTTTACTAATATTAATGCTTAATTGCTCATTTTTAAAAAAGGCTAGTTCCTGTTTAAAACTGTTCAGAAGATGTATGATCTTTTTAATTCTGCTTTTCTCTTAAAACAGATTTCTGCTGCAGAAAGCAATGGAAATGAATCAGGTGTAAGAGAGCTCCTGAAAAGAATCGTGCAGAAAGAAAACTGGTTTTCTGCATTTCTGACTGTTCTAAGTGAAACGGAAAACTACGCCCTTGTCCAAGAGCTAACAGGCGCCACTTGCTTTGAAAGCAATGCAGGTATATTTAATTCTACTATAAAAGAGTTTGTCCATTTTCCCTAGTAGTTGAGAGTTTTGCGAAGCCTGTAGACACAATGCCAAATACTAAGATATTTAGAATCAAAGTTTCAAACTTGGAAGCGATTCGAGAAATCATCTATTTTTTTTCTCCCCTTTACAAATGAGGAAACTGTTGCGTGCGAAAAGATTCACTTACCAAAGGTCATAAAACTCAGCAAACTGGGCTTTTGGCAGCTTTATATATTGCCAGCCTTATGTATTTATATATTGGCAGCTTTATACATTTATGCATATATTTATATATTGGCAGCTATATTGGCAGCTGACCCGTAGTCTAACATTCTTTCCACTACTCATCTTCTACTGAAAACAAGATGATTACCAAAAATTTTAATCAAAATAACTTATGTATTGATTAGATAACCAATAAATTGGAAGAGAATATTTTAGTGCTTATTACAACTGTGCTGCTGGTGTTCTGGTCATCCAAATCAATTTTAAGGAATGTATTAAACATTCGGTAAAAGGCCTATGATTACTGTCATCGTCATATCTCATTATTACTTCCTGTGAGGGTTTTTTTTTTTTGGTCCTTCATTAAAATAATAAAAGTAACATTTTAGAGCCCTTTCACATATATTATTTCTAAATCTAATATAAACTGCTATCTTATTTTTCTTTTCGAAGTGTATGTCTTATGTTTTCAAAAATCTCTTATGTAAGACAAATTGAAAGTTAATTGGTAATAAAATGATTGAAATACATTACAATCACTTCAGGCTTACTCCACTTCTCTTCATCCAGTCATCCTGTCATTTATTCAATGAGCAACAAGTGATGAGTGCCACACATATTGTTGCAAATGCTGCAGATACGGGGTTAAAGGAGACACACAAAGCCCTTATTGCCGTATACCACTTTCTAATGGAATAAGATAACCAGTAAACACTTTTCTGAGTTGCTTGTGCAAAATAAAAACTCACTAAATTATTAAAATAAGTAGCACAGTATTTTTTATTCTATATTATTTATGAAATAGGTTAATTTTGCCCAGTAGTTAGAAATACACACACACACACACACACACACACACACACAGAGATATGTGTGTGTACACACATATACACACATATACACAGAGACAGATAGACAGACACACACACACACACACACACACACACACACTCATGATGAGTTTGTTCCCTTTCAGGACTTCATGAAACCATATGCATCCATGACAAACATTTAAGGGCTTAAATTTCAAAGAGAAAATGGTTGCAGTCTATATGTTTTTTGTTATTGTTCCATGGGAAATTTTGGTCTCAGTATAATGAGGGACATTAGAAAGGTGGCCTTGCAGTTCACAAGACCTTGTCATATCCATCCCTCAAATTTGAGGGTACCTACGCATTTTGCAGTTACGTACAGTGGCACACTTCTTTAGGATAGACTCTAGAAGATCTGCTCCAAAGTGTCTTCTAGAGTCTCCTGACCTAGACAACATGTCTGGCCAAATTTCTTTCTGTAATATATATATATATTTTAAAGATTTTATCCATTTATTTGAGAGAGAAAGAGGTAGCAAGTCAGGGGAGGAGCATGGGGGAGGAAGAGGGACAAGCGAACTCTGTGGTGAACACAGATCCCAGGACCTGAGTGGAAACCAAGAGGAGCTCAACCCACTGAGCCACCCAGGCACCTCTCTTTTTAAAATATTTTTGAAGTTCCTCTTCACAAGATGCTTTGTTAGAAGTTTTGTTTGTTTGTTTGTTTGTTTTAGTAGGCTCTATACCCATCATGGAGTCCATTGTGGGGCTCCGAATCAGCACCCTGCGATTAAGACCTGAGCCAAGATCAAGAGTCGGACACTTAGCCAACTGAGCCATGAAGGCGACTCTAGAAGTTTAATGTAATTTTTAAAAGTTATAATTCTTTGAACAAGAGCTATGTAGGTAGAGTAAACATAGTAACTCCCAGGTAATATCTACATTGTAATGTACTTCATCACAGACATCTAGTTCTCTCATGCTTTCCTCTTCACTTTCTTTATGTATGCCATAAATTTGTGTTATTATTAGGTCTTTATGTGTCTGTTTCTGAATGGTTTAGGGACTAGTTTATTCACATTTTCCTAGCCCATGCATATATCCTGTCTGGCCAAGACCAAGCACTTTAAAAAGGGGGGGAAGGCCTTGTGGAAAAGGGGGAAAGGCCTTGTGGAAAGAAAAAAAAGGGGCACCAATTATCCGTCCCCCTCTCGGGTCCCTTAGCAGGGGCCGCTCATGGTTGGAGCTTCTGCCTCATTCTACCAAAGGGAGTGAAGATGGGCATTGACCCAGAGATGAGGACTTCTGTGATGGCAGGGAGCAGAGTGGAAAGGGGTCTCTGAGCTTCCTTTGAGGATTGGAAGGAAAACTCCAATCCCTGGCTGGGACAGCATCTGTGTGCTTCCACCACCCTTAGCTGCAGGCAGGTTGCTCCTGACCCACTCATTCCAAAAAGTAGGGCTTATTTTTTCATTTCCTCAGAAAATCCAATCAGAGGGATTGGGTTTTAAATTTTGTTTCTGGACTGTACCTCTTTTTATGGGAAGCTAGGCATTTTTTTCCTGGTAAGTCTCAATGACCAGAATAAAGTTCACTGTGGTTATTCTTGTGCTTAGGAGTTACTGTGGACTAAATTATGTTTCCCCAAATCCATATCTTGAAGCCCTAATCCCTAATGTGACTGTTTCTGGGGGATAGGGCCTCCAAGGAGGTAATTAAGGTGAAATGAGATTGGAAGGGTCAGCCCTAATCTTTATTTTTAAAGATTTATAAGAAGAAAGCTTTATAAGAAGAGGAAGAGATCTCTCTCTTCACCGGGTGAGGACACAGTGGGAAGGTGGCCTTCTGCATCCTAGGAGAGAGCCCTTACTAGACACCAGTCCTGCCGACACATTGATCTGGAACTTCCAATCTCTAGCACTCTGAGAAAACAAAATTCTCTTGCTTGAGTTATTGCATCTCAGCTGTTTTGTTGTTGTGGCCTGAGCTGACAGATACAGAAGCCTGGGCTCCGGATCCTGATGCTTATTGAATCCTGGCTCTTTTACTTCCCTGCATGTGTAGCTTTGAGCAGGTACTTGTCTTCTCTGTGCCTCAGTTTCCTTCTCTGTGAAGTGGGGGAAATAATACTACTTGTTACCCGGGGCCATTCAGAGGATTAAATGATTCACCATTTCCATAACACTTATATGATAAGCACGAAATAAATGGATGATTGTGATTCTAAACCCCAAACATCCTTAAGGTGTACCTGCAAACAATGTCATCTTGCCCAACAACAGAGTCCAAAGTCACAGCAATTTTCTTCGGGAAATTCTCCATACGCAGGACATACTTTCCCTTTATTCTTTAAGATGGGTTAATCCACAATGATACTTTAAGAAACTTTATTTATGGAATCAGACCTCTATCATAGATTCAGGAGGACAGAAACTCTTGCTTTTCTTTGTAATCCACATAGTCCCTTAAGAAAACATTCAATACATGTTGGTTGAAGGCATAAAAGCTGATGGGAGAAATGGAGGAAAGGGGAAGGGAAGGATACAGAATATTTTATTGAATTCCTAAAAAATCTCCAGATATTCAAAATACATGAATTTAGGCTGACATTAAAGCATATGTACATCTCATGTAGAACGCACAGCGAGGGAACAAAATGGCAAGAGCGCAAGCTAAAGAAAAACCACCGCCAAATTTGCATTTTCATAATTCAGCCTTAAATATAACTTTGTGTCACTAAATAAGTGTCTTACTTCCTACCAGTAATGGTCAGATAGGAAATCATCGGACTGGTTTTGTGATTACCATGATACTTCTCATAAGGTCTTTTTAGATAAAATTTAATCATTACAAAAGAATTGCTCACTGTGTCCATATTAAAAAGAGAAATACCGTATCATAACAAAAAATATGTTCCTAGCATTTCAAAATGTCAAAGTACAAAAGTATATTCAGGCAAATTCCTACTGGGAACCTCCACTTGGTTTTCAAAATAACAATAATAGCTATTTATATTGTGTAAGAACTTGCATTAAACAATTTACATACTGTTTAGAATTTCAAAGTATTTCAATATATTCAGGTAAATGTCTATTAGGAGCTCCTGTTTCATTTTCGGAATAGCAGTTGCCGTGAGGCAGACTCTACACAAACTTGCATTGCACTATTGTTTACCTTCTAATGCTTCATTCACAGAGACAGAGAATTTCTCACAAGAACATGGCCCTGACATTCAAGAGAAAGCTCTTTTAGCCCCAAGTCAGCCAAGTCCAGAGAGAACAGGCTGGGATGAGAATGATTCACTGGAATCGTCTTTGGTGGATTCTTCTGTTGTCTCAGGTATTGGGAACCTGTATATCCTTTCCACATTTTGCTAATTACCAGTTCCTGGAAAATCAGTTGATGCATTGATGATGTTGGGATCTGTGAAACACAGGGAGAAAATTTGGGCCTGGGGTTTTGTGAGCATCCTTATTAAAATCATATTTCTAGAAACGTTTAAATTGAAAAAATTCTTTGTGGCTAAAAGTGTTTTCAAAACTAGTGCAATATTAATATGTTATGAATAAGAACACATTTGGTTCTAATTTTACTTTAAGAGAGGCTATCCATGGTCTTTCTGATGTGATAAGTATTAGAATCATACTCTCTATTTCATAGTTTTCAATGTACTTTCAAATATATGAATTAGTTTGATTCATCCCAAGCTCCGAGAACTCAAAAGGCCATTCATTATCTTTTCTTATTTTATGGACTGGGATGTCTCAGAGAGGTTCAGCTTGGTTGTAGGGACCAAATGCAAGGCTGTAGAAAGGAAGATGATAGGTGCTAAATGGGGGTTGGCTTGATGTGCAGTAACTAATTGGTGAGAGAACTCTACCACCATGACACCTTTTTTGATATGAAACATTCCTGGAAGGATCAAACTAAGTTAATTACATTCGCCTCCCTAATTTGCTCACGATAGAAAAATCCCCTCTTCCCCTCTTCCCACCAAAGGGCCACATTCTATTTTCTCAAGAAATAGTCGTTTAAAAGAAACAATTATTAAATATCTGTGCTGTGGGGTAAATGTTTAAGTAACTCTCCAGGGGAAAGAAGGGAAGTCCTGAGCTGTAGCATTTGCCAGTCTTCATGATGCAAATGCTCCCACTGTAGCTGATGTCAAACCTCCTGCCTCACGTCCCAGTCCCCGGGGTTGGAAAAAAAGAATCACCCGCTCACCACTGTGTTAGCATTTCCGCTCCGCAGATACAGTGGGTATCAACAGCTTCGGCACCATGGAGAGTAGGGAAATCCAGAAATAGGATTAGGAAGTGATGAGTTTAAGTATTCATTACCTTTGCTTTCATATAATTTATTTAACTGTCAATCTATACGATTTAATTTTTAAATGGCTGTGCTTAACAACCTGCTTACAAATTCCTGAAAATTTAACGTTTGACTTTTGTGAGCTGATATAAGCTGACTCCATCACACCACTGCGAAGTTTTCTACTTTTTTTTCTCTCTGTCTCTCTTTTTTTAAGTAATCTCTACCTCCAGTGTGGGGCTCGAACTCATAACCCTGAGATCAAGAGTCACATGCTTCACTGACTGAGCCATCCAGGTGCTTCCAAAGTTTCCTATTTTCTACTCAGAAAAATAGTGTAGCTGCATTGCACGAAATTTGAAGACTTCTTTGTATGAAAACTTTGTATGAAACTTTCTTTGTATGAAAACATACAAAGAAAAAGTCACCCATCCTCCCACAATGTGGATTTATCACTCTTAACATTTTGGTACCTATCCTTCTGATATTTTTACAAAAGTGAATGTTTATACATAATGGCGTTTCTCCTGTGTTTGTTAGATATTCTTCTATAGCATGTTTTTTAATGGCTTAATAATGGTTACATCCATTGGATGCTTTATAATTAATACATCAATTGTTAAATATTTAGGATGTTTAAAATTTTCTACACTGTGAATAATTCCCTTTGTATCTATGTTTCTTTTTAATTCTTGAAAACATATTACGTAATTGGAATTTCTGGATCAAATGATGTTTACAATCTTAAGACATTTGAGACTTAATGTCAAATTTCACTCCAGGAACTTGTACCAATTTAGGTGTCTTTTAATAGTATGAGAGAGTGCCTATTGCCCTGAAATCTCTTCCACAAGAACAGGTATTTCTACAAAATATCATTTTTTCAAACCTTGCCAGTTTGGTATTTTGCCACTTGAATTTGAATTTTTTGATTCCTAGAGGAAACCTTTTTATAAATTTATTCTTTTTGTTGTTACTAATTGCCTATCTGTTTTTCTATTAGGGTGTTTATATTCTTCTTGCTGATTTATGTGAACTATCTAAATATATAGGTTAGCAATCCTTTGTCATAAATAGTACCAATATGTTTTAGAGTTTGCCAGCTATTCAGGCCTGTGCCTCGTTTATGTTTGTTTTTTTTTTTTTTAATGCAGTGCTTCTGCAGCTTTGCTGTGTATATGAATCATCGGAAGGAGTGGGTCTTACTGAAATGCATTCTGATTCAGTAGGTCCTCTGTGGAGCCTGAGATTCTTTCTCACGTGCTCCCAGGTGATACTGTATCGCTGGTCCACAGCGATACCACACTTTAGTGTGGACCACACTTTAGTGAGGCTTAGTATATAGAATAGCAAAAACCTGAATTCCAGAGGATTTTGTTTTTTCATTGGAGCAGCTGCGCTCTCTTTCAGAAATCATGATCTTATAGGAATGCCAAAATCGCTATCTGAATGTGGATTTGTTACATTTTAATAAACTTCCTTGGTCGGATACCTGACATCTCTGTGGGTTACTGGCAGCTTTCTAAATCCACACTAGAAAGAATCGAAGACAGGACTGAGGCTGGCACGTGATCCTGTATCTTGAATGAGGGTTTTTCATCAAAGGTTGCCAGCAACGCATCTCGTCAGCCTGTAGCTTCTGTATCTACGGTGGATTCTGAGTCTCAAAGTGAACAAAATTAAAGACAAAACCTTAAAGATTTTCTGTTTTCTTACTAGTTAATGTAAAACTTAAAGTTGCACGATGTGAAAAAAACTAAATCTTAATAATGGCCTTAGAGAACAGAAAGGTTTGGGTTTTTTTCCCCTGTTGTGCTCCTCCTCTCCTCCCATTTGTCCTCTGTTCCTTTGAGTTCTTTCATCAACAAATATTTATTTAACTCCAACATGCCAGACATGTACTGTTCAGTGTTCAGTACTGCCAATACAGTGGGGGAACATAACATAGGTGGCTTCTCGCTCCTGTGGAACTCTCCACTGATGGGCCTGTCCATCAAACAGTATTCACTGTATAGTCACAGCAAGTGCTGGTAACAGTCATACAGCAAATGCAAGTACAGCCTACTAAAATACACACTAGTCTGAGAACATATAGAAGTATATAATACACAGTCCAGTGAGGTCCAGGGGGACCCCATCCAGTTCACGGACTTGAACACCCTTCTGTGTGTAGGATCCCTATGATGTCTGGACTTCCCTGTGGACTTGAGAGCCAGATAGTCCAATCCATTCTGGCCCTTTTCAGAGCAATAATGAAGGGCAACTTATTTGTGAAAATGTAGTTCCTTTGCTTTAGGTCTTAGCCACCACTGCTCATAGATGCTATGGATCATTGCAAGTGTTGGTCTATTTTCTTATTGCTCTCCGGAACTAAGAATTACAGGTATAAATAACTTGTAAAGTACCATTAGCCCCCAAGAAAGTTACTGGTGTCCTTTTGATGAAAGGTTTTGTTGCAAAATTTACTGTAGAAGGATTTTGCCTCTAAGGGCATCCTTTCATAGAATTAGCAGTCAAAATAAAGGGGAAAATATCCCATAGTCTATAATATGCATTTGCGTAATTTTGTTTTGTGCATCTTACCAGTATTGATAATATATAATCCTTATTTTGAATTTTAATGTATAGGGTTAAGATTTCATATACAGCTCAAATATAGTCAATGCTACCAAAGTAGCATTGAAAGAAACTTATTTCTTAAGCTGCACACATTCTATAAATAAGAATTTTCATATGCAGAAAGAAAAAAATGTGACTCGATTTCTAATTTTAAATTGACTCCTCTAATTTTTATTTCTGAACCAGTTTCTAAAATATTTTTTTCAATGCATAATAGTCTTGGTGCATACAAAGGGTAATTACTTATAGTTTCAATGCAAAGATTCCTTATGTATTGTTTTTCTGCCCTTTTGACTCCTTAACACACCTGATGGGTAAGATACACTACCAGTAGTAACAGTAGCCTGCCCTGAAGCCAGTTTTAATCCCATTTCTACTTGGGGTGATTTAGCAGGATTCCCTAGTAGGCAGCTCTGGAGGGTGCTTTTGTCATGCCTCCACACTGGGGACTGGCATGTTCTTCCTTCCTCCTTCCAACTACTTCCCATTAAAAAGTGGTTAATAATAAAAAAAAAAGTGGTTAATAATGAAGGTACACCAATTTTTAAAACTTCCCTTCTTCTAAATTAACACAATAATTTCTAAAGGATGCTTGAATAGTTGTCAGACTGTTAGTAGAAATTTAATGCTAGATGTTACAGTTCTGCTTTCTAAAGTCACTGGTCATCTTTTATAACAAGAAAATATTGGAAATCTGTGCTGTTTCTCTAGACCACACCACCCTAGAAAACGTCAGAGGGACACAAAAGCCACATTCATTTTCTTCTGTTGAAAATATTTTAATTTTAGCAAATACAAGGTTATCTGGATCATTTTAATTCTCTAGGCTTACAGTAGAGTTGATTGTACAATCATTTTTTATTTAATAATCTGCTATTCCTGCTTTCTCAAAAACAAGTAGTTATTTTACATCGACTTTTACATTACATCATTTTAGGAATTAATGGCCTGTGATAAAATAAGAGCAAAGCAAATGAGACTCAAAACAAAATACATTTTTTTGTTTGCAATGAACTTACTTTGATGCAGAGTTTCACATAAAATCTCCCAGACTTCTTTTATCGTTCTATCTTGGATCTTCCTATTATGAAACGAGACAGTGCAAGTACCCGAGATTGGCCAGCAGAGGGCGCTTTTACATTATAAAGAGAATAGAATTCACTGTTCCAGGGTGGAGGATTATAATGTAACTGTAGAGTGTGCCATGTGTGAATATACAGTGCGCATGACTGTGAATGCATGTGTATATTTTGATTTATATATTCGTTCACGTGAAGATTTTAAAATTCCACCCCAGCTAATGAGCATACCAACCTGCTTGTTTTCAGACTTTAATACCTTCTTTTTCATATTCCCCCATATGTTCCACTCCTTAGGTTTATCCGGTGACATTATGCTTTGGAATATATTGTGGATATATTTTGCATAGATCATGTTCTGTAGGAGGGGTTTAAAAATTGACCTTTATAAAACAGCCTCCTTCTCCCTGGCCCAATCTGTTATAGCACTTTTTTTGTTGTTGTTTTGTTTTGCCTTTTTATAGACCAAAGTCCAATCTTAGATTTGGTCTATACTAATTTCTGTAAAAATGCCACAAAATTTATCCTTGCACTTGAGGACCAGAATAATGTTTTATAGCACCAGCCTCTAGAAATTTAGAGATTTTTAGAATCTCTAGAAAAAAAAATACCATATAGCACTTGAGACCTTAGTAGAAAAGATAATTGATATAGCAGCATATAAGATTGTGTCAGAATTACCCACGCTATTACAGGATAGGTTTAACCCCAGGTAACTATCCTTTACTTCCGTATTTTGCTAAATTTAGTTACATCGATTATTGCGAACAGAAATACTACTGAGGCAATCCAAAAGGCAGATATTAATTTGAGCTGAAAAAGAGAAGGAGAGAGAGATGGCGAAAGAGAGAGAGAGAGAGAGATGCGCTCTTATCCCTGCTGATGTCAGTGTCAGCTAACGGTTAATATAGGTTTGTATTTTATTTGAAATTTCCCTGGAGCCATCTAGGTTAGTTATATGACTCTCAATTGCTTACTAGTTCTATGAGGGTTATTGTTCATCTCTCAGGATGGAGGACATAGGTATTTTGACAGGAAGAATCTCCCAGTGTGCAGCTAAGACGTGCTGGATTTATTTTCAAGACATCCTTTTACAGCTACAAATGTCAAGCGTTTTTCGTTTTTTTTTTTTTAAGCACCATTTTAACAAAGGCAATAATTTTAATTTTAATTTTAATTTGATGCTTACGTCTTACCTTCTCTATTTTGGCACGTGAATGAGGACTAGAAGCCAGAGAGTGAGTTGGTTGGGTCTTATTATTGAGAAAACCAAGTACCAGGATATGCCCTCACCCTCATGGAGTTTATAACCCAGTTCCAGAAAAAAAGTTCCAGGACCCCAGAGAAAAACAGTTACTATCCGGAGTGAAGGAGAACGTGTTAAATTATAAGGAGGGAAGACTTGGGAAGGAAGGAAAGCGTAGAGACGGCCTCCCTAAGAAGGCATCAGAGATATCCGTCCAGTGTTGGACCTGTGCACAGAGGAGGTCGGCAGCATTTCAGACTGCATGGGCACTATGAACAAGGGTGTAGGTATAGGAAGATTCAAAATACGTTTAGGGTGGGGGGAGGTGCCAGTGAGGGGGGCTTGCATGTGTGGGAGCAGGGCTTTTAAGGAAAGTCTCTGTACTTCTATTCAATTTTACTATGAACCTGAAACTGCTCTGAAAAATAAAATCTATAGGAGATGAACCCAACTGTAATAAACACATCAAAATCCAGCTGTAGTAAACCCAGCAAAATGATACAAAAGTGCAGGGGAACAGTTTGATTAGAGGGGAGCATTGACAGGGAAGGGTGGTAGGAGAGAAGACTTCCTAGATCAATGAGAGTTAATGGGCTCCTCTATAGTTTTTACAAATAATTTCCCTAAGGGAAAAAAGTACTCTTAACAATTCTTAAATACTAGCCCAATGCTCACTGATCATTTCCGGTGATGTTCTTAGGAGAGCCCTTCGTGGGAGGACTGCGTGCCCTGGGCAGCTGGAGGCGGCTGCCACTAGCTTGCAGGAGCCAGACACGCCCATCCGCTCCCAGCCCCGCTCTGTGACGTCACGCTGGTAGCCTAAAATCAGCCCTGGCAGGAATATTTACACCATGGAAATTAGCAGACACTTTGTTTTTTTGTTTTTGTTTTTTTTTGTTTTTTTTTAGCAGACACTTTGAAATCATGTTTTTTTGTTTCGTTTTGTTTTGTTTTTTTACCTCAAAGAGCCTACCGTTGAGTATTTACCACGACACCCTTAAATGTGTCTCTCCCCATATTCTCCTCAGACTTGCTTAAGCCTGCTTGACTTGAATAGCTCTTCCAGAGGGGTGCTTACCAGCCAAAGAAGTTTCCAGTTCGTCTTCTATCTTGCTATCCCTAAACCTTGTTACTGCCAAGACTCACATCCCAGTGGTCATAGGGCTTTTCCCTCATAGCTGATTCTCTCTGGGGCTTTTGTCCTCTGTTACTGACTGGGTCGCTCTAGTGGGCATGGTTATTCCCACAACCTTGTATTCTAATAACTATTCTTTACAGGTGGAGACCCAAGTCCAAAGGCTAAAGGGTGTACAAGATACAATTTAAGCCAACACTATTACTTACACACAATTCAAATTTAATTCTGACTGAAACATTTCAGCAGTATAAATTCTATAAACAGGAGCAAGGAGCTCCATGGATAGCCATGTGGGCCTGTGGCTCTAGGAGAGTTTTTTCTCTTTGGGGAACTCATTTCCTAGAAGCTTGGATCCAGGAGAGAATATGCAAGGTGGGTGGAGGTGGCTTCTCTCCATTCTGCGGGAACACATGTTCCCTGGCACGGAGAGCAGAATCTGACAGACCAAAATGTGAGCGTGTGTGTGTGTGCGCGCACACGCACAAATCCATATACATAGAGCTGAAAATAAAAGTCATCTATTTCCTCTCAAAAAAGATTAAGGATAAGTTATTTCAAAAGAAAAGGAGTGTTTGAGTGTTAGGATACTTTGCATTTCAGAAAAAAAAAAGACAAGAGGTCTTAGCAATGTGTCTGATCCAATTATAGGAGCCCACAGAAAAGCACAGAAAGATTCAAAGGAGCCCACAGTGGGAGAAGAGTCCAGAATAACTTTATTGGTGGTCTTGAAGAGCTTGGCTAGTATATCTCAATGAGACATTAGAGGAGGAAGGGAAAGGAAAGAGGGTGATAAAGATGCGTCTTAGTCCCAAATGTACTCATCACAGAAAGCCTGCTTTTTCCATATGGACAATACCCAACTGTTGTTCATTTTTAAGTTATCAATAAGAGCTATTGAAAAAGACAGGACCCTAAAAAAGAAAGGAAGGAAGGGTATTATTAGTAGTATGAAAGCAAGCACATTTAGGAAGCCCGTGCAATCTTTGTGGGAGTGCCCATGAGTGTACTGTGTGCTCGGATCTTTAAGGGTAGGCTTCAACATCCCAGGTTGCGGGGATTATGAAGCCAAGCAAAGGGGAATAGCTAAATAGGTGAAGCTAAAATGCATCACAAGGTCAGAACAAGAATAGACATGAAAGTACCGTGACAGGGGAAATTAGACTATAGGACCCTGTAAGCACTAGCTCTCAGGTAAATGAGATCTGCGGGTGCCCTTCTTCTTTCTCAATGTGCATAGAGGCCCTGGCCCCTTGCATTGATTCCTGCTCTAATGCAAAACCACTTTTCAGCAAAGAGAATGTATGACAGCTTAAGGCAAGGGATGAAAAAGAAATATTCTGTGGAGTGAGAAATTCATCCAGGTTGAAAATAGGGGGGATGTTACCTGGAGGGATAGAAGTAAGAACCAATTTGTATCTTACCTAACGAAGCTTAGCTCTTAGGTTGAATAAACAATGTACTTACCAACTAATTGTTATAATAACATTTTCCAGCAGAGGGCATACTTTACATTGAAATAGATCTAAAAAGGCCTTCAACCAAGAGGTTTTTTTTTTATTTGAATTTTTTTAACTTCAATATTTTTGGTTTCTAAATGGTTTAAAAATATTTTAAAGTATTTAAAGTCTAGAAGATGTTAAATGTGAAATTTCTCAGATTCCAGTTAATATTTCTGCCTTATTAGTAAAATACTCCAGTTGTGATTGCAAAATGAGGCATTTTTTCCGTGGCTTATGGACTGGTCTTAGATATTTACTATTATTGTACACAGAGCTGTTCTTTTTTTGTGCTGTTTACAAAATTATTACAGAAAATCCTATCTTTTAATTGGATGAATATCATTTTCTTTCATTCCAAAAGAGTTTGATGTAAATAACTGCTTTTTTTTTTTTTTTTTTAACAGTTAGAAATTACCAGCATTTTCTGTTTTGTAGCCAGCTTTGATATTTTCCTTAGAGGAAATGACACCTATATAAAAGTTAACTAAACTTATTATATAACTCCAATATTCAAAGCCCAACTCCAATATTCAGAGTAGCAACTTCATGAGAATTTAAGATTTGTTTTTCTTCAGGATTCATTTCTCTTATCTAATGGAATCATTCTCAAGATAAATGAGAAAGTAGAAACTACTACCTATATTTTAAAAAAAAATTAAGGAGAAAAGATTAAGTCACTTGTTAGCAGTGGTGGTCTGGGGACCAAGACCATTTGCTTGACTCCATAGCACAACGTTCTTTTCATGGCAACACCCTGCCTCCAAGGGACTACTCTATTTTATCTTATCTATTTTAAAATCACAGACATGACTTTGTTCACCAGGACCTAAGTCCAGATTGACATACTGTGAAAAGTACAAAGAATAAAACGAAATAATCCTATATAAAGCAGTTGCAGGAATTCTTGGCTTATAAACTCAATAGCCTGGTTTAATTTTGGTATCACATAATCACTTGATCTGACTTCATGTGTATATGTTTGTGTGATTTTTCAAATATGATTTCTTTAAGTGAATGCAGGAAGAAAATCTCTGGGGAAGATATTCTTAATGTTATGGTAGATTCAATGTATTTTCTTTTATTATTAAAGTTATTTCCTTTAGTACTTCTCTTTCTATGAAATAAAAAAAATATATCAAATGCATACGAATTCGCTGCCTAGGAAACAAAATTATTTTTGTGTTGAGAAAGTGGAGATTTTATATATCCTCAAAATGACAAAGAAATAGACCTCTCTATATTCACTTTCATCTTCATAACTATCTCTAGCAGAATTATTCCAATTAATTTTGTCTAACAAGAATGGAAGTGTTCCTCTTCTATTTATATGCAGAAAAGTAAATTTCAAAATTTGTGTGCATGTTTAAATATAAAGTAAACGAAAGTCTATTGATGAAATCAGGAATGTTAGCAAAATAAAACAATCTCTCTACTTTTTTCCCCCCTTGGGAAGAGAAACTATTTCAAGATTGACAGAAAATTTGACATTACAATGAAAATGTCTATATACTTTAAAATAACAACAATAACCAACTTTCATGTCACTTAACACTTGGATATAGGATTGTTTGCTTGTTTCTAAAGCTTTGCACAAATCATCAAAAAACACTGGAATACCAGGCTTGGATTCAGAAAATAGGGACTCTTTCCTGGGCCCCATTCTAGCTGTGTGATCAGGATAAATCATTAACTTCTCTGGGCCTCGGGTATATCATCTATAAAACTAAGGTGATGATGGATACCTACCACATAGGATGTTGTGGTTTAAAGTGGAATTTACATTTGTGAAGGCACCGAGCTCAGTGTCTTCCTGACACATTGCAAATTTGTTTGTAAGATCAAAATAATCCATGAAATACACTTAATAATACCCTATTTTTGGTAGCACTTTCTTTAATATTTATAAATTAATCATGCACATTGCGCTCAACAGCTCTCCCAAACTTACAGATGTTAAAGGAAAGCTTGGGGAAAACCTTAACTTTACATATATACAAAGAAGTTTTAAGATTGTTGATTTAACTGCTAGGGATTAAAAAAATGAAATGAAAATCAAGTATAATTTCCCTTTGTATTACATTTAGTGGGAAACCTAAAGATACAGGGTTAGATTATAGGTAATACTTGTTAGTATTTTTTAGTTGTTTTTGGTATTATCTTCAGTCCTCATACTGTACTTAAAACAACAAATGAAAACCATGTCAAAATTTACTTTTTATTTCAGAAATTGTAGTCTGTATTTCTAGATTGAGAATTATCCCTGCAATGACATTTTCCCCATCTCATTTTACACCTTGCCTTTTCCTTATAAATCATATTCTCTTTCCATCAGTACATCTGCCCAAAACTCTCTTCTGCTTGACAGTTCTATCCCACACTCTCCTCTAAGCTTCTAGCAAGGCATACCTCTGGGAATTGCGAAGTGCCATATTTAAAATCTCTCAGTGAGATATACAGGTTTTCCCGTGTGATCATAAGGGATTCCTCAAATCTGAGTTTGAAGGCTAATCTACGACAACTGGTAGGCACAGTATTTTCACATTAGTATATTTATGTTGTGCTAATATACTTAAACAGTATGTATGTCCATTGAGAATTTTTCTACAAATTTCTTATCAGCTTAACTTCTGAGAAAGATGTCTTACATATTTGATTGGCATCGGCTGTAATTCCGTTATATTTCCCGTTGATTGGGCTTATCCAAATTGGAAGGGAGATGTCACGAATGTTTCGGATGCTCAGGGAGTACTAGTCACCAGTAAAAAGGAACAAATTACTGATATAAACAATGTGGATGCATCTCGAACGTCTTATGCTAAGTTCAAGAAGTCAAACAGAGGTTACATACCGTGTGAATCCATTTATGAGACATTCTGGAAAAGGTAAAATGGAGGGACAGAGACGAAATCAGGGAATACCAGAGGGCAGCAGGAGAGAAATGACAACAAAGGGGCCTGAGGGGACTTCTGAGGTAATAGAAAAATCTTGCTTGTGACAGTGGTTGCAAAACTGTATACATTTGTCAGACTCATCAAACTATACCTACCTAAAAGAATAACGTTTTTAAAAAGAGTGATTATAAATAGATGAAAAGATAAATTATACCTCAATGCACCAACTTAAAAAAAAAATAACCAGTTAAGGAAAAAGAATATACTTGTAGTTTTGAGGAATTGTACACTGTCTCTCTCCAGAGAAGTTTTTATTGATAATATACTTTGTGCATTTTTCAACCACTTCTATTTCTAGCCCTAACGTGTGACTCTCAGACTAGTTTTAAGTAGCTAAAGACTACCTTCATGTAATTTATTTAGTGCATTTGGGAGCTTTAGCGTGAAATGATAATTATGTAACAAGTATAAATATTATGAAATGTTATTAATTTTAAGAGGAACATTATTTAATGGAACTCATGCCCTAATAATATGCCAACTCCTTGATTTTTATTTCCTTTCCCAATCATCGGCAATTGAGCTACAGTGCTAAGAGCTAATTGTACTTAATATTACTTAATGGTGATCAAATTCTAGGCGACTTGAACTAGACCCACTTTAACTAACGGCGAGCCAGGCTCAGAGCGACCTCAACAGCAAATTTCACGAGTCCTGATTCCAGAGCCAATGTTTGTTGCCATCTTTCATTTACTTTTACCAGTTTAGCAATAGTTCTGATCCTTGTGGATGAGATTGCATAAGTCCTTGGCATTAAACTGTAAAGAGGGAAGTCTTCCCTAGAGGGGAAAAAAAAAAGGAAAAAAAAAAGATTTTCAAAAGGAATTGATATTGAGTACTGAAAACCAAACATCGGGATTAACAAATTAAGGGAATCCTCTTGCCATTGATCTTAACTGTAACTTTTTGATGGAAGCTTAGTTTAATTGTAGTAAAGGAAAACATTGATTTCCAACCTCACATAAGCTTCTGTACAGCTGCCATGCCAGGCTCTAATCAGATTCTTTCTGAGCAAATTCTTTTTGAGATTTTTAAAGTTACGTTTTATCACTGAGCCCTTATTTTCATAACCAATTAATAGAACGGTGTACTTTATTTTTTTATACTTTACTAAATCCCTACCATACTGTGTTAAAATAATTCAGGGGTTACTATGTAACACTTTGTGTTTCAATGCCATTATCAAGCCTAGATTTTCTTTTCTGGGACAAAATTCCCATGTGGGGAGACATCAAACGTCATAAATGTTTACAGGTTTGTGTTTCTTCTCAGGTGGGACGTGCGGTGAAGTAGGTATACGTGTTTGATTCCCTACCCCGCAACTCCTCATCCATGGTGGAGTTTCTAAACGTTGCTTGCCAGAAACTCTTACCTTTTATTCGTAATTGTCTGGGTGTGCCTTTTCCACTTGCATTGAACTGCATGTACTGTGTGCTGTAGAGGTGTGCAGTTAAAATACGTTTATTCTCAGAAATATTTTAAAAATATTTTAAAATGTTTTCCTTTGCAGAATCAGACACAAGTTTGGCAGAAGGAAGTGTCAGCTGCTTAGATGAAAGTCTTGGACATAACAGCAACATGGGCAGTGATTCAGGCACCATGGGAAGTGATTCAGGTACTGCCTAACTGTTGTGTAAACCTTAAAAAGTGTGAAATAAGACGCCATATAGTGGAAAGCATGGGGGCTGTTCCTACCCTCCCTAATGGATTTATGCAATTAAAGCAATTCTTTTCTGCAGTTGAAGTTCTTTTGGAACGTTGCCATTCACTTTCTTTAAAAGTACAACTTACCAAAGTCTTAGCATCAAGCTCTCTCATTTTGGATCCAGGACTTATCTTTTTGGTGTAGACAAGAATATGCATATGCCACATTCCATGGAGTCAGGTCATCTATTTTATTTATGCTATCCGTTTCCATTAAGTTGACTGTGTTTAAATCATGTATTCAGTTTGGTACGTGTGTTCCCGTACCCACCTTTTTTTTTTTTTATCAAAATACATTTTAAATAAAAAAAATTAATACTGTCAATAAGGGAATTGTGACCCTAGATTAGCCGCAGGTAACAAGAGCCCTTTTACATTTTATGTACTTTTTCAATTTTATTTTATTTGAAATCAATGAGTTAACCTGTAGTGTATTATTAGTTTCAGAGGTAGAGGTCAGTGATTCATCAGTTGCCTGTGACACCCAGTGCTCATTACATCACGTGCCCTCCTTAATGCCCATCACCCAGTTAACGAGAGTCCTTTTAAAATGAAAAACTAAAAATTACCCACGCAGTTAAAAGAGCTTCAATTTGTCTAAATAGCTCTTGCATAGAAGTAGAGTTTCCAAAAATATTTTTGTCACCAAATGAGGACTTTATTAGGTGTTTCCCTAATTGCTCTCTTAGTTGGATATCACACCAACAATAAATGAGAGCACCTCTTCCCGCTTCCAGACTTCAGTAATACTTCCTGTTATCAGATTGCCTAAATTCTGTCAGTCTAGTCGATTTCATATTGCTTCTTTCTTTTGTTTGAATGTGCAATTCCAATGATTACTACTGAACTCAAATGTTAACATTTTCTCAGAAGAAGTGATAGATCCTCAGATATCTGTTATACACCTTTCCATATTTGTCTGTGCACTTGAACTATTTCATAATTAAAATTAACAAATTATAAACAAACAAAAAAATGCTTTGCAATGTGGCCAACTAAGAAGCAGTAGGAAACTGGCAAATTAAGAAACACAAAATACTTTATTATTCATTTGTTCTGTGATTGAGTTGTAGAGAACACTTGGAAAATATTGTGTACTTCAGACTCCCCTGGGTTGTGAGAAGAATTATAGAAATTTAGTTAGAAGAATCCTTAAGGGACAAAATCGTTTACATAAAATCGTTTAAATCTGCCCTAAAAGCTTTACTGGATTTTAAAGGGTTAATTCATTTTCTGTTCGCTGCACTCAGTGTTTATTAAGTTATTGCTCTGTGCTTATTTTTGCAGGTTGTATTTGATTTTTCCATACTTGTTTTACAGTCGTTAGATTTCATAATTAACATTTCTATTAAATGTTATTTATGTTAGAATTCAAAATATGCTCTAGCTAATATTTAACATCTTTATGGTTGTTTTAAGCTTCTGGACCTCATCCTAATTTTTGTTTCTCTAAGTAAGGGCTTTTCAACAATATTCATTCATTCAATAAATATTTAATGGGCATCCTGTATGTGCTGGGCATTTTGTCTATTTAGCACTGTTAGCAAATGTAACTATTTGCTGATTTTCAACCGTCAGTGTGGCATGAAAGACGTGATAAATCTGAATGCAACCTACTTTTAAAAAGCAAATACATTTTCAAAGGCAAATACATTTGAAGACAAACACATTTTCAGAGGGCACCCACTGATGTTCTAGACAGGGTCAGTGCTCAGAAACAAAGAATTACTTTGCATAGTGGGTAGTACAATTCTGAATTCATGAAATTATGAAATTCCTTTCCCTCAGGTGCATGATATAGAATGAAGTAGAAATCAATGCAAAAAAGGGATTAGGTGAATTGCAAATTGGTGAGCATATATTGAATTTCTGAAAAGCATTATAATATTTGGGATAATATTTTAACTTTTGAGGTTGACATCAAAGGGACTCTATCTGGTATGTCCTTTGTCCGCCTTCAACAATTACCTAATGGGACATAAGGATCATGGATGTGACCCAAGACCATACCATTATGTTCCTCTGTGGAAGTGTTACATCATAGTAAAACATGATTAATGATGCTCTTAAAGTTTAAATATTTTCATTATGCTATGGAAACCTTTTTTTGTTTTTCTGTCTCTCATTTTTAGAGAGATATACTGCATCTCACAAAGTGGCAATATTTTTGGCAGTACACATTGGCCTGATATGTAGAAAGTGTTTCCTTACTATTTCGAGGTAATACCTATTAATATTTGTCCAGCTGGAATGGCGTGTTTTTCTCTAGTCACATACTATAGGTAAAGGAATACTTTGTCGATTTCAAACACATGCAGTGACAGACCTTTTCTCTCCAAGAATAACTCAGCTGTCAAAATCAATGTGAGAATGAAATGTGCCACATGGTGTAGTTCCAATAAAATGTTATTATTTAAGTCCTATTTGATTTTATTTTTTTGACCATTTATATGGTATAGTATAATTTCAAGGTCTTCAATGAGTATTTGTTGTAGAGGGAGGGCACAATGTTATTCAAAGCTTGTGCATATTTTAAATACCACATTCATTATTGCATTTAATTGATTTTGCTTTTTCAAAGCAAGCCAAAAAGAAACAAAAAAACAAACAAACAAAAACCCAAACATTTCTTTTATAAAGGAAATTGGCTCCTGGCTCATTGACACCAGCCCAGTTCTCTCCTTCTGGTGACAGAGAAGAGAAAATTCTCTTTTCATTGCTTATGTGGATAAATTCTTCCATCCCTATGTCAGAGGATGTGATAAGGCAAGAATCAGGCTGAATATTTAGCACTCACCCAGCTCTTCTTTGGATGCTGTTCTGACAATGAATCCAACTCTTATTTTTTTCCATGTTCACTCTGTGCTTCTCTTTTAAACATGGGGCTACCTATCAAGTTTCCCGGACTTGACTGGAAAGCATAGATGCGAACTGAGCTATCTATCTAATAGTCAGACATTTTTAGTGGCAACAGTATAGTACTTTAGACTCTGAAGTCTTTGAAGACAAGGACCATATTTCTGGGACTGCATGGTGTGTAATAGGCACCTGATAAATATTTGCTGCAGAATGAACTAGTGGGACGTGATGAGTTAAGTAGCAGTGAAACAACGAGTTTGGCTCCAGAACCAAATTTTGAACATGATAGCCCCTTTAACATTTTAACTCATCTTACATTTATTAGTACAATAAATATCTAGCATGCACAAGTGGAATCGGTGTTTTACTCATTTGACTTAGTCTTAGATTACTTGGGAAAGAGATAGTAAATTGCTCGAAGTTTCTCTTTTTAATTTGTGTTACCCAAGGATATAGTGGTAAGAATGAAAAAAAAAAAAAAGGAAAACTGATTAAAGAGGTACCTGCAAGTATTATGAGGGAAGCAGAATTTTATTATTTTTTTTAAATCCATGCAAAAATAGACCTAGAGTGAAATTAAATGGAATTTACTAATTTCTTTTGAGGTATTTCCTAAATTAAATATCAATTTAGCAAAAGTAAATTCCTGGATCTCGGTGTTAAACACAATTTAAAGTACATCCATCTTCCTTTGCAAATATTCTTGCTCTTTTAGAAAAGTTAGGTAATCAGTGCTGGGAATATAGGCAGAATATTAGCGTTTTCTGTAAAAGCTACTTAGGAGGGAAGTAAAGATATTCTTAAATAAATTTGAAACTTACATAAATATAATAGAAGATGAATTATTATGATTGCTGTAGAGTTCAAAGCAAACATAGAAGGCAAACTCGTAAATGTGTATCTTTAAATGCTGGGGATCTTAAATGGGTTTTTCCTGAAAATCATATTAAATGAATCAGCAGATGATCCAATGATAACTTAAATGTATTGCTTCTTTATTTACCCATCCACAGAGAAGGCAAATTTCCTGCCGGGTTAGTAGATGACTCTTACTAAGTGATATCTGGTGTGAATTTTCCTACCTGTGCAGATAGTACTATCACAACAAGCTAAAATCCATTTAAAGAGAATCATCCAGTTGTTGAAATGGAATCATCAGCAACTTTTGTGAAGTTAATGGGATTTTGTTAGTTTAGTTTTATTGCAATCATTGATAAGAGAAGGAACACTTCATGTGTAATGAAATACTAAGTGCTGTCATTTCATTTTTTTCTTATGATTACATAAAGCAAAGATGGGCTTTTAAATTGATATAATATTTATTTTACTGCATTCCACATGATGGATTATTCATTTTTAGATCTTTTTCTCCTGACCAATATAGATAAATAAGATCACTTTTAAATAAAGTATGTTTAAATCAAGATATGTTATAATAATTTTATTCTAATATTTAAAAAATTAATATATGTTAGTACTTTATGAGAATTTTAAATTTAGAAATCTATATAATTGGAAATATTTTTACTATATCATGCTTTGAGTTTCAGGAGAATATGAATACATGGAGAATACATATAAGGAAGAGATAAAGATCACAATTCAGAACTAAATGCCAAAATTAGACACAATTCAATTTAAACCAACAAAACCATTTTTCATCTATTAATTTGAAAACCTATCAGTTAAAGGCTTGCACGGAAAGAGTTTTTCTCCCTCTCCCTAAATATGGCTTCTGTTTAATCTAGCTACCTCACATGGTGAAAATAAGATTTATTTTTCATTTTTTATTTTATTATTTATTTATTTTTTTGTCATTTTAGATATTTGAAATAGATAGATGGGCAGGCTTTTAGGTATTTGGTTGTCAGATAAAGTTTTTCAAGTGAAAGAAAGTACAATCAACTGTAATATCTTCTTTGCAATTAAAAGTAAGGGAGGATGGTGATAACAATGACTCATTCTTTTTCGGTTCCTCTTGATTCGTAGGTGGCAAAACTGTAGAGAAACAAGGAGGGCATAAGGGCTCAACAAAGAACCGGAAAGTCTGATGCGTTAAGAATCATTCCTGCCAATCCTGTACAGCAGCCCTTCTTGCGATTTCCCCTGGTTTTGCCCACTCTGTGAAAAGACTCTCCCATATTACCTCCCCTCTCGTCCTCCATCCTGTTAACTCACTCTCTCTGCACCTCCGCCCCCAGACCGCTTCCAGAATGGGGTGCCTGGGTCAACCCTGAGGAAGCCGACAGAGAGCTGACATCCATATGGTACAGAAAATAGAAAATGGATTGGTTTGGACCACACATGAAAAGGAATTTAAACCACAAGAAGCCCAAGTTGGGTTTCAGGCTTCCTCGCCTCAGTTATTTTATCACCCATTCCCTTATTTTTCTACCTTTTAATTTCCTTCAGATGAAGAGAATGTGGCAGAAAGAGCATCTCCTGAGCAAGAATTGAACCTCAGACCTTACCAAATGGAAGTTGCCCAACCAGCCTTGGAGGGGAAAAATATCATTATATGCCTCCCTACAGGGAGTGGGAAAACCAGAGTGGCTGTTTACATTGCCAAGGATCACTTGGACAAGAAGAAAAAAGCATCTGAACCTGGAAAAGTTATAGTCCTTGTCAATAAGGTATTCAAATAGCACATAGTGCCACAGTGCTTATTTTCACTTTATTTTTCCAATGCATTTGTAAAATGACATATATAACAATGAATCACACAGACTTAATATAATTCAGAGTAATGTCAAAATAATTTATTTTATGTCTTTGCTTTACAGATATATGTAAATATTCAAGTTATTATCTTTTAAAATGAATTTTTTCATAACACCAGAGCATAAATCAAATAGCCATTACTTATGTGTAAAGAATAATACATTTACCCAGATATTCCTTAAAGTTAGTTGGCACTAATTTAAGTAATCAGTACATGGACACGAATGACCTTAAACTATTACTAGAATCTAGGATCAGATATTGTCTTTTCGAGTCTCTGACTGTTGACCCTTAGTCAAAAGTGGTAAGTCCTCTTTACCGGAACTATATCATTTGTTTGAAGACAAAGAGAAAATTAAGGGACGATTTGGTTGATCTAAATCAAGTTAAAAAGGAAAATAGGGGCGCCTGGGTGGCTCAGTTGGTTGAGAAACTGCCTTAGGCTCAGGTCATGATCCCGGAGTCCCGGAATCGAGTCCCATATCGGACTCCCGGCTCTGCGGGAGGTCTGCTTCTCCCTCTGACCTTCTCCCCTCTCATTCTCAGTCTCTCGCTCTCTAATAAATAAATAAAAATCTTTAAAAAAAAAAAAAGGAAAATAGAGAGGAGCCTCGTGGCTGAGTCGGTTAAGCGTCTGCCTTTGGCTCAGGTCATGATCCCAGGGTCCTGGGATCCAGTTCCCCATCTGGCTCCCTTCCCCTCTGCCTGCTGCTCCCCCTGCTTGTGCTCTCTCTCTCTCTGACAAGTAAATAAATAAAATCTTTTTTAAAAAAAGGAAAATAGATAACTAACTTTCAAGAATTATATATAGAAGTTACTTGAAATGCAACTGAGGTTTTCCTCTAATGCAGTTTTAGTTACAACCTGCATTTTGGTTCCAAAGAAACATACTCAGAATCTACGATCTGAATAATTTCTTGTTTTTTAAATATTTTATTTATTTATTTGAGAGCAAGAGAGCACAAGTGGGGTGAGGGTCAGAGAGAGCAGCAGACACCCTGCTGAGCCGAGAGCCTGATGTGGGACTCGATCCCAGGACTCTGGGATCATGACCTGAGCCGAAGGCAGATGCCTAACAACTCAGCCACCCAGGCACCCTATGATCTAAATAATTTCTATCATATAGTTCCAAATGCATTTTGTATGTAACTGCTAAGTCGAAAAACCTCTTCTTTATACTTGAATGCCTACTATTAAAAGTTTTATTTATCTTGTGACAATCGTGATACATTAGATTTTATTTGTGAATAGCCTTTCACTTATACTCTTTATAAAGGACATTATCTTTTAGAATAAAAGAAATCTCGCTTTGAATACACCTTCTACCCACCAGTAGTTTGACCTTGGACAAATTCGTAACTTCTCCTTGCTTTAGTTTCCTCATCTGTAAAGTGAACAAAACAATACTAACCTATACAGTTGCTCTGAAATTTAAATTAGATAATCTATCTTAAGCCTGGGGATGACTCAGTAAATTTTAGTTCTTTCTCCCACTCCCTTTTCCTCACCTCCATAACTAATTAAACGGAACTCCTTAACCAGTGAACAGGGTCTTAAGTGCCAGGTTTAGAGGAAAAAAGCAAAGTTAACTGGATTTAAAGATACTTCAGCTGGAGTTCTCGATACCATTTGAATATTCTGCAGTTTCCTCAAACTGAGGCTTCACCATCTCCCTCCCTAAAGGCTCTCCTTCTGTCCCTAACTGTCTCTTTGTTACTTACACCACCTCCTCCAAAGCATGAAGCCTCAACACCGAGGAGATATTTTTAATGCATCTGCTTCCTTCCCTTCTCTTATCAGGCCACAGGGTCGTAAACTCTTAGAGCTGAAAGAGGGCTTCAAGATCCAGCTCTCATCTTATCTCATCTCTCGCCTCTGCTGAGTAAGCTGGGATATCCAGGAAGTCCCACTTTTAATAAGATAGCTTGATCCATTTTTTGAAGGACCGGAACTGATGGAAAGCCTTACCCAAATCTGTTTCTCAGGAATCCACCCTCATTGGTTGGAGTTCTTGCCAGTGTCATTATACAGAGTAAGAATTCCTTCTCCTGCCTCATGACGGCCCTTCACATAGAGAGGGCAGCAATGTGCCTCCTCAGCCATTTTTCTTTTTGTTCCCTGGGATAAGTATTCCCAGTTCCTTCATTTTTCATATAACATAGTTTCCAAATTTTTCAACATCCTGAGTGCCCATAGTTTTTGAGACATTTATTTAAGAGCTTCTTCAAATACAGCATCCAGAATTGGGTAAAATACTATAGATAATGGTCTTATGGTGCAGATTGTAAGAGGGATGAGATGTGGCTCTAGGCCCATGACCAGGTTTGCCTTTTTCACTCTTGTCGGCACCGACCAGACTCATCTGGTGTTTGCCATAAACTAAAAGCCTCAGTTTCTTTTTTGTCTGAAAATCTGCTAAACTAGGTTTCTTTTAAGTTATTTTTGTGCAGCTAATGTCTAAATGCAAATACTTACATTCATTTCTTCATCCCATGCATGTTGATTGATCATCACAGGTCTCAGGTTTTTGTATGCATCTCATGCACTTTGTTCTGCTAATGACTCCTATCAGTGCTGTATGCTCATCACAAATGTTTCATCTCATGGAACCTAGGTGATTCTTACAAATCCACATTTGCGGCCATATTTTGTTTTGTTTTGTTTTGTTTTGTTGCAGCCATGTTTAAATATTAAATTATCCTCACAAATTTTTCGTATTGACCCGCACTGTTGTGTAGACACATAAGGACATAAGTCTAATTCATCATCTGCTCCTCTATTGTTTTTCCCTAAGAATTACTAGAAATCCCTCCACGAATTCTTCCATATAATGGAAGTTCTTCATAATTATTTACTTTTTCATCCCATTTCTTTCAATTTTAAAGTAACTTGAGCTTCAGTTCTCTTCAACTGAACCTATATGTCACGTAACCTTACTTCTGTATTTGGCCTAATAGATAGCATTGTAACCCTTGATCTTGAAAAGAGAAACCCGTCCCCTCTAACATCATTTACTTTAATCTCCCTGCCTCCATGCTTTCCAAAGTTATCGCCTTCAAATGCAGGGAGAAATGAAAACACCACCTGTGTTCCCAGACTTTCTATTTCCTATCTAGGGCTTCAACATCACGAGAGATAAATCCCAGGTTCCTTCAGATGCTATAATGCAGCCCCATATGATTCAGCAGAAGTGGGTAGCAGTTGGGTTTGATTAGTCTTGGCAGGCACTCTGTCACATCTCAGGAAAAGGCTCCAAGAGGACCACACACCTCCCAATTAGCCATGTCAAACTTGCATCTGGCTTTTTCTGTGTCCTTCAGTAAGAAGTCAATGCCACCCAGAGCAAGTATCAGGATTTCCAACACCTGCTGCCTCCTGTGAAAACTTATTTTTGTTCTGTAGACCAGAAGATACTGCTTCTTTGGAAGGTCTTGACTAATCCTTGATGGGCAGGTTGCTATTGTCACTGCATGGTATAGAGATTCTTAAATTACTCAGCAGCATGAGGGGATTTAAAGACAAATCAAAGGCAGATCCTGTTCTCAGGAATCTACACACTAAGAAATGAGAGATGTGTATTAATAATATGATTGCATTGTATTGTATACTTATGATACAGTATTAATTATTTTTATTCTATCTCATTAAATCCACACAGCTACCTTATGAGGTAACCATAATTATCATCATTTACCCATCAGAAAACTGGGGCTCTGAGTTTTTAGCTGATCTATCAGGGCTCATCCTACCAATAAGCAGCAGAGCCGAAACTTGAACCCTTATTTTCTGAAGCCAACTGGCCTTCTTTTTTTCACTACACTGCTGGAAGGAAAGGATCAGCAAAATATCAGGGAAGTTTTCTGAGGACCAGGAAATAACAGCCTCTGTTTCGTTTAATTTTCACAACAGTGCTATCATAGGTTAACATTATCCTCATTTTATTGATGGAGAAATTGAAATGATTACAACGATTCAGTAACTTGTCTAAGGTCACGTAATAGGCAAGTGGCTGGAGTAGTTTTCAAGGCTGACTTTCTATCCTCTGGATCTTGCTATCTCTTCCCACTAAGCTTAATTTTCATTCTCTTCTTCGGAGTCTTTCTAACTTCTTCAGATTAGTTCCTCTGTCTTGTGTAAGTAGAATGAAAAGAGTAGTTCTAGAAAAATGTGTCAGAAATGACTTTGTGTAAGAGACAGAAGAGCTGCGGTTCTCACATTTTAAAGACTTACTATCACGTGAGAGGTTTCACATAAGTGTGGCTTATGCACACAGAATTGTGTCCCAGAGATGGTCCCTGGGTTCAGTGACCCTTGGGTGGGGCCCAGGAGTCTGCATTTTCCAAATCTCTCAAGTGATTTTGTGGCAGATGGACCAGAGACTTTACTTTGACAACAAACAAACGAAAACAAAACAAAACAAAAAGATGAAAACACTAATGGAAAGTTTCTCTTATTTTTCTCACCTTATATTATTTTCTCCCACTTACCAGACTTGGTTATTGATTTTAGGTCCGCACTGTTACCTTGAAATTCATAGATTCCATTTTACCCCTTCCTCTCCACATGGACTCCTAGATAGCTTCATTATTTATACTGAACAGTGATACAAAGCATTGTTCTTTGTACACTGTTTTCAGCTGGGGGGATCAGCCAGCCCTCATTTTAAACATAAGGGGGGCTCTCCTCAAGTAAAAGGATGAATAACACATGTTCTGCAGGCCAGTGGAAAGATAACCATTGATCACATCATCTGGTAATTATATTATGAGGAGTATAATGCTTACTCTTTGACGCTGGCCCTTGAAACTCTTCCTGCCAACTCTCTATTTGCCACACTGTACATGCATAGGCTCCTGTGAGAAAAATTCTCTGAGGACATAACCTTCAACATGGCCTGGTTATTCCTTTCCCTAATCTAGGAGGTATTCTAAATGACTGAGGGGTTAGCTCAACCACCTTCAGCAGATACTGTGACACACAGAGAGCCAGCTGAAAGGACTTTTTTTTTTGGCTACCATGCAACAAAATCTTTATTAAAATTTTCAACAGGTTCAGCTATTACTGAAAGTGGTAATTTAATTTTCAAACTTAAATTGGGGCAAATGGCCATAATTTCGAGTAACGCCATCACTGGGGACTGTAAATGCAACACTGAAGAATTAATAGTCACCCTTTAGACAGAGGACTAAGTACAGGGTTGACACTTCCTGGATGTTGTAATCAGAATGTGGCCATCTTCCAGCTGCTTGCCTGCAAAGATGAGCTTTTGCTGACCAAGGGGGATGCCTTCTTTATCCTGGGTCTTGGCCTTCACATTCTCCATGGTTTCACTGGGTTCCACCTCCATCGTGATGGTCTTGCAGGTCAGGGTCTTCATGAAGATCTTCATTTTGACTTGCTAGTGACTGCAAAGATACTGTGAATTGCCAATTACATTGAGTAACCTCAATGCCAACATACCCCTCTCAGTAATTCGTCACCTCTGAAAGATTTCCACTTATTTTGCCAATCTGTTTGCTCTTTTGTTCTTTCTCAGCCACTAAAGCTATTTTAGTGGTGTACCCCTTCATCTCACATCTACTCTTCTAGGCAGTGTCTTACCTCCTCACTTTTGGTTCTCTGCTCCCTTCAGTTCTTTAGGCATGTTGCCTCTGGCCTCATCCCAAAACAAACAGCAAGAATAAGTCAAAACTAAACACAACTCACAAGGGTCCTATGAACTATTATGCTAAATTTAAAATATCCTGCATTGTATTCACAGCCTTTTATAGCCTGGCCCTGATCTGTGAATTCAGCATTTATTTCTTATCCAGTCTTGGTTTTAATTTATCTTGTCACTGACCCATGGTTTAGTAGATTAAAATTCTTTCCAAACGCTTCTTTTGAGTACTCAGTTACTTCTGCCTCTTTGTTGTCACTTTGTGTGTATTTCCATGGGAGAATTATTACCCTGTGTTTTAATAATTTGTGGGTTTTTGTTGTTTAGTCTTAATCTATGTGCTCAACTAGACTGAATTCCTCAAGGTTGTCAGCCATCTCTTAAATCTCTTTATGTCTCAGATACAATGTCTACACCTAATAGGCATTCAGGAAACGCTTATTGAAAATTAATGAGTGTAATGATTGATAGGTTGTTATGCTTTCTTAACTGTGAATGTAAACACCTCTGATACTGCTTGCCACCCCATAGGCCTTTGATCAATACTCCTTTTTCCTTGACCATGCTCTCTCTCTTTAATTTTTAAAGGTGCCATTGGTTGAACAGCTCTTCCGTGAAGAGTTTGAACCATTTTTGAAGAAATGGTATCGTACAATTGGATTAAGTGGGGATACCCGGTTGAAAATATCATTTCCGGATGTTGTCAAAACCTATGATGTTATCATCAGTACAGCTCAAATCCTTGAAAACTCCCTTTTAAATTCAGAAAATGGAGAAGATGATGGTGTCCGGTTTTCAGGTTGGTTGAAGTGTTTATTTAGGGGAAAAGAAGAATTAGTAGTAATATCGGTGGCAGTAATAGAGGCTGTATTAGTCAAATAATTTTCAAAATGCTGATTTAAAAATATTATCTCTGATTTAGGGGTGCTTGGGTTGCTAAGCTGGTTAAGTGTCTGACTCTTGATCTTGGCTCAAGTCTTGGTCTCGAGAGTCCTGAGTTCAAGCCCTGTGTTGATCTCCATGCTGTGTGTGGAACCTACTTAAAGAAAATAAAAATAAAAATAAAAATAAAGATTATCTCTGATTTAGGTTCTGATTTAGTCTTTCATTGCTTAAGTTTTCATTAAAACTCTTCTACCTTTTTGGGGAAACATAGAAATCATGATACATTTTAATTAGATCGCTTTATTTATATACAAATAAGGTATAAAATCTAGCATTCACTGGGCTTTCCACTTACTTTTTATTTCTAGGTACCAACAAGATAGTCTCATATGCTAATGAAAACTGCTAGATATGCTATCTTTTCCATAGAGTGAAATATAATCCTTTCTATTTTTTTGGGAAGGGAAGAGAAAGTGAGAGAAAGGGAAAGAAGTATAAATAATCATTATAATAATTGTAATAATTAAATGCAATATTAAAACAAGGCAAAACGATCTGTTTAAATGGTATGGTTCTCATTTGACATTTAAAAAAAAAACCTCTTCAACTTAAAATTAGATGTTTTATTAAAGAACAAAAGTGTAATCCTGATTAATTTTGGAGAGTAAGGCAGGGATTGAATTCCATTCCATAACACTTTTTACCTTTATAAACTTTCCAAAACTAATCTTTTAAGTAGGGATAATAACTAACAAGAATAGTTTCATAATTAATATACATGGACCTCTGGATGTATAGGTGACTAACAGTCACATTGCCCTCTTAAAAAGCGAGAGGTCTATGCCGGGATTCTGCTCAAGAAAAGACATCCCCATGGCAGCTCAGTTTACTACCTTTAAGGTACTCTTTTTCACTCTACCTTGCTGGTATGGACAAATGAACCATTTGGATTTTCTTTTAAGACTTTTCCCTCATTGTCATTGATGAATGCCATCACACCAACAAAGAAGCAGTCTATAATAACATCATGAGGCGTTACTTGAAAGAGAAGTTGAAAAACAATAAACTCAAGAAAGAATGCAAACCAGTGATTCCGTTACCTCAGATTCTAGGACTAACAGCTTCACCAGGTGTTGGAGAAGCCAAAAGGCAAGCTGAAGCCCAGGATCACATTTTAAAAGTAAGTCACTAATTTTATGTAAAACAACAATAGCATCAGCAACAACAACCCCCTAGAACAAGTGCCAGTGCTTCTTGGGCTTTTTGAGTAAGATTAGTCCAAGTGTCATGGAGGGCATAAAAGAAGGTATTCTATGATCATTGTTTAAGTGAAGTCAATATGTTTTTGTTAAGGTAAATATATTCAATCTTCTACAAAACAGTAATATGCCCAAATAAATTACTCTGGTAGAGAAAAATACCACAAAAATTATGACGTACATATAGAAGCAATAAAAAATTGAGACAAATGAAATACCTTATTTTAAATATCTACTCCTATTGATAAACTTGATCTATTTGATATAGAAATATGAACAAACTTATGAAAATTTCTAATTTTCATAATACTCCATGAGTTTCAAAATTGCCTATATTTTTCCTGCGATTCTCAGATTCTGAATAATTCAAATTAAATGAGAAAATGGAGATATGAGAATGGTTAGTTGAGGTTGTACTAATTGTCAGCTGACCCCAAATGGTAACACCACATAAAGTACTATTGTTGATTTCAAGTGTTAAGTGAATTCAGAGTAACCTAAGAAGTGTGTTGGCACTAAGGCAATTGCATTTATACTTTTAAGTTCCTTACTTGAAGTTGAATTCAGTAAAAATGATGTAGAACAGACAGAAGCACAATTATTTGTTCCAGGATATAATTTATTGTGGGATTAAGTACTAACACCAGTCTAGATCCAGGCACATCCAGCTTTTGCTAATCCTAGTTTTGCATTGTCCTTGTTATGTGTAGAAGAGGGTGGTAATCTAATCCAGGGATGTCAAGATGACCTTTAAAATGCCTTTTGTAATGTGGTTATCTTGTAACCATTCTCTGTGGATCTCTGTAATTTGTTACACTGTTTCCATGTCAGTTTTTCCAGCTGGCAAATGGAATTTAAGGAATGAAAATAAATAAACTTCTTTTTCTGGAATTAACCTAACAAGATTTAGAAGCTTTTTTTTAGTCCATCCAGATAAATGTATTGGTTCATCAGATCCACAGTAAAGCAATATTAAAATGCTATATTTAGTTAGTCATGGTTACTATTTGTTATACGAAAAATAATTCTACATTGAATCAGTTGAAAAGGAAAAGTAAATATTTGAATATTGAAAAAATCTCTTTTCCAGATATGTGCCAATCTCGATGCATGTACCATTAAAACTGTGAAAGAAAATATTGATCAACTCAAACACCAAATAAAAGAGCCATGCAAAAAGTTTGCAATCGCAAATGACACCAGAGAAGTATGTGCTTAAAATTTTATATTTTATTAGATTTTTTGTTCTTCCATTTTTTATTATGTTCAATTGGCCAACATGTAGTACATCATCAGTTTTTAATGAAGTGTTCAGCAATTCATTATAATGCCACACTCAACTGAAAGACACAGGGATTATTTTATACCAACCATCTGAAGAATATTATCTTAAATTTTTCACAAAATAAGTTACAGTTTTATTCTTTTTTTAATTATGAGGCAACAAAGCACTGCTGCAAATTCTATCTTTCAGCCTTCTTTTAGTTTTCCAGTTTATATGAAGAGTAGCTTGGCCACATGTGAGCCATGGGGATAGGGTAGAGAGGGTTGTACAGCTAAACTAGAGGGATTACTGTAGTTCATTATATATATTATTTTTATTTTCTGGGTGAATTCCAGCACTGGTTTTCTGACATTTCGCAGAGCCATTTTGTTGCTACCAGATTACAGCGGGTAATGATAATAGAAATCCTACCTAATTTGCATATTTACTTTCTTAAGAGAACACTGACCTGGTAAAGAAGTAAAATATTTATTTTAATGGTGCTTTTGCAATGAGTATTTTCACTGGTTATAAAAATCAACTGTGTTAGTTTTGACATTATGACCAGTACGTTATGTGAATACTTTCTTTTATAAAATATAAAAAACATGATAATTTTTAGCTCTATGTACTTGATAATAAGTATAATCATTGAAAATCTACCTCATAGAATATTAGGATTAAATAACATGAAATATGTATAGTAGACAATACTGTATTTGAAGATTTTATTTATTTATTTGACACAGAGAGAGAGACAGTGAGAGAGAGAACAGAAGCAGAGGGAGTGGGAGAGGGAGAAGCAGGCTTCCTGCCGAGCAGAGAGCCCGATGTGGGGCTCCATGCAAGGCTGGATTTGGAGTTCGATGTGGGGCTTGATGCAGGTTTTGATCTCAGGACCCTGGTATCATGACTTGAGCCAAAGGCAGACGCTTAATGACTGAGCCACCCAGGCGCCCTGACGATACTGAATTTGAAATGTAGTAGGTACTAAATCAATGTTACTGATTAATCTCCATAGATCAATTTTTTGGAAATTCTGAAGATGACTACTATCTATTCCAGCTGAACCAGAACATCTGAATAAACTTTATTTTCCTTTACTTGTTACTTATTCAGTTTTACTCAAAATATTTAAATGCATGTTTCTACTCACAATCATTTTTAAAAAGCCCCACAAAATCCTTGGGATATATTTTTAAAAGAAGTTGCTGTCTTACTTTTTAACTTACTTAATTTTTGTATACTTTTTATTGAAGTATAACAGACATGCAAAAAAAGTATAACTTCATAGGTGTACAGATTGCTGACTTGTTTTAAAATGAACATACCTGTATAATCAAAATCCGGATTTAGAGACAGAACATTTTCAGTACCCCAACAACCCCTATTCCTCCTTCTAATCACCCATCCCCCAAGGGTGACTACTATCCTAACTTCTAATACCAAAGATGGTATTAGAGTCCAGACTGACTCTGGACTTTAGATACATGAAATCATATAGTATCCACTCTTGCATGTCTGTTTTTTTTTTTTTAAATTCTATCCCTTAACTTTTTAAAAAATTCCAGTTAGTTAACATACAGTGTTATATTAGTTACAGATGTACAATATAGTACTTCAACACTTCCATACATTACCTGATGCTCATTAGAAGTCTACCTTTTAACTTTTTATTTTGGTAGAAATAATACTGAAACCAGTTCTTCAAAAGAGAATGTTTCTTAAATTACATCGCAGGTTTTCTAAATAATGGGGGCATTGCTTTAATACATATATTTTTAAATTACTATTTACTTCAAGCACTCAAGGTGTACATTATCCATTAATTTTATTTTTGCAAAACTTTCAAAATGGAAATTCCAGGGTCACCTGGGTGGCTCAGTGGGTTAAGCCTCTGCTCTGTCATGATCCCAGGGTCCTGGGATCGAGCCCCGCATCGGGGTCTCTGCTCAGCAAAGAGCCTGCTTCCCCCTCTCTCTATGCCTGCCTCTCTGCCTACTTGTGATCTCTCTTTCTCTGTCAAATAAATAAACAAAATCTTTAGAAAAAAAAAATGGAAATTCCAGCAGCCGTACATGGTGTTGGTGTGTGTATGTGGCTTAAAGGGTGGATTACTGATAAAAAATAAATGTACAAAGAGGTGGTCAGAGATTAACTTGTGACTTTGTCCAGACAAAGATTCTGGATCAAATTTATTATAACATGGAAATTATTTTAACAAAGATAATGTTATTTCTTTAACAATATAAACATGTACGAATAAGTATTATTTATTTTTAGGATCCATTCAAAGATAAACTTTTAGAAATAATGAACAAGATTCAGAGTTTTTGCCAAATGACTCCAAGGTCAGATTTTGGAACTCAACCCTATGAACAATGGACTACTCAAATGGAAAAACAAGGTAATTTGGGTTTTGACCTAACACTTAGTTTATTACATGCTTATGCCAAGATTTCAGATGATATGTCATATATTCTCAACCAAACTGAAAGCAAATGGGATATCAAATGCAATTTCTATATTTGAAGTAGTATAACGATGAGTATGTTCTAATACCTAATCTAAGGAAAGAAGCACCAATCCATCCATTTTCTCTTTATTTCCAGAGTCTTTCACTTATTGTATGTTTAACATATTAAGAAAAATATTATGGGGGTGCCTGGGTGGCTCAGTGGGTTAAAGCCTCTGCTTTCGGCTCAGGTCATGATCTCAGGGTCCTGGGATCGAGCCCCGCATTGCCTGGTGGAGAGCCTGCTTCCCACCCCCACCCCCATCTACTTGTGATCTCTCTCTGTCTGTCAAATAAATAAATAAAATCTTAAAAAAAAAAAAAAAAGATAAATATGAAGTTTCTGTTTCCAAATGCAAACTCAACTGGAATGTTTTTCACGCCATTCCTCTGGGTCGGCCCGAATCACGTCTATATTCTTGCTGATCCAGAGCTTAGGTAGCCAGTCTAGGGGCTGGAAAACTTTCAGAGCTCAAGGCACGTTCCGAGCCTTACCTTGGCCATCTCAAAAACAATGTGAAGCCGATTTTGGAGTCAGGATCATAGACATATTCAAGTCCACATTACAATTTTAAGGGGTGTGTTCTACCATGATTTCACTGTATGTAACATATTCGTTCATAGCTGCACGAGAAGGAAATCGCAAAGAACGGGTTTGTGCAGAGCATTTGAGGAAGTACAATGAGGCCCTACAAATCAATGACACAATTCGAACGATTGATGCATATAATCACCTTGAAGCTTTCTATAATGATGAGAAAGAAAAGAAGTATGCAGTCCAAGAAGATGAGAGTGATGAGAGTGGTGAGGATGGAGATGGTGATGAAGATGAAGATGATGAAAAGAAACCTTTGAGCCTGGATAGGACAGATAGATTTCTCATGGAATTATTTTTCGGTAAGAATCAATGTGATGTTGATTGCCCACGCTGCATGTGTCTCTTGGCATGAGCCCGCTACTTCTCAAGAGCTCTCCGAAGGGCCCTCTTAAAATCATCTTTCGTTTTGAAAGTAATCCCGCGCTTATTGGGGCTCTTTCCGATTGATGTGCTCAGATTAGCCCTGAATTGTATAATTGCAACCAGTCATTTGGTCATCTGGTTTTATTGTCAACAAGACTGCTATGTATTTATTTACTAAGCTAGCCTGATTATTAGATAGCACGAGATTAACTGTAGTTCTACTACATCTTAGTATCTCATCACCCAAATTTCCCGGTGTGATTTATTCACGTTTTATAATTCAGACCAATTCTTTCTTAAAGAAAACAGGAGAATGTTGAAAAAGCTGGCTGAAAACCCAAAACATGAAAACGAAAAGCTGATCAAATTAAGAAACACCATAATGGAACAATATACAAGGACTGAAGAATCGGCCCGAGGAATAATTTTCACAAAAACACGACAGAGTGCATATGCCCTTTCCCAGTGGATTACTGAAAATAAAAAATTTGCGGAAGTAGGAGTCAAAGCCCATCATCTCATTGGAGCTGGACACAGCAGTGAGTTCAAGCCCATGACACAGGTGAAAACATCCTTCTGTTTTTCTTTCCTTATCCCGTTATTACTGTTCCCAAATTGTTGTAGTCTCTTTTCCCAACAATTCTCTTGCCACCCCAGAAATAATTTTATAGAACGCTTGTTCTTAAAATATAATGTGAGTTGACTAGCAACCTAATCTGTGGTGTCTGATAAGGAGTCACTTTTTTCACATACTTGGAGGAACTTTCGAAATTGAGTTTCCTTTGCAAAAATGATTGACATTTAAACTTAGTAACAAAATGGAAAAATGGAAACTTTCTATCAGGTAGAAAAAATCAAATCCCCACAAAAATATGTGCATTATAATTAGAAAAAATGGAGAATATGTTTGCATAGGATGAGATCTGTAAGGCAACTTGGAAAAATGGAGACATTTCATGTGTTAGAGATTTGGGACTATGAGTGATTTTCTTTTCCTTTTTAAGATTTGTTTTGTTTTGTTTTCATTTCATTATACTACTTATCATGTGCACGGTAAAACCCATGGGAGAGAAAAAAGGCACTTGTAGACATTACAAGTATGGCTTGTTAGAATAAAATGTTCTTCTGAAGTCATATTGACCTCGAGTCTTGCTGACAAAGAGATACTCCAATCCTTTCATGGTCATCAAAATTCAGTCCAATGGAACAAATTAAATCTGTTTTATTTATTATTTATTTTTTCTAATTAAATCTGTTTTAATGTTTTCTGGGAATAAAAAAGTTCTTGAAATTTTACACTATAATGCTCAATATACTCACTGCGTGTACTCAGGTAAAGTTGCCTCGAAAATTTATGCCAGAGAAAGAAAGCACCTTTTCCCTTAGGTGAGGAGTTTACTTCCTCCTTGGTGACGAAAACTAGTTTACTTAATTTGTTTCCTTTTTGCCCTAGCTTTCAGGGAGCTCACAGGCAAAACTGAAGTTTAGTCTCACTGCCTCTATGTTAGTTCTTACAGACAGTACATCTATATTCTTCCACTCCTGTTTTTAAGTTTCTATTATATTAACTTTAGTATTTCATCTCAGCTCCTCTTTGAAAAGAGGTGAGGTACAAAAGAAAAATATGTTGTCAAGTGACTTTTTGCTCTTTAGCCATTTCAGATTTGGGGGCTACATGTCAAGATAAAACACGTCCCTTCCTTACGCCCCACATCTTCCCCTTGTGAACAGTCGGACTTAATCATTGGGAGAGGCAGTCAGCATTTACTTGAGATGACTGAAGGGTCTAACTTTGTCTGAAATTCTCATTATTAAAGTTACTCTTTTTTTTAAGATTTTATTTATTTATTTGACAGAGAGTGAGCATGCAGGAGTTGGGCGAGGAGCTGAGGGAGAAGGAGAAGCAGACTCCCTACTGAGCAGGGACCTTGATCTGAGCTAAGGGCAGACACTTAACTGAGCTACCCAGGCACCTCTGAAGTTACTCTTGAATAGCACAGACATCTGCTAAAATCCAAAGACATAGTAGCTTTTGTTAGTGGACATGAGTGTGAGAGGGAGAAATTACCAGAGAAGATTGGAGAGAGGCTTTTCTGTACAAATTCTCCAGCCTTTAGGAATCAAAAAGGATACACACTGCCTCCAAGAAGAAAGGGAAGAGGGTGGGAGAAAACACTGTTGGTCTGATCTGTTTATTTTTGTCTAATGTTTAATGTTTTTGTTTAATATTTGGGGATAAAGGATAGCATAAATGTGCGCCAGAGGCCGACTGGACTGACAGCTTTGATGAGTCTGAGAAAGAAACCACACCAGCCCTAACGGGCTAGGTTTATGCTTACCCACTTCTCCTATGTAAGGGCCAGAGTACTTCTTTAATTTCTTTACTTATATTAAGTTTCAAAATTCAGAGTTTTTTTCATTTAATAACAGTTATTAAAAATTATGTTTTCAATCATTTATTATTTCATTTTTACTTAAACTTCTCTTTGGACACATAATATATTTACTTCTTTCAGAATTAATAAAGTTCAGGGCAGTGATCTCCAGTCTTCTTGCTCCCTCCCTGGAGGCAGCCAATATTTTCCGTTTCTCATATGTCCTTCCAGACTTATTCCATAGGTTTCCTGCTTGAGTGACTCTTATAGTGGCCAGACGTGGCATAGTATGTGTTATTTTCTCTGTGACTCAAAATTGAGTGGTCTTTAAAATCTTATTTTCTGAATATTAAAGATTCTGAAGTTAATGTAGTAAAAAGCAAAGCCCATTCTAGTCTCTCATTGCCTTATCCTCTTTGCCACTGAAAGCATCTCCCTTTCTTCCCTTCTAAGTCACCCACCAATTTATTTCCTTGGCATAAATGATGGTCTTCCCACTTCCAGACTGGATGATGGAAATATTTTTGTTATTGTGTGGTAATCCCAGATTGGAAATCAAATGTTGTCTCACCATCATGTCTTCGTTCAATGCCAAAAACAGATGGCAGTGAATCCGTGTATGATCTAATCCTTCGATTTGCACTGACCAGTTGCAATTTATTATTTCTTCTGCTAATTAGAAGATTTTAATGTGTTTAGCATCACAAAATTTAATTTATTAAACTGTTTCTACAGAATGAACAAAAAGAAGTCATTAGTAAATTCCGCACAGGAAAAATAAATCTGCTTATCGCTACCACAGTGGCAGAAGAAGGTCTGGATATCAAAGAATGTAACATCGTTATCCGTTATGGGCTCGTCACTAATGAAATAGCCATGGTCCAGGTACATTTAATACCTCTGATATATTAATTTTCAATTTTGTGGTGTTAGTTTGTTTTCTTTTAGCATAACAGCACAGTTTTAAAAATATATCTGTTCTCCTTCTAAAAGAGAAATCATTGTGCACTGTATGCAAATATCATCGTTATATCACACACCTGAAACTAATACAATGCTATATGTCAATTATATCTCAATTAACAGGAAAAGAAACCTTGAAGAGCTGCATACTACTGCCTTTTATGGCATCTTTTTTTTTAAGATTTTATTTATTTATTTGACACAGAGAGAGATCACAAGTAGGCAGAGAGGCAGGCAGACAGAGGGGGAAGCAGGCTCCCCGCTGAGCAGAGAGCCCGATGCGGGGCTCGATCCCAGGACCCTGAGATCATGACCTGAGCCGAAGGCAGAGGCTTAACTCACTGAGCCACCCAGGTGCCCCTTACGGTGTCTTTTAATTCATCTGACAACAGATAACTGTTGTACTTCTAAACAACTCTTTTTTGGTTATTTCTGTGTCCCAAGACTCTTGAGAAATAGGACACTGGCCTGTCTATAAGAGTCAAAACAGGCTCTTCCTCCCTAGGATGTCTATGAGCTCCCAGCAGAACCAGGAATTGGAAGTGCAGTGTCCCTCAAGTGTCTGACAAAGTAATATGCACAAACTTGTATTTTCCTCCCTATTCTTGCCATTTTTCTGTGTCTTTGGAATTTTTCATAATAATATGTTGGGGAGGCAGAGTTATACATACAAGACAAAGTGAAATGTCCTAATTTCCATTTAATTTCACTTTTTCTCTTACCCACACTATCTTAATGGTATAATTGTTACCTTTTGTTGAGTATTATGGGATTTGTGCTGGTTAATATAAATAATAGTCTTCTTATAACATTAACTAAATTCTCTTTTTTAAATACATTGAATTGTACCTTGGTGTGGAAGACAAGTCATAGGAGACTAATGACCAGATAACCACAAAATTAGGAAATAATTGTATTTCAAGAGTTAGTTTGTTAGCAGTTTATTACACTGAATGCATTTTTATACAGATACTATTATAGTTGGCAGTTAGGTTCCTGGGCCAGGCCACAGCATTTTCTGTTACTCAAATGTTCCTAAGTATCCATTTCTAAAGGGGACTATAGAAATTTATCACTATGTTATCATGTTTTCCTGGGGAAAGGTGCTCAAAATCCAACGTAGATACCAGGAGCAGAGCTGTATTCTCAACAGTCCTGGTGTCAAGGTCAGAGATAGCCATCCCTTTTACCAGGCTGGAGGAGTGCCTCCCAGTCCAAGTCAATGATGCTGGTTCCGGTGTTGAGAGAAGGTTCCCGGGAACAAAAAGAGTGGACAGGATGGTCTTGTGCAATTGAGAGTCTTGAGGGTTGGTGTGGTAACCTAACCATTATTGCTCTAGAACATTGTTCATTAAAGTGCATTTTGAATTTCAAATAAACAACTTACAAAAAATGGATAATACCTAACTTTACTGAGGGTAGAGAAGTTACTTGAAGGCTGGGACAGGGGCAATGAATACCATTCCAGACTAAAAATGAGAGCATTCACAGAAAAGCATAACCCTTCATTTACTTGATTTCTTTATGTTCTCAGGCCCGTGGTCGAGCCAGAGCTGATGAGAGCACCTACGTCCTGGTTGCCCACAGTAACTCAGGAGTTATCGAACGTGAGATAGTTAATGGTTTCCGAGAGAAAATGATGTATAAAGCTATAGACCATGTTCAAAATATGAACCCAGAGGAGTATGCTCATAAGGTATTGTTTTTGGCCCTCTCTGAACTTATTTTTCACTTCAACATGGCTGCATGTGGTTGCCATTGATAGCTTTGTGGCTAAGTCTCAAGATAGAAATTGTGCTGAATTTTAAGTTTCAGTTGGGTTGAGCTGTGCTTAGTCCAGATTCACATACAAAGAATCACGATCTATGATGGGCAGAAATTGTGAGGCTGCCATTCCAGTGAAACCAACCATAAACTTTGGTGATGTAAATTTAGTCTGCCCTTGATCAGAAAGACTAATACATCTCACCCATTCAAGGCAAACTGGTAATTTTGGTTTGGCTCAATCTGTACAGGATCAAGTTTTTTGTTCCAGAAATATTTATGAAGTGCCTACTGTGTGCCAGACGATGTTCTAGAGACAGAGAACATGGTAGCAAATAATACATATAGACCCCTGCTGCATGAGGCTTATAGTCTAGAGTTCACATAATGAGATTTGAGGAGGAGAAACAAGAAACAAAAATGAAGCAAGAAATGCATCACATAACAATAAATGCTATGGAATTAGAATAAGACAATATGAAACAAGTCATTAGATGCATACTCTACAGATTGGGTATTTGGGGAAATCTCTTAGAATGAGGGACATTGAGGCTAGATCTGAATGATAAGAAAATACGTAATATGTCATTGGCTGCATCTCACTTTACTAGTGTAGAGTCATTTGAGCTGCAAGAGGAATGCAGTGAGGGAAGAATGCATTTCTACGATATTTCAGGAAATCCCCCATACCACTGAATTAAAGACTGTAACTACTATAATAGCAAACAATCCATTTAGAAGAAAATTCACACCCTTGCATATGGGTGTGAATGTTAGTTTCTTAACATTGGAATTGGCTCTACCCTAAATAGAGTTTCACGAAAGGGATGCTTTTAAATTGGTGTGCATTGCTATAACCAACTCCAAGGTTTCCTGGCCAGGTTTCTACACAAACTTATATTTTAAAACCCCTTTAAATATAAAGCTAACCAAACAGTTGGTAATGTCAAATCAAACATCTGTGGCCAAATAAGGTCACTGGAAAGTTAATCAAGTGGATATTATCAGAGATTGATCTTTTGAGACCAGGTGTTTTGGGTAAACTCTAGGCCCTCTCCAGAGTTTACGGGTTGAAATTTTCTGGATTATGTCTACACGAAGATACAGTCTCATTGGGGGTCCCAGAATCAACTACTTTCTTAGGTTTCCTTTCGATAAGAGACCTGCCCTCCTAACGCTACACCACCCTGACAGACTCAGAGCAGGGAAGGCAATGATGCAGGGGCACATTCCACCACTATTCTGTGTGGCTCCCTAGGCTGACTTTGCTGCAGCAGACTTCGCTACTAGCTCCCAGCACTGCCTTCTCCTTCTCAACATGATTTTCAGGCAGCTGCTAACAAATGATGAGCACTGACACAGAAGGTGAGGGCTATTTTCCATGTCATATTGTACCTAACCGAAAGCCTCTAAACCAAACTTCTAGAAACAATGTGAAAATTTGAAGCATTTTCCCTAACAATGACTCAGCAACTTTTCCCACACCATTACATTTTATTTAGACTTTGACTACCTATAGCTGTGACTCCTACATATTTCTTATGCTTTCTTTTATTTTTTTGTCCCTCTAATTGTTTCATAGTCTTTACTATTTTGGAACTAATCCTTTAGTTCCTGGTGTCCTGGTTGCATACCCATATACTAACCTTAGATTTATTTTTACCTCTCCTGTCAAACTTATAGGTGTTCCTTGATTGCCCTCCTATGTGGTCCTATGCCAAATCATCTCTTATCAGCTCACTGAATTATAAATATCTTGCATGAATAACCTAATTACACTTTTAGGAAACATAATACTTCAATCTTTTACATTGCTATCATTTACAGGACATTAGTCTTTGTACTTGTCCAATTAAATTATCATATGGCCCACAGGGAGCCCACAAGATTTAGTTCTCTTTTTTTGTACTAAATATGGCTATCTTAAATCAAAGCCTAAAACAGAGGTGAGAGCCAGAGATGGACCATTCAGTTTTGTTCATCACCACCGATAGTTTACATTCACTAAAACTTCCCCTGAGTCTTCAGGAAAACAATGGCTTCCTCCACAATTTAATATAAATTTGCCGTCTGAGAGAGGTTCAGTTTGGAGGTAAATTACTTAAGAACCAGATTTCCCTACTGTGATTTTGTATCAGTGTGAGAAGTGGCCAGTGTCTATCTCAAGTTTTGTGTCTCTACATTGTTTCTGTCATGAAATAAATTGTGCCACTAACCACACAGCCTGGAATATAGGGGTTTAAGGACTTATTCTCTCATAAAAAAATGTGGACAGTCTAGACCTATATGATAGCTCCATGATGTTGTGAAGAAGCCAAGACCCTTCTCTTTCTCTCTTTTCTGCCCTTTTAGTATTTGGTTTCCATCATCCAGGTCAAAGATAGTTTTTCAAATTTCAGCTGTCACATGCTCCTTTTAGTCAGGAAGAAGGAAGAAGATGGAAAAGGCAAAAAGTGCAAATAGCAGCTATCTGATACTTAAGGATCCTTTCTGGAAATCCTGTTCAACAGTTTATGTCCCATTGATCACTGGCTTGGAAGTGTAGTCATTTAGCAAGCATATTTCCACCCAGGATGCAATTATAGTTCTCTTCCCAGGAAGAATGGACACTGGGTTGGAAACCAGTAGTTTCTGCCACAAATGTGTAAAGAGGGGATTGACTAAGATAGCGAAAGGTCTAGAAATTATAATATGTGAAAAAAGCTTAAAGAAACTGGGGGGCCTATCACAGGTAAGAGAAGACTATTGATAATGTAATAGCAGTGTTTGTTCTTCAAAGAGATTCCACGTAAAAGAAGGTTAAGACTTATTTTATGAAACAATTAAAACTAATGGTGAGGGAGAGAGTTTAGAGGGCGAGTTTTTTTGTGGAATATTGCTAAGGACTTTCTCACAGTAGACCTTGTCTAAAATGGAATAGGTTTTCAGATCACCTGAGGGTTCCACATTTCCTTGATCACAGGGAAGGATTATATGTTAAATTCTTTGGGGGAAATCACCTCATTATTTTTATTTCTAGACTATGGCCAAGTGTACATTTTCATAACTATCTAAGATCTCTGGATGCCAGGAGAATTACTTCAGTCAAACTGTGAAAAAAAAAAGACTTTTTTTTCCTCAATGCAGATTTTGGAGTTGCAGATGCAAAGTATAATGGAAAAGAAAATGAAAGTCAAGAGAAGTGTTGCCAAGTACTACAAGGAAAACCCATCTTTAATTAATTTCCTCTGCAAGAATTGCAGCATGCTAGCCTGCTCTGGAGAAGATATCCAGGTTATTGAGAAGATGCACCACGTCAACATGACACCAGTATTCAAGTAAGTTCAGGAAGACTCCATTTCAGGTTTCTCTGTAAGAGGCGAAGTAGGTTATATTGTGAATGTTCTTCCAAAATAGGACAAACAAGACTCATTATTTTTCAGAACATCCCCTCCATTAGCCCCCACATTATATCCCCATTTCAAAGGTCATTTTTTTTCAAATATTGCACTGGGGCAGGGAGGGACACATGTAAGACCCAAAGCCATTTTAATTCAAAGCACATTAGTTTGGTGTATACTCATATGTGTTCTCAAAATTTTGGACAACTGAAGTCTCATTAAAACAATTAACCGACTTGGAAGAAGTGTGTGTGGAAATGTAGTCATTTAGCTAGCACCTTGAGAAGTGTGTGTGGAAAGGGGGCATCGGCCTGATGATCTGTGGGAGCAAAAGGAGAGAAGGAAGATGTGGGATCTGCGTGCTTGTGGATGACCTTCCGGTCCAACAGCATGCAACCCTAGGCTACGTATTTGTCCATTGCAAATTCTCAGAGATTTTTTTTTTTTTACTTCTTGATAATTTTAGGGAACTCTACATTATGAGAGAAAACAAAGCACTACAAAAGAAATTTGCAGACTCTCAAACAAATGGCGAGATTATCTGCAAAAAATGTGGCCAAGTGAGTAAATTGCTGTGGGCTTATTTTTACTTTGGCCAAAAGGAATTCTTAATTGAATGTGCATTTAATTTTTCCTCTCTTTCTTTTGTTTTTCAGGAATGGGGGACGATGATGGTGCACAAAGGCTTAGATTTTCCTTGTCTCAAAATAAAGAATTTTGTAGTGGTTTTCAAAAATAATATGCTAAAGAAACAATACAAAAAGTGGGTAGAATTACCTATCACATTTCCTGATCTTGACTATTTGCAATATTGTTCATTTAGTGATGAAGATTGACATTTGATTTGAGAACCTTTAAAAATATTATCAACTTAACATTTAATATGATACTGATTAATATTTTTACTATACTCCGGAACTGATGTGAGGATTAATAAAATCATTGCTTTACTCTGTGTTGAGTTGCATAGAGGAAGACAATATAATATGCTTTCAAGTATCTATCTTGTTGGTGGGCAGGGGTAAAGAATACCCACCAGTAATACTCATTAGTGTGGAGCATTATGGTATGTGGAAAGAATGCTGGAGTATAAATGAGGATCCAAGGTATCACTATCAGTCCTGTCACTCATCTTCAAAATAAAATTAACCAAATCAGTTCATCTTTCTGAACCAGTGTCCTTATTGGTGAAATAGTTATATTATTATTTACCTTGGCTTTTATTAGTTTTCTATTGCTACACGACAAATTACCACAAACTTAGTGGCTTAAAACAACAGCCCTTGTTGCACATGCTCTTTAGGTCAGAGGCCTGAACAGGGTCGTTTGCACAGGATCGCAGAAGGCTGAAATCAAGTTGTGGGGCAGGTGATGTTTTCAAATGGATACACTGGATGAAGAGTCGCTTCCAAGCTCTCTCAGGCTGTTGGCTGTCATTTCCTTAAAGCTGAAGATGAAGATTCTTGTTTTCTTGCTAGTGGTCCACTGGGGATCACTCTGAGCAACTAGGGCTGTCCTCACTGTGTGGCTTGCTCACAGGGCCTTTTCTAACACAACTACTTGCTTCCTCAAGCCAGCAGGACTATCTCTCTTTTGTGTGCTAAGATAAAATCTTAACTGTAATCACAGGAGTGACTATCTCATTATATTTATAGGTCCTGCCCACACTCAAAGTGAGGGGATTTTGAGGGCATATACATCAGCAGGCAGAAATTGGAGGCCATCTTAGAATTCTGCCTCACACACCACTTGTCCAGCTCTTGTGAGTAAGTGATATATATGTACATAGGAAAGCACTTTGAAAAATGTGAAGCACAAAAAAAAAAAAAAAAGTGAAGCACCAAAAAAAGGAAGGTAGTATGAAGCAGCAGCATCAGGTAGCTTAAGGTTTATTTTTCAGTTTTCCTTCCATGAACATAACACTATGCTGAGGAAGATTGCCTGTGTCAGTGGAGATGTCTAGGACTCATCCAGCATTCAGCAAGAACAGATGCTGGATGTTATTAGAGAATAAAGAGAAAACGTCTACCTCCACTTGTCCCTAACCCCAGGTAGAAGGGTAACCTCTCTGTGACTGTGATATTTTCAGTTTTCCCCAAATAATTATGGCCATTTGGAGATGGACACAGGGCCCAGCCTTGAGAACATTCTCCCAGTAGACAAGTAGCCTCTTTTAGCATGAAGACCCCCGGGATTACACAGAGGCACAACTGACCATTTTAAACCCACACTTATTCAGATGGTCTGTTGCATGGAAAGTGTTACCTCCTACGCCTAAAAAGAAACAAAATGTTGGAAGGAGTGAAAGGAAAATTCTTCTGTGGTTTTGATGGATTCATTAAATTCAGTCTAACATTAGCTTTTGTTGATAAGAACCAAGCAAAGATGAATATCAACCAATCAAAGCTCTTGGGAATGCAAGAGGACAAAAGAAGATTGTGGTTTTCTTAAAATACTTCTAAAAACTCCAGCTGACTCCATTTAAAGTATTGCTGTCTTCTAGAACATTTTGGAAACTATGCAGGAAACCAAATGCATAAAATAGCTAAATGTACTACTGTAACATATGTAGACTGTTTTTGAGGTGTCAACAAATATCAGGTTTTTTCATCTGTGTTTTCCAGTAATTTTTTTTTCAATAAAGAAGTGTTATTTCTACCTCAAAGTTTTAAAATACATGTTTCAAACAGTATAAAACTTAACATGCGATGATATCTGAAAACTCAAACTATGGTGCAGGTAATAATTGCGACATTTCGATTGAGTGTTACTGAACAGTTTAATACTTCTAATATTCGGGGATGATTTACAGAATATGCTCATGAAATATAGACATCAGCTTGGAGTTGGAAGGTCTAGTTTTAGTCCCCACAAGACCCTCGGTTGGTTGGGGCACTTTGGGCAACCTCATCTCCCAGATCCTGTGTTTCCTTTCCTGGAAAATGAGCAACTGGATTAAGTTGCGTCAAAGGTCCCTTCCAACTCCAGCATCACCCTGGTCTATGCTTCTGGCTCCCTGGCTGCTTTCATTTGAAGACCTTGTCTAATGACTTGTGGTAATATCAGCTGTGGGCTACATACCTGTCAAGCACATCACACATTCAAAGGTAGCTCATGTCTGCTAAAGGACATTGCAGGGGTCCCCCAGGACAAGTATGTCAGCTGGAGTCATGCATTTCAAGGCAGGTTTGAAAAGCCTGGAAGTGTCAGGAAATTTTATTTTTTATTTTTTTTTTAAGATTTTATTTATTGATTTGACAGAAAGAGAGATATCACGAGTAGGCAGAGAGGCAGGCAGAGAGAGAAAGGGGGAAGCAGGCTCCCTGCTGAGCAGAAAGCCCAGTGCAGGGCTCGATCCCAGGACCTGAGATCATGACCTGAGCTGAAGGCAGAGGATTAACCCACTGAGCCACCGAGGTGCCCTGTGTCAGGAAATTTTAGAACAGCAGGCATTTCCAAGCCAGTAGGTCATTGGCCAATCTTGGGGATGGGAGATTGTAAAGGTTTTATACCAAGAGTTTGGGGTCATTTCAGGTCCTATAAATTTACAATTTATACAGACCTCTTGCATACAAAGCTTTGAGATAGCATGTAAATGAGTAAGAAGTGGTTTTCCAAAAGACCGTGAGTGCATGTCATAAGCAGATGTTGAAAGCATAAAACACTGTAAGAGAGGTGAATATTTTTGTCTGTAAATTAATATATTAGAGTGTTAGGCCTTAGGGAAAAGAAGGCTTCTGCTGGTGTTTTCAATTCAGTTGAACATAAAGCCAAAGAGGATTGGAAGTTTCCCATCATTATTGCTTTTTGGATGTGAGAAACTTGAACACACTTATGTGCTGATGGGAAAGAATAGTGAAGAGTGAGAAAATAGTAACCATGTTCAACCTGAGTAAAGTGCTTATTGGTATTTGTTTTGTATATTATATAGTATCTCTGTATTATTGACATTTCCTGCCCAATGATGTTGCCACAGTCTTTTTCTGGGCACCTGATCCTTTCTCAACAGTGTATCTTTACACATGGTTGGAAGCCCTTCTTTGCCTTCTCTCCAGCAGACATCCTTTATGTTCCTCAAAGATGAAACCAATATGGCACTTCCCAGAATCTAGCACAGTTCACATTTTCAGAATTAGAATAGAGAGAACATGCAGGGGAAGTAACTTCACTCACCCTGAGCATAACAAAGTGCTTATTTCCAAAACCTGATAAATGATTACGTTAGTCATAGCAGTAAAGAAAAAGACAAGAAAATTATTTTATTTCCTTCAAAGAGTTATAAAGTTAATTTGAAATCACTATAAGCTCCTTTAGTCTCCTCCAGCTTGTGAATTTCTCCTTTATTTATCATACTAGATATATAATTTTACATCTTTGTTTTTATGGGGAGAGTCTGGACTGAGACATAATTGCATTTAGGTCCTCGATAGCTTTGTGACTTGGGCAAGCCACTTAATGTCTCTGAGACTATAGGGAATTAATACCAGCCTTGAGGGACTGCCATGAGAATTTAGATACTGCATGGAACTAATGTTTAGGCCAGAAAAGTAGCAACAGTTGTAATAGAGAAGCTGTAAGCATAGCATAAAAATAGTCAACTTTTAGACCTATGTTTGATAATAAGTAGGATACATACAGGATTGGAGCTCCCACATCCAACAATTAGCCTGGAGGGATTATCCCAAGAAGTAAGTGATGGCTGTAATGAATTGTGATGGCTGTAATGAGTCATGATGGCTATGAATATGTTATTCTGTGTCACTAGAAGAGAGATTTAATGTCCAGAACTATGGGCAGAGCAGAAAAATAGGTATCAATGTAAATAAAAAGATCAACACTTATTAAGTGGTTATGGGACTAACTAGGTCTATTATGTACATATAATTTCTGTCTTTAGACAGAAGATTCTGTCTTTACTTTCAAGAATAATGTGACAATGTTGTTGTACTGACCTGATCAACAATTTCATGAAAAAGAGTGAGAGAGGAGCGCCTGGGTGGCTCAATGGGTTAAGCCTCTGCCTTCATCTCAGGTTATGATCTCAGGGTCCTGGGATCGAGCCCTGCATCAGGCTCTGTGCTCAGTGGGGAGCTTGCTTTCCCCTCTCTTTCTCTGCCTGCCTCCCTGCCTACTTGTGATCTCTCTCTCTCTCTCTGTCAAATAAATAAATAAAAAATCTTAAAAAAAAAGTGAGAGAGAGCTAGAGAAAGCAGGGGAGAGAGATTGAGTTGTAGCATGTCAAGAGTAATTTTTGTCCAACCCAAATGGTGATTGGTCTTTTATTTGTTTCTAAATCATTTTTGGTAATTTTTACATATTTTACACACAGAGTATTATCAAATTCCTCTTTACATGAAATTAATCATCCCATAAGCATCTCATTTGAAGATGAAATTGGCTGTGAGCCCTATTAGTTCATAAATTTTAAATCCAAATTAAAGGCCAAATCCTAAGTGGGGCCTTGGGAAGAGAAACGAGCTTATAGGAAGTAATATTTAAGCATGCAGTTGTTAGAACATATTTGGGCCACTATTTAACTTGAATATATTTGATGAAGTTTATTTTTTTTATATACTAATTTCATAAATGGGCATGATGTTGACACAAAAGAAATTTAGGTGTTTAATTCAGTTGTGTATATAAAATAATACTGAACCAAAGATGAGCATTTTTTCAACTTAAATATTTCCTTCAAATCTTGTCTTCTGCTATCTCTTATGAATATGCTTGTATCTTATTGTAAATACATAGGATGAGTGGACTGTTGTATAGTTAGTTCTTTCATTTTGAATCCCTTAACGGGCCATAAAATGATCCTAATTCATCAAACTGAAAGGATCTGTATAGTACTAACATGACCAAAACAACTGATACAGTGTTATGCTATCTTGGACAGGTTTGCCCACCTGAGATCAATATCAATTCAATACCACACCAATGTTTCCACTGTTAAATTTACTTTTTTTTCTTAGTATTTTACGCAGGTTTATAATTTCATAACTGTATTTTGCACAATTTATGCTAATAATTGTGATAACCTGTTGGGCTCAAAATTGCAACTTTCAAGGATTTATCTCATTTGACAAGCATATCCCAAATCTTTCTCTAAGAGTGATGTTTCTTGTGTTTAATTAGACTATATGGTTTTTTCCTATTGAAAGCTACTAATCTCGGGAGAAAGATCAGTTAAGGCCCTAAAGTTTTTAGTAGACAACTTAGTTCAGTATTTTATTTTTATCACTCATTTATTTTGGGATAAAATGCAAAACCCAAATAACTGCAAGAAACAAACCAAAACATGTCATTCCATGTAAAATGTTGTGTTCCATGCAGGAAAGGGAAAAGAAGATAAAATGAAGGTAAAAAGGGAATAAATAGAAGCCAAATGAAATAGAAGCAAAGAGATTATAGATAGTCGCACTAGACAAAGAAATAAAAACAAAGAAGGAAAAACAAATTTCACTGAGGGATATTCATTCATCTAATAAATGACCAATTATTTCTTTTCTATGCATAAATATTTTTAAGTCCTACTATTCAAAATGTACTATATCTTAGGCACTAATAAGTAAAATAAGGATCTTGCCCACAAGATTTTTTACCTAATAGTGAAGATCTTTTACTCAATAATGAGTAAAATAAGGATCTTGCTTTTAGGATTCACTTACAGAGGTTAGTCATGCTCATAAATATCAGTACGGAAGACTGGGAAGGGGAGGAGGGAATTACTTCCCACAGAGATGGAAGACAGAGGATTGCATAGATTGCGGCATGTCCAAAAGATTTTTCAAAGTCCTTTTCAGAGTTTTCCCATCTTAAGGGTGGGAGAGTTGAGGATGGATCATACCTAGAGATAAGAAAAAGAATACCTGATAATCCATAAAAGAAAATTTTACCATCAAATATGGTTAGAAAAAGAAAAGTAATTTTAACTATGTTTAGAATAAAACACTTTTTATTTAAAGTGTATAAGTATGAAATATCTTACAGATAAACATGCCATTTGATTTAAAATATTACTAAGCTTTATTTACCCAAGTAATTATAAAATAGTTAACTAGTTTCCAGAAGTTTCAGCTCCACTATAAGGGTTCGAGATGGAAGTAAACTAGTAAAAAAGGAATGCCTGCCGGCTTCTGGGATGCCTGAGTGGCTCAGTCAGTTAAGCATCTGCCTTTGGCTCAGGTCATTCCTGATCCTAGGGTCCTGGTATTGAGCCCCACATTGGACTCCTTGCTCAGCAGGGAGGCTGCATCTCCTTCTGCTTCCTGCTCTCACTGCTTGTGCTCTCTCTCTCTCTGACAAATAAATAAATAAAATCTTTATAAAAGAAAAAAAGGGTTGCCAGATTCTGATGTAACAGTCATGAGAAGAGGTCAAGATTTCTTTAGATAGAGCCAGAGGTGGGAAAAAGAGTGTGAAATGCCTGTGTTCTGGTCACATCCATCTTGGTCGAAAGATGTCTTGAGACTGAATCTTATTTTTCCGACATTCTCCCAGACAAAGGCCTCAGCAATTGGCCCAGCAGTCATCCTCTGAGGAACAATCTGAGGAAAAAGAATCCTTAGACAATGATTGCTTGGTCTGGGACGGATGAATGGATGGATAGTTGGTACCACGTCCATCTTCGTTGACAATATCCAGTGATTATAGTATTTTTAAAAAGGTTTAAAATATGCCTTATAATGAGTGCTCAATTTGACTACATTATGTGATTAGGCTAAGGAAAGCATCTACGAAGCAGTCCTGGCAGACAGTCTTCAACAAAGAGTGAGTTTGGGGGCGGGGGGGGGGCGAGGAAATGGATGCAGTAAGTATAGAAGATCTTTATGTGAGTATTGTGAAAAAGAGACAGAAAAAGACGAGGAGAAAATTTTGAAAGGAAGTCCAAAGTTTTAAGCCTGTGTGAACAGGGAGAAATTCAAAACTCAAAGGGAGAGAGAGGAGGGCATAACTGTTGCCTCAAGGCATAGGAATAAAGAAGAGCATGAAATCAAGAGCAAAGGAAAGGGTGAAGATGAGATAGGATAGATGCTTCTGCTGCTATTGAAGCATCTATTGAAGGAAAAATAAATATGAATAAAAGATAACAGTGGAAAGACACAAAAGTAAGAGACTGATGAGGTTTTTCCATTGGCATCCGCCACTAGACTACCCACTGAGTTGGGCTTTAGATTTGAGGATAGACATGGGGACTTCAGGAAAGCAGTCAGGATTTTTAACATGCTTTGATGAATGGAAAATGACTAATTAGAAACTAAGTAAGAGGATTACCATGCAATATCAGGACTGGATGATTAAAGAAACAAGAAATATAGCACCAATGTTTTAGTAAATACTTATGTGCAGGATATTAGACTAAGTTTTGTTATATTTAATCTTTGATATGTTAAAGAAAAACAATCAGAATGTTTAAAAGTCTGAAGGACTCGAAAAGCTTTAAAACGTGATGGATCCCCAAATAAAGCTAGTCCTGTTTGGGACTTCTCTCAGCACAGGGCTGTATGTGGAAGAAACTCAATACCAACATCTCTTCAAAACTCCTCAAAATTATCTTCCTGAAGTCATCCTGCATTCTTTTTTTTTATCTCCCCTACTCTTTCTCTCAGACTCTTCCTTGTAGAATGTAAATCAACATGATTTTACTTGCTCATTTCTTTTCCTCCCTCTGTTCATTTATCCTAGGCTTTACAGATGCCTGAACCACAAATGGTGTTTTCCACCTTTGAAGTACACATTGGAAAATGGGGAATTTTTTTGTAACTGTAATTTTTTTGTTATCAATATATTATCTGTCATCTCCAAATTCAACTTTTTTACCTGGTCCCTAAACATGCATCTGGGCCTTTTAAGTATTTTGCTTTGGCAGCTGGCATTGACATTAAACTTTGCCTGTAGAGGGTTCTGGAGAAACAATGCAGAAAAAAAGGTTTTCTTCCTGGTTCTGGTGCGCGTGCGTGGTGAGCTTCTGCAAGTGTGGGTGGCTTCTCCAGCATCCAGTTCCTGGGGTACATGTGGCTTTCTCCAGCACCTGAGACTTGCATGGTAGCCAGCGGTACTCAGTGGCCAGCTGCTGCATCTCCTCAATTATGTATACAGTGTCTCCATGAACACTTCCACGAACAGCTTTCCCTGGGACCCAGACAGCACATTTCCCGCAAGCTCCAGAAGTCAGACTTCCATCAAGTTCCAGCGGCACCATGACAAATTCTTAGCTTTCAATAACCTATGGGTGCTCTCTCCAATAACATCTGGATCTCAGCCTTGGGTTGTCTATCTCAGGCACAAGGGAAGTGGCTGCTTCATATCTCTGATATATATATATATATATATATATATATATATATATATATATATATCAGTATATCAATATATCAAAATATATATCAATATATATATATTTTAAGATTTAATTTATTTATTTGACAGAGAGAAAGAGCTTGCAACCACAAGCAGGGGAAATGGCAGTCAGAGGGGGAAGGAGAAGCAGGCTCTCTGCTGAGCAAGGAGCCAGATGAAGGACTCAATCCCAGGACCGCAGCATCCTGACCTGGTCGAAGCCAGGTGCTTAACCAACTAAGCCACCCAGGCACCCCTATTTCTGTATTTTTTAGAGTTCTTTTTATTTATTAGTTTATCTTCTGTTACTCCAATCCCATTATAGTTAATAATTATTTTTATTAAAATTTACCTGTTCAAATTACTTGTGGTCTCTTCACTCACTCATGAAATCATATCTAAAGAAATATGAGAGTTCCCAAGAAGTTATAATCTTCAAATATCAAGTTACTCTTTGCATAAACATTGTTTTTCACACAGGAAATGACTCAAATGCATCTGACCGATTCTCTAACCAAATAACTTAGAAACAAGACAGAATATATTTCATAACTAGATACTTTCATTTCCTAAATCCAAACAATCAGTTTTATAATGCCAATAGCTGAACCACAAATTCCTGTCTTATATTAAAGACCACGTAATGGATTGTGGAGAGGATTGAATGAGAAAATGTCTGTATAACAGATTTTTTTAATGACAACATTCTCAGAATACCTCTCAGAGAAAGAGAACGATCTTTGTTTTAGAGGCCCCCTAATGTGTTTGCTTATTTTTGAAAATGAGACCTCCTTATAGCTCCATTGGCAAATGAATCAAAGAAATAGCTAAACTGTTTTGTTTTGTTTTGTTTTGCATAAAACAGGATCAGTTAGAAGGAGCTAGAGAGAAAGGGAGAAAATGTTAAAGTGAGAGGGAATCCCAGGAACAAGGCAGGAGGCTACAGCCCAAATAGAAATTACCAGTGGAAATTCCACCATCATTGTCCCAAAGCACCAGTAAATCTGCTACTTTCATACTTTAGTTGGAGTATTTGGCATCAAGGCAGTCTGGCAAAGCAACATGGAAACAATAAAGGGAAAGCACACACACAAAGAAAAGTGGCTACAGAGAATTCCAGATAACAAATGTTGAACACATTTTACAATGACTGACAAGAAGAAAATATTCAGTAAATATTAATTTATTTTTCTGATTTGAAGTATACAATGTAATCTCTGATCTTGGGGAGCTAACCAATTGGTTGAGATTTCAATGATTACAGGCACAAAATAATCAGAAAAAATATGAAGCATACAGTAATCATGTGGTATACAAATTATAGGTGTTACAGAATTCAGACAAGTCAGGGATCAATGGAGAAAAAATTCTGAATTAGAGTGAGTAAGGAATTTGAATAAAGCCTTGTATATATTTGATGTCCATATTTCATAATAATTCCATTTTTAAAAGATTTTATTTATTTAGTTGACAGAGAGAGAGAAAACAAGCAGGGGGAGTGGCAGAGAGAAAGGAGGAAGTAGGCTCCCTGCTGAGCAGGGAACCCGATGCCAGCCCAGGACTCCAGGATCATGACCTGAGCTGAAGGCAGAGGTTTAACCAACTGAGCCGCCCAGGCACCTGTCATAATAATTCCACAGGGAAGAAGCGTAGGAAGTGTATTCTAAGTGAGGGTAATGAAGAAGGAAGAAGATAAATGAACATGTTTCGCACATCTATTGGGATACCAAACTGAATCTGCGCTTGACTGGGTAACCAACACGAAGTCATTCTAGTTTTTTGAGCAGTAGAGCAACACGTTGTAGAAAAGACGATCCGCAAAGGGTTATCAGGCTAAATCATATTGAAGAGAGAAAAACTGAGAGGAAGCTGGAGTCATTGAGTCTGAGATGATGAACATCTGGCCTTGTTTATTGGCAGTGAGAGTGGAAGCAATGAGTGGAGCTGGATGATGTTGAAATAAAATCACGAGCTGAAGAAATCATGGCTGGTATGGAATTGATGGCAATAAACAGAATAAATACAAAAGTACAACACAGTTGGGTGATAGAAACAAATTACCAGTAATTACTTTATGTTACTTTCTTTTTGCTTTCATTATGACTCATGTTTCTGCTTGATCGTCATCTAGTGCCACATGCAGGTCATATTCCCGGCAAACGGAGGAACTATTTTACTGCGCCCAAGAACTGGCTCCCAGGGCTCCAGCTGTTTTCTAATCCACGCACACTGATCACTGAGCTGTGGTGGGTACAATTCCCTTGTCCTGAAGAAAGGGTTTAAAATAAGTCAGAACCTCCCCCCATGTGCGAGCAAAGCAAGACTTTTTTACTTCCCAGAGGCTCTGTTTCTCAAGAAAGATGGCTACTTTCTATATCCATTCTCACTCTACCAATGTGGGCAAACTGGTTATCGACCCAGGTGCTATCTTGGCCTCTCAAGAACTAAATTAGGTTCTTTAGGGAGTGAGTTTCTGAGAAGGCCGAGCTTTCTGCACTCATCATTCTGTGGTTCTTTCCAATAAAGCTCTGTCTTAGGCTGTGGCCCGAGATAATGGCCCTTTTGTCAGACTTTAAGATTAGTCTAGATCAGCTCTGCAATGAAAGGATAGGTGAAATACATAACTAATTTAAAGTTTGCCAATAGTTATATTAAAAAAGTTAAATAGGTGAGATTAATTTTAGCAATATATCTTAACCCAATATAGCTAAATGTTACATTGACATGCTACCAATATAAAAATTGTTGATAAGATATTTCATATATTTTTCCTATTAAGCCTCCAAAATTTGGTGTGTATCTTATACTTTTAGCACATCTCAATTTGGACTTGCCACATTTTCAAGTGCTCAATAGACACATGTGGCTAATTACCCTTCACTATAGTGAAGAGTAATTCTAAATTATTTTTTAAGACAGATATAAAGAAAATGCCATTTAAACATGAAATTCCAATTTCTTCTTGCAAGTTACTACCTAACTTTGAATTCTCTTATTGTCTCTTAATTCTCTGACATCCTCTTATCTCTGCAATCATGCCTATCTTTCTATCTGATGAAAACTTGTGAGAATACATAATAAACACCATGGTTCTCTGCCCAGATCCCCTCTTTAGGGCCAGGACACTTATCCCCCTGGGCTTGGGAATATGGCTGCCTCTCTGCCTAGGTTATATTACGCGAAGTTATGGGGAGCTGCCTTCCCGAGGATTATGTCCTCTCGGTGGTCAAATCACGGACTGATGCCAAATCACAGACTAATAAGAAGACACAAGCCTGTCCCCCTTTACTCCATTTGGACAACTCTTAACTCCTGAGGACTCCTGAGGACATCTCAACTCCTGAGGCCCCGTATGGTAGACTGGGCTTCCTTTGCAATCATTCCACAGGTCAGTGTCTCCCTCTGCCCCATCCTGCCTTCTTTCCTTCCCTATAGGTATTATCTCTTGAGAACAACCTCTCTCTATCCCCAACCCCATCCACAAACTAAACCCTGCTTGCATCTCTCCACCTCAGGGCCTGTTTCCATTAAGAGAGAATATAAATAGTAGCCTCTCTTCTGCAAAAGCAAAATTATAGGCTGCTTTTGAAGGGAGAAGAGGGAAACTCAGGAGTCAGGCTTTGGTTCATTTCTGTGCATTATAACTCTTCTTCCCCAGATGTGAACAAGGTCAGAATTCTCTCTGGCCCTCCGTCTCTTTCATATCTGTTCAGCCTCATTATCTTTCTTTTCCCGTATCACATCTCACACAGAGGTAAAACTGACAAATAAAAAGTATGGTAAAAAAAGCGGGGGGGTTAATCCTTATTGGGTTGAAGTATAAGAAGTGGAAATCAATCCTGTTGAAGAGAGAAATCTAGATTCCCCCTTGTCTTAAAACTTGAGCTTGTCTGCCACATTAAGGTCCTTAACTCTCAAATATCTAAGATTATTCTCCTGGGGGATGTTGACTTTTACTATTTCTGCCTCAGCCTTCTTCGATGACTTCCTACCTCTGTCTTTTACACACACACACATGTATATTCATTCAGTTTAATGACAATTCATTCTGTACAGCATGGCTGATGATTCTGTTCCAGACCTTACAAAGTCATAATGAATTGGTTATTGTTATAGATAAGACCATTATAACCCAGGAATGTGGGAGAAGGAAGCCGTCATTTCCATTACTTCTCTTACATTGTAAGTCCCATTAATAAGATGAGGTAATCAGTTCTTAGATGTGAATTGAGAGTTAAGAGACATTGATTCTCCATCTCATTTGGTCTCTTACTGAAGTTTTTTGTGACTGGTTTAATAACTGAAGTATTCTACTATTTAAATGTAACACAGACTGTAGCAATATAATGATTAAAGCACTTTGTGTTCCAGAAAAACTTTTCTAGCCTGCCCATTCAAGTTAGAAGATTGGGTAAAATCTTACACAAGGTAGGCAATGTGTTTTTTTTTTTCTTCAAAAATAATGCTGCTTCTTTGGTCTTAGTAAAATTCAGAGAGGTGGTAGGAAAGAATGGTAGGGCAAATGGGTATTTTCCTAAAGTATCCTAGAAAATATGTTTTTTCTTGAGTATTTTTATTGTGTCTATAACTAAGATATAACTATGTTAGAAATACTGAAGCCATGGAAGTTTCTGTGCTTCAGTGAAATATTAGTTTTAATGCTATGGTAATACTCAATACACAACACTGAGAGCTCTGTGACCAGGGGTTTTTCAAAGGAGGGACATCACATTTAGTGAAGGACAAATTGTGGGAATCGCAGGATAAGGAGATTCTGGCATAAGTAATATTTCAGGCCCTGAAAACATATTTGAGAGTATGTAATAATACACATTGGTTATTTCTTTTAGGTGATTAAAAGCAAAACTAGAGTAAGCCTTCTTGCAGTCAAGCATGACCCTCCCTGCATGCAGCAAAGTGCTTTTCTTTTGCCTTCCATCGGGAGATGGAGGTTTACATGGGCGAGGGGAATGTTGCTCCTTTTTCTTGTGATAGTAGGAATGAGGTTACTAAAGAATAAAAGAGACTACCTCAATCTCACAGAAGTTTCTTTAGCCTTCAGTATTCATCAGGACAGAAATTGTGAGTTTGAGCTCACGCCTCACTGGAACTTGTTTTTGTGGCATCATGTTGTGGGCCAATAAATTAATACCTGAGTAGCTTTTGTGGTCCCACAGAATCCACCCTCTTCTGCTTTTCTTTTCTCTTGCCCACTGCTTCCTTCATCCTTCTTTACAGCTCCCTCGTTCATGATAGTTCATCAGTGTGAACCTGGATGAGGAGACATCTGGTGGTCCAGACAGCCCCCACAGGCTTTGCAGAGCCCACAGGCACCCATACAACTCCTTGCCTACATCAGCTTAGCTTTGCCATTCAAATTTTGTGATGCCAGGCCATTCACCGAGAGCATGGCAAATCACTTGTCAAAAAATAGGCCCATAATTCTGGCATAGGTGTGTGTGTGTGTGTGTGTGTGTGTGTTTGTGTGTGTGTGTTTTAAACTACAAGTTACTGGAAAAATGATCGGAGTGGAATGCAATGTTGATTAGATTACATGTTCTTTAAATTTTCACTAACTAGAATGTCAAAAAAAAGTAGACATGGAATTGTACTAATTTCCACTTTACTAATCTGTAAAACAGATACTTGTCATAAAGATCGGGTAATCTTTCCTCAGTTCTCAGGAAAAAAATGAGTGAATTGCTGCAGTAAAGTCTCCTATTACTAATTCTCCATGTTATAATGAACAAAACTGAAAGGCACACGTAAGCAGTAGCACAAGGATTAAATGACCATTGTTAGATAACAATGGTTAATATCTGTTGTTTGACAATAATGAGCTTAACCCTTTACTGGTCACACCTTGGAGGTGTTCTCCTTGAGCATTATCTAGCCTGGACCCACTTTGAGCAGTAGGTGAGCTCTATATCATCAGTGTCTATCATTCATTCATTCATTCAGACAGCAATATTATTAAGCACCTATTTTATCCGAAGCGCTGCTCCTGAATCCTTAAGATAAATTAGTGAAACAAACCAAAATGGAGCTATATGTGAGTGAAAGAGGAATAAACAGTAGAAGTAATACACACATACGTCCAGGTTATAGGATGTTGGGAAATAGTAAAATCTATGGGGAAAAAAAAGACAGGTACACTGAAAAAAAAAACCCTGGAGATGGAGGGGGGTCAATTTTGAATGAGTGATTGACCCTCATTGAGAAGAAAACATTTGAATGAGAACTTCAGTCCATGTTGGTAATGTCTTTCCTATTTTCTCATCCAAAAATCACTGCTATCATCTTTCCTGATACCATCTACTAGACACATGAAAAAATTTATGTGTAGGTTTAATACTATATAGATCAAGGTCAAGGCCAGTGCTTTTTTTTGTGATGACATAGGTTTTATCTCTTGAAAACCCAAGAGACCTGCTTGCTCATGATAGCAGTAGGTAAGTTCCTGAATGATGTGACATGAGATGTTCTACTGAGAGTTTTGGATCCTCTTCCAGTTCCTTTACTGTTTTAAAATCTGGGGTGCCTGGGCACTCAGTGGATTAAACCTCCCAATCTTGATTTTAGCTCAGGTCACAATCTTATAATGGAATGGCCTACCAAGTATGAGGTACACTGGAAGTGCAGCAGTCTGCTTCAGGATGGAGGAATATTTTATCACTAAAATTGTTCAGAATTACAGTGTAATAAAAAAGCTGATGGATTTTAGTGGCTTTTATTACTGTTTGTAAATATGTTACAGATAATGCTCTGCTTTCCTTTTCTGTTTCCAGGAAAGACTAGGCTTACCACACCCCACTGAGGAACCCAATGCTCTGAAACATGTATTTCCAGAATTTCTATTATATATAAACCTACGTAAACTTTTCCTGCCTCTTCTTCACGAAAAAGGGATTATGCCATGTATACTAAACAATAGATTGTTGATGCTTTCCTTGTCAATAAATGTAGACCTACATCATCCATCTTGATATGTTCCATATGGCTTTGTCTAATTTCCTTTGGACGGGTTTTTAGATAGTTTTCAGTTTCTTGATATTGTAAACTGAGTTTCAACAAAAGTCTTAAAAAAAGGGGAGAAAGATACTGAGAACAGATGTCATCCACTATATCAGACTATTTAGTGGAGAAAACCTGCTATTATCCATCCTATGAATTTGCGGATGTATTTCTTAAACTTCTGAAATTATATGAAAAATCATATGGCTCTATATTTCTACTACTGTAAATACTCCTCTCCTACAACGTGTCCTCAATACTATTTGAAGGTACATGGCAAAACCCGTTATGTGTACTACAATTCTTATTCTGGTCATCCTAGATGAGATCTCTCAACTGCTTGTTTTGTGAGATGAGGGCAGGAATTTCCCTGTGTTTCTTCACCCTCCTCCACTTTCCAACTTCTAGTCTATGTAAATCCAATTCTGTTCAGTAATAAATAATTTTAATTGATAATTTCTTACTACAAAAAAGCTTTCATGATTTGTCTATAGTGAATTATAAAAATTTAAAACCAATGAACACTCAAATGATTGTGAATATGTAGGTATGCTTTTGAGCTAAGTAGTTTGATAGGATTATCATCCTCTGTGAGTCCAATAGTACTTTTTATGTTGATCAGTAGAGAATGTTCTTAACAATCTACTTTTACATTCCATCAACCTCCTCCATCTGTTTTGTGACTATTGGGACTCTTATTTATAAATGGCATGAACAACAACTCCAACTTAGAAAAAAATAGTTACTCAAAAGAATAGATCTAACTTCAGAAATGGCAAGAGACAAGTGCTCACACACTGTTAGCATCTGGTTTCCAAAGACCCGATTCTCCATTTCTTGGTTCAGCTTCATTCTCCTCTGAATGGTAACTGTAATACTTCACTCTGTCATTTTGCTGAAATACACCCTCAAGCATCTTTCTAAGAAAGGATATTTGGGCTGTAAACTTTCTGAGTTCCCACTCATCTGAAAATATATTTATTTTATCTTCATGTTCAATGGGTTTCTCGCCTAAGTAGATTCTAGCTTGATGAACATTTTCTCTCAGAACTCTGAAAACAACGCTCTTTTATTTTGCAGCGTCTAGTTGGGAGATGTTTGTTGTTAGCCTAATTCTTCTTTTGTAGAAGACTTGTTTTTCTCTCTGGAAGAATTAAGAATTTTTTCTTTGAAATTAATATTCTGGAATTTCACAATTATGTGTCTAGGTGTGAGTCTTTTCTCAAATGTTGTGCTAGGCATTTTGTGGGCCCTAGAGACATGTTTTCTTCTTCAGCATTGGGAAATTCTCTTGTATTTATTCTGTATAACCCTTATTCCTCTGCTTTCTTTGATCTTCTTCCTCAAACTCCTACTAATTGGATTCTGAACTGGCTGGGTTTATATTCTATGTCTCTTATCCTCTCCATCATATTATTCCTCTTGTATGTCTGTTCAGAGAGATTTCCTCAGTTTTATTTCCTAAAACCTACAATGATTTTTTTTCTAACTTGGCGATCATATTTTTATTATGTAAGAGTTTATTTGAATGTTACTTTTTCATAAACTGGCATCCAGTTGAATCTCAATGAAGATACTAATTCAAGCTTTTTAAATTTTTTGTTTTTTGTTTCAGCTTTACTGAGGTATAATTGACAAGTAAAATTGTGAGACTATTAAGGTGTACATCATGCTAATTTGATATACATATACATTGTGGAAGGATTCTTCCTATCTAGTTAATTAATATATCCATCACCTCATATATTTATCTTTTTGTGTGTGTTTGAGAACATTTAAATTCTATTCTAAGCAAATTTCAATTAAACAACACAGTGTGACCACCTATAGTCACTACAATTTACATAAATCCTCAAAACTTATTTAGCTTATAGCTGAAAGTTTGTATTCTTTACCAAACTCTCCCTATTTCTCCCAAAAACCACTTTTCTACTCTGTTTCTAGGAATTTGACTTTTTTCCCCTCTTTTTTTTTTCTTTTAGCTTCCACATATAAGTGATAACGTGCAGTATTTGTCCTTCTCCATCTAGCTTGTCTCACTTAGCATAATGCTCTCCAGGTCCATGTTTTTGCAAATGGCAGGATTCCTTCTTTCTCACTGAGTAAAATTCCACTGTACATATATGCCACAATTCCTTAACCATTAGTCTTTGGATGAACACTTAGGTTGTTTCCATATCTTGGCTATTGTGAATAATGTTGCAATGAACACAGGGGTGTGGATATCTCTTTGATATTCTGTGTTCATTTCCTTTGGATAGGTAGCCAGAAGTGCAATTGCTGAATTCAAACTTCTTTAAAGGTTGTCTTCTGTTCTCAGAATTATCTCCATGGTCACTTTTTCTAATTTCCTTGACTTTTTTTTCCCCTTTTTATTCTTCTTAGTGTCTTCACTTTTGCTTTCATGTTTTAGGGTTTTGATTCTTTTTTTTTTTTTAAGATATTTTCCTGCCTACTGCTTCTTGGTTTTTGTGGCAGATATAAAAATTAGGTAAGAATGGAGAGACCCTACTATGCAGGCAGGGTTTGTTAGCTGATGGGTTTTGTTTAAGGACAAGAGGTCGGGAAGCCAATGAGCTGGAAAACTGAATTTATTCTGTTGCACTGACTCTCAGCTAGCCACATCTAGCACCCTCTAGTAAGACTTTAATATGGCATAAAATGAAATCTCTTATTTTTTATCTGGAATAAATGCTCAGCTGCAGAATTGTTCTGCATCCACAGGTAAAGAGTCTATGTATGGATGTTCAACTAGTTATTTCCCTTCATTGCAACCTCATTTCTCTCTCCTACCATCAGTGATGAATGCTATCTCAGTTCTGGAACTGTTTCATGGAAGTTCCTTTCTAGGTGTGTCCCAGGCAGTTGCTATTTCTTTTCTGCTTCATCTGCTGATGACACTCTCCATTCCCTCCATCGTTGTATGTCTTATCCTTTCATGCCTTTATGATCAGTCTAACAGAGTTTTAGGCAAAGAAATTGATGTATATGTTCAGTCTACCATCTTGAACTGGAAATTTCTTCAAATCTTTTGTAAAATGTTTAAAATGTGACTCAGAGTATTTCTCCCCTCTTCCCAAGTATTACCATAATTTGAGGTGAATTAAGTGCCCAGATAGACCTCCTAAATGACACCAGAGCCTCTCACTCTTTTGCCTACTGCATTGCTAGTTACTTTCACTCCTTTCATCTACTCCAGCTACCTACCTGCATATCTGCACAAGGATACAGGGCTTTGTCAGCACCTTGGACTGAAATCTTAAATTGAAACATACTGCTTTCTGGTAACAACTTTTTTTAATTCCCACTCTATCACTCAGTTACTACTACAACACTTACTTTTGGCCTCATCAAGATACATTGCTTATTAGCCTATTTAAGTTCTTCCCTCTGTTTCACCTCCTCCTAGATCTAGCCTCAATTCCACAACCCATCGCTGTACCTATATATACTCTTCTGTCAGAAACTTAAACATGAACCAATCAAATTGTCTTATAGAGTAAGACTTTCTGGGTTCATCTCCCATCTCTACCACCCACATGACTTATGAACATGAGTCATAAGCTGTGTGACTTTGAAGAAGTTACTTAAATTTTCTGTGCATCCATGTCCTCATCTTTAAAGTGAGAATAATGATAGTACTAATGTTCTCAGGATGAGATGAGACAGTTATATATAAAGTGATTAGAAAAGAGTTAGGCTCAATAAAATATTCAGTAAACATTAGTCAGTAGTAATAATATTCTCTAATTTAAAAAATTAATGAAATACCAGTGTGCTTTAATAACTTATATTAGCATATATAAAATGCTTGAACAATTTATACCATTTAATCAGTCTTTCTTGATTAAGCATTTCTAAGGAGATGTAATATTTACATTTTTAAGCTACATCAAGGCACCTCACTTGCAATCATATACTTAGGTACCTTTTGACCCCATGGAAAAAAAAATCTAACGTTCAGAACTACCAATAACAGGAAGAAGAGAAATTTTTTTTTTTAAAGAATGAAATGTTTTCCATCATAGTGGATTCTTAAGCACGTTCTCCACGTATGCGGCGTGCTAGCTGCTAAATAAATGGGTTATTTCTCCAATTTTTTTCTAATCCAACTTTGATTGTTAACTCTCTGCCCATCCAAGGAGAACTTGCCCTAATTATTATATTTAGAACCACTGACATCTAATTATAACATCTATTAAGGTAGTGGGTACCAATTACAAACTCGGAAGTATGTCGACTCATATTTTCCCTTACATAACAATTGTGGTTTTAGGAAATAGACCAGATTCAAAGTCATTTAAACTCTGTCAATTCTCATTGATGCTGTTATGCCACTTCTTTCAGATCTATAGTTATGTGATAGCTATTATGAGCTTTGAAGATCTCAAGAATCCTTTCTTTACTTTGGATCTCAAAATCTTTTTGATGATGGGATTTTGCTTAATCTCTTAATTTAAACAAGTCCTTGAAGGAAGACCTTTAAAACTCCAGGCAATGTATAATTATTGCTCTAACTTCCAGACCCCCACCATAACAGAACTCTAACCAAATTAATATTTTGGACACTATCCCTGTAGAAATGAGACTGTGGTCTTTTAAGACAAGCATAAGAACATTCTCTGAAGATGTGAGGTTTGTACATATTTTAATGATAGTGATTCTACCATCATACCTTTAAAATATCTCTGAGTAGAAAATCAGTGAGATGTCAATTAAATTAAAAAAAAAACATTTATTACTATTGAATCAGCTTCAGGAGGTATTATAGAGAAGCAATGTAATATGCTAATATTGGGTCCTACTGGAATCTTGGGCAAGTTATCTAATTTTTCTGGGCTCCATTTTCTAATCAATAGAATGAGTTTTGGTTATGAGTTAAATGAAATAATGTATCAAAACTCTTTATATACACCACTGAACTGGAAATATTTATTTAATCTAAGGAATCAGATGGGCACACATGGCCTTTTTAAGAGCAAATTCTTATTTTGTTTTATAAAAATCAAGGCTCCACTCTTGCCCTCATACTCATACACCTTACTTATCACTTGTCCTTAAATAATCTTAATCTTAGATTTTTAGTTCATAAATGTATCTCTCTTTTTTTATTCACCTACCCCCAAATAAAAAGACAGCAACCCTATTTATGCCTTCAGCATGGTCTTACCCCATTCACTCTCTATGAGTGTATCACTGGGTGTGTTTTCTAGGAAAACATCTAAATCAAACTCATTTTTGGCAGACACACAATGGCTATCGCTAAATAGTTCTAGAACTCTGTTTTAGTAAGCTAAAGATTTATGTTATGGTTAACTTTCCCAGTGGGCTTACCAGAATGTAGTCATATTCCAAACGAAGCCTTAGAAGTCCCATCTTTGGGAAAAGCTCAGTTGAGCGTCTACCCTCTTAATTCTTGCTCTTAGTTTCTTACAGGCTGAAGTCATACTTTCCATTTTTGTTGCATTTGAATAGATCCAGGTCACTTTCTGAAAAAAGTTCCAATCCTGACCAAAACTAGACCTACTTTATGGCTTACAAACATGGTATGTGGACTTCGTGAATCTCCTCCTGGGTCCATGCTGACCTAACAGCCAATCGCAAGTCTCTTTCCTACTAAGCACGAACACGGCCTAAGTCTCATTCTCAGCCAGAGTTCCAGAAAGAGAAAAGAAACTAGTATGCATGAACTTGCCTGTCCTGCTTTTATTAAAAAGTAAGCTCCCTGGAGACACAGGCTGAGGCTTATTCATATGTGTTTTCCTGACAAACATGCTGATTGATGTTGATTCACTGTATAAAATAAGAATGGTAGTCAGCTTCCTTAATATTTAAAAAAAAAATGTTAGCCTAAAGCATTTTCATATTCACTCTGAAAGAAGAAAAAACCAGTAAAGATGTTGTAATATTAAAAGGACCCAAATTTTTGTGGAAGTCTCTGTTTGGATGAAAGCTAGAACACTTACAGAGTATCTCAGAGGGATGGACATGTGAAGCTCTATTAAAGTAACGTGTAGCTAACCCATGGAATCACATGGAAAAACTCTTGACATTTTTACTTCTGTAGTCAGTCTCATTTTTTTAAAAAACAGTTTAAACCAGTTAGAATTTTCCACAAGTTGAATTTGAATCACCAACCTTCCAAGGAAAAAAATAAACAAAACTAAGTAAACATATTTCAGCCTCAAAATTTCCCCCACTCACTCACAGTTTCAACTTAAATTTTTTCCTTTTAAAGCACCCCAATTTCTCTATAGAACCTATCAAAGGAGTCCTATCAAAGGAGTCTCTTGTGGATACCCACATTTGCCTGTAATCCTAAATGGTACTCAGACCAGACACATGTTGGTGCATTTTTAATTGCTAAAGCGAATAGTATTCATTTTAATTACACCCTCGTCATTTATTACAGTCACTCTTCAGAATGCGAAGTCTTGGAAATAACATACTAAAAAGTACTTGTGGACTCTGGAGCTTTGGCAGGCTGGGACAGAACTTCTGAGAACATGTTGTGTGAGTTTTCCAAAGGAGGCAATCAATCTGAGAGGACCCACACAGGAGCTGTTCATTTGGAACCTAGCTGGTGGCTTTTATCTCTGATTTGAGGATCTCACCAACAATGGATATGCCTGCAAGTAAAAAGCATAACATGGACTTTACTCTAAATCATTGCTTCAGTTTGTAAAGAGCTGGTCCCATCAACTGCCAAAGAAGGAGGCTCATCTAGAATCCGGGTGGCTTCATTTCTCTGCCAGTAAGTGCTTAATGACTCATTTTCCTCAACAGAATTTTCATAAGACTGGAATTCAGGGAGGGATGTCTGGAGAATGTCTGAAAGGAAGTTCACAAGCCACTGTCCTGCTGTTTGCTGGAGAAAGCCTCCCATGGTAGCTAGACCAGTTGATTAAAGCAAACAGCAACAGATTTCAATACTGTATCCTCATTACCTTTCATGAACAGCCCATGAAATGTCACCATGAAGTTTGTTTTAGTCAGGTTGAGAACATCATAAACTTCCAGAAAAGAAAATCATTAGTGGAAAACTAAAGACACAGTAGATTAATAATTGTGTTTTCTGTGGAACCACAGAATCTATCTGAGTGCCTTGCACTGAACCAGCCAGAATACTTCAAGAAATTGTTGTATGTATGTATTTTTTAAAAAATCAGTCAACCATTATTTTCTGATCTGTCGGGTCGACCAATTGCTTTGGAATTATATGGATTTAACCAAAATGAAATTTTAAAACTTACCTCTGTTTTCAAATGCTTTTTTATTTGTTTTAGAGGTTTTATAATTACTGAATGGTCTCTCTCGGAATATATTCTGAGATGGAAGCAAAAATAGCACTTTTGCAAAGCCATTTCCATTCTTCCAAAGGTCTTCTGGTAAATTATTCTTACTGATCTTTCCATCTTTCTGGCCTGTGCATACACACCTAACCCATACTAAATTTCACCAGATGGCATTTTATTTCTTTAAAGTAAAGCAGTCGTGGGTTTAGACAGTTGAATTTTTAAACTTCTGTATTTACTGAAAGTGCATATGGTGCTATATGGACAAAGAAATTGTGCTGAAAGAAAAACATTTCTATCCGCAAGTACCTCATAATCTCCCAGAGGAAGAAAAATGTGGAGTTATGGGAGTTATGTGGTGTATGTCTCACAAAATCTTATCTGACTTTAATTTTCTTTCTCTGCTAAAAAAATAGATATATGTATATTGTGAGTACCTGGAAGTTATACTATTTTAAATTCTTCTTTTGGTTGCAAATAAAAAGGTTACACACAATGCAATCGCTTGCCAAAGTGATCCATGAGTGATTTCTAGAAGAAAATGAAACATAAACCCGAACTTCTTAAAAAAAGAAAAACCCCGAAACCTCTGTATGTCAACGTAAGCAGATGTTGGTGTAGAATTTACAAGGATGAGAAGGCTATAAAACCTCCCTTGAGCCACTAACAGTTCATTCCAAGGCCAAGAACGCCCCCAAAATCTGTTTCTAATTTTACAGAAATCTTTCGAAATTTGGCACGGTATTCAAAAGTCCGTGGAAAGGAAAAAAAAAAAAAAAAACCTTGTCCTAGCTTCAGCTTCCAACTCTGAAGAGAGACTTGCTTCTTTTCAACGGTTTTCACAGATCCGGTGACCCACGCTCTGAAGTCAGAATTAGCTAACTTTCAAAAACATCTGGGAAAATGAAGGTTAGTATATGCAGCTTCAGGTATTGCTAAAGAAGGAGGACTGACTGGGTTGAGTTCGATCACAGTTTTCTATTGTTTAGAAGGTGAGGATTTGTACATAAGTATGTACTTCCTGGAGTGGGTTGGGATTGGGAGATTGTTCTAAATATACTGTAGAAACATTTGTCCTTGCAAAGCTGGGAGAATTCCAGCAATTATAGTCAGATCAGTGGAAAACAATCAAAGGCTTTGTGGGGAGGGAGAAATAGGATTTAGGTGTAAATAAAATCTTGCCATTTCTACTATTTAACAGAAACTGTGTATATGTCAATTTTCTCTGTTTTATGTAGACATGGTTAAAAATTGTATTTGGAGTTGCCACCTCTGCTGTGCTTGCTTTATTGGTGATGTGTATTGTCTTACGTCCTTCAAGAGGTAAGAATTTTCTCTGATTTGCCCTCTCTGCTTAGGATAATAGCTCGAAAAGTGCACTAATGCATGGTCATAAGTGATTGAACATTTCCTAAGTGCTTATTTCCCAAAGAAAGTCTGTTATTTCTAAGAAGATATGTAAGCTCACAGATGTGTTCTTGAGCAACCAGAAATACTGAGGAATTTAAGGCACAAGTAGGAAGAGATTCCTACTATTACTTCAGCAGTAGAAAAAACTAAGCACTATTCCGTATCACCCCACATCCCCCACAATATCTGCTAAATTGCAAGTTGGTACAGGCCTTTAGAGAAAATATTTTTAACTAACATTGCTTTTCACTATTGGATTACCTTATGAAAAGTAAAGATCAGTGCTAATGGAAAAATGACAACAGAACCTATGTAGTTTTGTATTATGAGACTTTCCAAACATGTAAGGAGGGAGTGGCAAATAGAGATCCCAGGAGTAGCTACAGAAAACGTGAAATTGTTGTTCTAGATGCAGTAGCAGTGACAGATCAGATTAGAAGACTATTATCAAGCAAGCATTAGGTTTACTGATAAATGGATCCTTTCAGAAGGTTAACATTGATCTCAATTTGTGCTAAGTTGGAAGATACTATGGACTGATATTGGGGCTAGTTTGAATTTAAATTAAGACTCTGTCCACAAATAATCCAGTGATTTTAGGAGAATAGGTTCTTAGGAAACAGTTGATGAAGAGAAGCTCAAATTCTAAAACAGAAAAAAATTACAACAAAAACAGGTCTTGTGCCTTAGGGTCTAGAGAAAAGGGGGAAAGTTTGTACTAATAAATGTTGAAAGCTTATGATAGCTAAGATGGGAAATATTTTTGGTTACAGACTGACGGTAAAGGAAGACCAATGGTAAGCCTTTAGCTAAAAAATGATCTGTTGCTTTAAAAAATCAAATATAGAGTGAAAAAAATGAAATATAGAAAAATATTTTGAAAAATTCAAATGCTAGTGGGATTTTCACACAATTACAAAATGGAAAAGTTAATTAATAAGATGAAAGCAGTGTTCCTATATCTTCGGTGTTAATCTTTAGTCCTTATTTCTGCTCTCTGCTGGCATTCGATGACTCTTTGCTGAGATGTGTGTGTGTACATCCATATTTTTCATGGTTTTTCAAGTTAAAATTGTTTTCAGAGCAGTGTCTCACCTCAATGGTTTGGGGCCATATTTCCCTCCTACGATTATCTGTCAGATGGTGGTTAAATCTAGTTGTATTGAATGCTAATCCATTAAAAATTAACTCTTTGTTTGGAAAGAAATTCATCAGTACTTGAAATTAACATTTTGCTTCTCAAAAATTAATGTTCTGAGAACAAAAGTATGTGGAAATTATTGTGAGCTTACCCCATGTCCACAGGCAAGATTGGATTGCAATGGGCATTTTGGAGTTAAAGCCATAATTTTTAATGAGAAACACTATAGTTATACATTGGTAAAAGATATATAAGTATAGGGGCGCCTGGGTGGTGCAGTTGTTTGAGCAACTGCCTTCGGCTCAGGTCATGATCCCGGAGTCCCGGGATCGAGTCCCATATCAGGCTCCCAGCTCCATGGGGAGTCCGCTTCTCACTCTGACCTTCTCCCTTCTCATTCTCTCTCTCACTCTCTCTCTTTCCTAATAAATAAATAAATAAAATCTTTAAAAAAAAGATATATAAGTATACAGCCCATAGAAAATTGTGTAATTATATACAATCTCAATCCTTACCTTCTTCCCAGGTTTAGACATGTATCTTATACACATTATACATGTTATAAACTACATATACTATAAAATCCCTGTCATTTGTAACATAGTTTTCTGTTTCAACCAACAGGATTATTCTCAGGGCAAAGTAATTTCCTGAAAGAGTCAAATAAATTAAACTTCACATAAAATTTTATTACTCATTGAGCAACAGAAAAAAATCACAAAAAGAACTCTATATTTTCTGTCTATAATATCATTCTCTGTCTATTCTAAGTTGGCTGCAGAACTTCTCGAAAACCACTTGAATAACTTTTACATGGGACTATTCATCACCCCATTTCCTGAGTAGGACTGGGATTGAAGCCCTCCTTCCTACCCGTCTGTGTACAGGCAGTCCTGATGCTAAGTGCATCCTTCTGACCTCCCTCCTGTCTTCACATCCCACTCCTTAATCATCCCAGGTCTGGAGCTTCACTCTCACCTCTGCCCAATGCCTGGTGAGAATAGCATCTAAGGTACTAAGGCAGGAAAAAGGAAAGAGGAACAGAGAATTCAACACCAAGTAAGCTTCCAGTTAGCCTTCTCGCACTTCTTCAGAAATCCCATTACCTCACCCTGGCCTTAGGTGCCCTCATATTCTTAGCCCAGGATTTCTGCACCAGCGTTAAGAACAGTCTTCTTTTGAGAAACCTAAAGACTCACTTAAGAAAGCTTGGTTCACTTATTTATTACTGAAGTAAATCCCACCAATGACTTGTCCATCATTGTGCCAGTTGCTGGGGAGACAAAGGTGCAGATATCACTAGATATCCTTGTGAAAAGCAAGGTAAAAACCCACTATGGAGGCATGGTCATCACCACCAGAGAGGATTTCTGCCATTCCCCACCAGGTCCCAGTGAAAGAAGGCGAGTGAAAGTGGGCTTTTCCACGCAGGAGGAGGGTCCCAGGAACACCAACCTCAGTTCTAAAAGAGATGTAGAGAAATTAGGTAAGATTTTAGGAAAAAATTGGAAAATATAGTGGTGAAATGAAAAAGATCGATTTAGATCACCCATATAATAATAAACATAAGAGACAACTTTTTTGGAGACTTCCAAAATGTCCCATTTTTATTTTCACCAAACAGGAAACACGTATGGCCATCCCCCTTGGCCTCAGTCTACCCCGTTCCACAGATGCACTTTCTATTCTCCTGCCTCTACTCACTTTCTCTTTTTTCCCCGACGGATCACACCACTTCCCCTGTGATGCTACAACCAGGCCAAGAATGGAAACTAACCTCCACACCTTCCCCTCATTTTTGCCAACCCCCAAAATAAATGCACAGATCTTGTTTTAAGAGATTTCATGAGATAAACACAAACACACAAAAAAATGGAATTGGAAAGCGATAGACGTGGCCTTGCCTCACAATTTATAGTTTCTGAATTCCTAGATCTGAATTTGTGAAATTTGTATGTGAAGGGACAGGTAGGCATGAATAGCCTTCCCCTTGACTTCTACTGAGTGTAGAGCTCCCCACATTATGATAAGCAAATGCTCCATAAATATTAGCTATTATTTTTCTATGATTTAATGTAAAGTAGCTGCTGAAATAATGACAGCTTGAATTTTATTGTGGTCTTCATCCTAAGATAGATATAACACAAAGATGGCAAGTAGGCCCTACTGTGTGATGTATTCCAATTTCAACAATGTTCTCAATTCTAAGAGAAGGGAGTTTTTACCCCTGAGTATCATTCCTGTTCCTAACCCCCACCTCCTTGGCTCAAAAACAAGTATTTTTCAGAAACTTTTGCGTGCAAAGCACTCACACAGGATACTAGCAGCTCTGATGCAAAAACAAGAGAGAAAAAAGGGAGAAGATGAAGGAAGTTGGAGATGGGGGTAGAGGATAAACCTGAAGGAAAGAAAAAGAAGAGGGGGAGTACAATGGGGAGAAATTGGAAGTTCTCCTGGGCAGTGCTTCTAGTACCTCTGGGTGAAAGGAGAACCACTGTTAGTCCAACCTCAGATCTCCCTGAAATTCTTCGTCTACCTTCAGACATTTTGCCTTTTAGTGTTGTTTTGGGTTTGCGGTGTTTTATACAAATTCATATAGGTGCTAATTTTTAAAAATCAGAAGATTTCACATAAAAATCTTAGATTTTTGACTCCTCTTTAAATATTAGATCTGGCAGCATTGGGCCCATGGTAATAGTTGAGAAGTATGTACTCTCTTTAGATGGGCAGTGCATTCTCCAATCTGCCATAGACCCTAGAACTTTGTATTTTATTGTGCTCAAGCTAGCACATTCATTTACAATATCTATCTGGTTTCTAGATACAGTTGGATTTTAAAAAAAATATTTATTTATTTGAGATAAGAGAACGAGCGAGGGATAGCACAACTGGGGGAGTGGCAGAGGGAGAGAAGTAGGCTACCCTATGAGCAGGGAGCCTAATGCGGGACTCGATCCTGAGACCCTGAGATCATGACCTGAGCCAAAGGCAGACGCTTGACCGACTGAGTCACGAAGGTGCCCTGAAACAGTTGGATTTTTAACCCTTGGACTGGAAGAGGCTTATGATTCTTCCTGGGATTAAAAATAACAATCTACTCAATATGAAAAGCCTGAGATGAGCAGCCTAGAGTTATCCAATACCCACAAAGTCCAGTCGACAGTGACCCCAAGATATGTCGATTCTTTGTCCAACAATTAGTTGTTAAGCACCTTCCAAATAACTGCCACCAGTCTAGGACATGAATGATAAGTCTCCATCCTTAGGAAAGAGGAATCTGATGATAAGCAAGTAAACAAATATATAAGATATTTCAAATTCCTGTAAGTGTTGCATAGAACGACTAGAGTGTGGGTTGTGTTAGACCTCTAGGGCTTCCAGAATGGAATACCACAGACCAGGTGGTTTGAACAGCTGACATTTATTTTCTCACAGTCTGGAGGCTGGAAGTCCAGGATCAGGGTGCAGACAGGTTTGGCTTCTTTGGAGGCTTCCCTCTTTCGCTTGTAGATGGCCGCCTTCTTGCTGTGTTCTCACATGGCCTTTTCTTTATGCACACATACTCCTGGTGCCTCTTCCTCTTCTTATAAGGTCACCAGTTATATTGGATTATGGTTCCACTATTATGATTTTATGTAATCTTAATTATGGGCCTCCTTAAGGGCATTGTCTCTAAATACAGTCGGATTGATGGTTAGAGCTTCAGTCTTTGAATTTGGGGGGCACAATTCAGCCTGTAATGAAGCTCCTCCATGAGGCTTCTCTGAGATGATATTTGAGCTGAGACCTTAAGAACAGGGAGGAGGACACAATCCTCAATGCAGGGATAAATCCTCAATGCAGAGGAAAATGCAGGCACAAAGTCCCTGAAGCAGGAAAGTGAGTTCAGAGAGTCAAAAAGAGAACAATAGCTGTGAGGTCAAGTTACATAAACAAGTTAACACAGGAAAATATGAATATACATATGTATTTACAATTATACACACACATATAAAAAATTTATAGCAATTGCTTAGTTAACTAGGTTATGCCCCATACAATTAATTTCAGGAAATATCTGAAACCATAGACCATTTAGATAGAACAGAAATCACTATTTTGCAAGAAGAAATATAATTTAGAATGTCTGCATGTAGAAATCCACTAGTGTTGTTATTTTTATTATTACTACTATAACCTCAGTCATCATTCTTTGTAAAGTAAGATACATGTGAGACAAAATCATCTTCAAAGGAGATGTGAATATGTTTTTAAGGTTTGAAATTTTCCCAGTATCAACATTCAGAACTGTGAAACAGACTCCCTCAACATTTTAAGGGTTTTAAGCTTATTTTTTCACTGTTCTTTTGGAGGAAATCTGGGGAAGTCTGAAGGGTTGAAGAAAAGGTTTAGAAAGTTCACGGAAATAAAGGAGCTCTTGAGTTGAGTGTAAATGAATCAACTTTGCAGATTATATTTCCGTAATTTGCACTTGGATCTTAAAATCACAGAAAATGAATCTTGGCAAACTTTCTCAAAGTTTTGCCAAATTCTAAATAATATAGAAAATAATCCCAGTCTTTGGATGCGTCCCATAATGTAGAGGAGTTTACCTGTCTCTGATTTCCAAAGTGAATTGTGTTACAACTTACACAAGAATATCTACTCATAGGCACACCTTGAAAAAAAAGTTCTAAAGCTCAAATTAGGGATGTGTAATCTGGGATAAAAGTTTTTAAGAACCAGAGACAGTCAAAATGAGTTTTAAAATATATTGTAATATTAACACAGTAGACCCAAATTGAAATGATCTTTCCATAAGATAATCAGATACTAATCAGTCTTTTGTTTAAAATTTACTCCCTATTTATATGTAGAGGAAAGAACTCATTTTTTCATTTTGGTATTCTTGTGAAATAACAAAAACTGTGTAGTAAAAACTGAATAACTTACAGCTGTTATTAACCTTTATTTCTATTAATCATAAGAAGAATATGATTGCTTAGTAGTAAATTTTTTCATGCAGACTATGATTTATACTTGATAGAAAAACTGATGTGACAGAACTCTTTAAAGAAACAGGATAGATATACAATGGAATATTACTCAGCCATCAAAAAGAATAAAATCTTGCCATTTGCAACAACATGGATGGAGCTAGAGGGTATTATGCTACAAACATGTCACAAGAAAAAAAATTACAAACCAATATATCTTATGAATATAGATGAAAAAATCCTCAACAAAATACTAGCAAACCAAACTCAGCAACATCTAAAGGATTGTATACCATTACCATGTTTAATTTATCCAAAGATAAAGAACAAAGTTGGAGGAATCACACTTGCTTATTTCAAAACTTACTACAAAATTTACATAATCAAAATTGTGTGGTTCCTGCATAAGGATACACATATAGATCAATGGAATATAATTTAAAGTCCAAAACTAAAGCATATATATATATATATATATATATATATATATATATATATATTTCATAGATTTTTATGTAAGGGTGCCATAACAATTTAATGTGGAAAGGTTTTTCAACAAATGGTATTGGGACAACTGGATACACATGCAAAAACAATGACAACAACAACAAAAAAAAACCATGCTGGACTTTCTTCCTCACATGAAATAAAAACTAACTCAAAATGAATCAGAGACTTAAATGTAAGAGCTAAATCTATAAAAGTCTTTTTTAAAGATTTTATTTATTTATTTGAGAGAGAAGGAGAGAGAAAGAGAGAGCATAAGTAGGGTTAGGGGCAAAGGGAGAAGCAGACTCCCCCCGGAGCAGAGAGCCTAATGTGGGTCTTGCTCCTGGAACTCTGGGTTCATGACCTGAGCTGAAGGCAGACGCTTAACCTACTGAAGTGCCCCTAATCTATAAAAGTGTCCCTCAATCTATAAAAGTCTTAAAACATAGGAATGAATTTTCATGTTTTTGAATTAGTTAATCATATCTTATATATGACCAAAAGCACAAGCAACAAAAGAAAATGTACATACATTGAACTTCATTGAAATTTAATGCTTTGGGTTTACAAAGGATACCATCAAGTAAGTGAAACGACTACCCACAAAATGGGAAAAAAGTGTTTTCAAATCACATATCTGATAAGAGACTTGCATCCAGAATATATAAAGAACTCTTAAAAATCAATAATTAAAAGGCAAATAACCCAATTTAAAAATGGGCAAAGGATAGACCTCCCCCCCAAAAAAGGTATACAAATATCCAATAAGCACAAAAAAAGATATTTAGCATCATTAGGCATTAGGAAAATGTAAATCAAAACCTGAATGAAATACTAAGAATGAAGTTGTAGGTGGAGCAATTAGGCATCCATTATAGTCTACCTAGTGAGAAATGGCTTGGCCTTGGAAGTGCAATAGAAATGGAGAAAAGCAGGTAGAGTAGAGAGAGATTTTGGAGACTGAGTTGTTAGGCTTGGGTGTTGGACAAAGGCAGTAAGGAACAAGGGAGATCAAGAATAACTCCCGGGTATGTAAGTTGAGGAACTATATGGATGATAGTGCCATTAACTTAGAGAAGTCTGGAGGGACAGCATGGAATTCTTTTATTCTTAGCTTTCAACATATTGATTTAAAATGCCCAAGAGATGTACAGGCAGAGATGTTAAGGAGGAGGTTTAATAGAAAGGTCTGGAATCCAGAGAAGAAATCCAATGGGGGTCAGGTGTGGCAGCGATGGTGGAGGAAAGTCAGCTCAAGGATATGTAATAGAAATCTTGGGAGAGTAAAATGGTGGAGGAAAGCAGTTCTTCCTCAGACCCAAGAACACCAATATGAGCCACACCAAAATCAAAAGTAGAGACTAGAGGAAGCTGAGCTGGCAAAGGAGATTGAGTGAGCCTTCAAAAATAGATAAGGTTTGCTTTCACCTTCAGGGTCACCCATATGGTATCTACTCTTGCTATTCTTATGCATTATGTTGACCATATCTGCTGATCCTCAAAGCTTTAGAGATCATGAAAAAAATGCCCTAATTAAAATAACATAGCACAGGGAAGCCTTGGTGGCTCCGTCAGATAAGCATCTGCCTTCGGCTCAGGTCATGATCCCAGGGTCCTGGGATGGAGTCCTGCATCAGGCTCCTTGCTCAGCGGGGAGTCTGCTTCTCCCTCTGCCTGCTGCTCCCCTTGCTTATCCCCCCGCCCTCTCTCTGACAAATAAATAAATAAATAAAATCCTTAAAAAAATAAAATAATATAGCTCAACAATCACGTAATACACAAACAGACTTTAAAAAACCTGACAATTCCTTTAACTTATGTTGTACAATGTTATTTGTAGAGAGAACCATGGAAAATTGCTTTCAGAAACTGGGAGCTACTACATTTTTCAGTGACTTCTTTGCTTTGACGAACCTCAAATCGTCTCATTTTCTCTTAACTACATTTCAATGTGTAATTATTCTAACCTCTTGTGTGTTGTTTGGTTCTTGACCTTACTTCTGTGTTTGTTTTGTTCTGTTGTTGTTTTAAGGCGTGCTTTCACTTTAAATCACAATGTAGTAAGAAAAGGCCAGCCTCTAAGATCAGATGGAGTAGATTTAAATTCCATCTCTATTATGTATTAGGCAAGTTACTTTTCTTCTCTGATTTTCACTTCCTAATATGTAAAATAGTGTTAATCATAATACTTATGTCCAAGAGTTGCTGTGAGTATTTAATGGGACTGACCTGTGTAGTGTGCTTGTTACTTATAAGAATTTAGTAAATTATTACTGGCCCACAGATGCCTCAGATCTATTTTTTCAGAGTTGTCAGCCTTTGCTGAAATATTAGTTCGTAAGTAATGTATAAAAAATTTACACCCTAGTATTTTCTACACTTGTGCTTGTGGTGCTCAATCCACGTGATGTGATGGCTCTCTGCTGTGATGGCTTCTCACACAGAAGCACAGGTGTGGTGTGCCTGGCAGCTCCGGTCACTTTCTCTGAGGTGGCTCATAAGCATGGCTTCCAAGTCAAGTTCAAGAGTGAGAACAAAATGACCTGCCAGCTATTTGTGTGCCCCACTTAATAAACTATATTTTCTCATTTAGTTTACAGTGAATATTAGAGCTAACATCAGATTTCTCCGCTCCAACACTCTCAATTTTTCAGGACTGGAAAATTAAATGATAGAAATAGAAACAGAATCCTAATAATGAATACACAAAGTTTTAAGAAAGAATTCGGAAAATAGTGAATCACTACTTATGAATCATTTCTGTGAATTGTAATTTCTTGGATTTGTAATTGAAATAATTTTTAGCTTTGCTTTAATAAGTTGAAAATGCAAATAATTAACGTACAGTTAATTAGAGTGTTTAAGCGGTGTATGAGTAACTGTGCTAAAGATGGGCCAAATTGAATTTAAGGGCACTGTCAGGAATTAAGTGTTAGTCAAGTGAGTGTCAGTTGCGTATAGAAGAGAGACGTGCTTTCAGAATTCATTTTTGCTTCTGCTCAATTATTTAAAGTTTAAAAATTATGGATGTCAAAACTGAATTTCCAAAATAATTGGAAGATCACGTTTCAAAATTAAAACATTATTTGAAAAAGGGGATGAAAATCTATTTATTCATTCTGTAACTACTAGTGGAATATTTTTCAAGTGATTGGAACTTGTTTAGTGTGATTGATGTCATAGAGTGGCCCTTTATACTGATTTACACTCATATATACACACACTCAAACCACTAGACAACAATGACCTCCATGCTTTCCCTACAATCTTCCTTTAATCTAATCTGGGGCAAAATCAGTCTCCTCACCTTTTCTTCATTCTTCAAGGATCAGCAGAGGGAATTTATCTAAAGAAGAGTCCATTTAGTCAGAGTCTCAAAACAATGAGCAAGAGGACTGAATAGGGGCAGAAATGTTAAGGAGGATCATTAACATTCCTTGAAAGCTGCAATCAACAGTTGGTTATAGGGCATCTATGGGTTAGTATGCAGGCCAACCCCACCCATGAACCAGGAGTTTATAGGCAAAGAGCTATTTTACTGATGGGCACAGGAGTTCACTGAATCAAGTAGATTCGATAATCACTAAATTGCAGAATCATCAACTGGGGGCTTGGCGAAAATAAAAGCTACGGGGGCCTCAAGGCCTAGAGAATTCCTAATTAATAGGTTTGAGATAAAAACTAGAAATCTATTTTTCAAAAAACACTCCAAGTGATTCCAAGGACTAAATTTTTTATACATTCTGTAAATGAAGACATGTCCAGGTAGAAGACTATATACATGAAATTCACAACATGGACAGGAAGGTAAAGAGTAAGGGCAGGCATATTTTTGTGGGAGAATTAATGAAAATAAGTTAACATAAAATCTGTTCATTCTTGATTCAACAAATATTTATCAGGCTCGTACTCTATGTCAAGTACTGTCCTGGCTACTGGGCATATAATAGTGAGAAAAATCAAATACAGACTATCATCATGGATAAAGACCTATGCCTTATACAGCTTGCATAAATATAGAGATGAAAAGGGTTCGTGTATAATAAATTTAGGTAAGTACTGAGGTAGCAATAAGCCAATGGCATTTTCATAGAGGCCAATGGAAGGTCATTTCTGCTGGTAGCTATTATAGGGGTTAACACTGATAGTGTAGTGAAACATAATTATGTTTATGGTCTTTCTAGATGTACAAAGAACCAAAGCTTGGATTGGAAATTCTGAGTAAACCTCATGTTTCATAACTCATAATATGTGACCTAATGTAGCTTCTCAGAACAGATACATTACTCCGTTGCATTGATGAACATTTGGTAATTTTTAGAAAGAAAAGAATGCCTAATTAATATTCTTCCCATTTGATTTGGTATTACTCTGATCCCAGCCTGGCTCTGGCATAATCACACCTTCCGAGCCCGGGCTATGCCACATGTGAAGTTAAGGGTAATCGCCTACCCTAAATCTGTGCCATGAACCTTACTTATCTCCACATCAGTATAGCTGACTTCTCTGGATATGTTTTTTGTGCTTCCACTCATCTCTTCTCGGGTGCTGGTGGGGCTTATTATCACTATAGTAATTAGCAGTATAATTAATACATGCTTAAAATTGCTTTTCAGATATTTTGAGTCATAATGGGACATATGCTAAGTTCTATATATATAGATTATTGGCATTTATAGCTACTATGCACCCATTTAAAATAAATGGCTAACTAGGAAGTAATATTAAATACACTTTCATGTAACTTTTCCGGAAAATCTGAATTAGAAGTCCTGATAGTATACATAAAAATCCCTAAAATCCTTTTGCAAAATCTGACAAGGATCAGCATGATTGTTAATGATATGAAAAGGAAAATGAGTAGGTATTCTAAAAATAATTTGAAACTCTACTTTTTTATAAATTTCATGTATACATACATGTGATATTAGTACTAAGATCATAATTGTGGTATTTCAGTTATGGAGCCAGAAGATGACCAAAATGTACAAGCACAACTGATGAATATTATTACAGTAATTATATATACTAATAATCTAATCTGAAACAGCATTTTCCTTACTGTGATTTTATTTTATTACTTTAAAAAAAGATTTTATTTATTTATTTGACAGAGAGAACACCCACAAGCAGGTAGAGCAGCAGGCAGAGGGAGAGGGAGAAACAGGCTCCCTGCTCAGTGGGCTCAATCCCAGGACCCTGCCCAGTGGGCTCAATCCCAGGACCCTGCTCAGTGGGCTCAATCCCAGGACCCTGGGATCATGACCTGAGCCGAAGGCAGACGCTTAACCACCCAGGCACCCCCCATACTGTGATTTTAGTAAATATTTCAAAACAAAAACAGTTCCAGTGGTCAAATTAGTATTTGGGAAACACCGATCAAGAATATTTGGTAGGAGGTTGGGCAAAATAGGTGAAAGGGAGTGGGAGATACAAGCTGCCAGTTATAGAATGAATAAGTCACAGGAGTAAAAGGCACAGCATAAGGAACGTAGTGATACTGTAATAGTGAGGTACGGGGACAGATGGTAGCTACGCTTGTGGTGAACATAGCATAATGAATGTATAAACTTTTTGAATCACTATGTTGTACACCTGAAAAGAATATAACATTGTATGTCAACTATACTCAGATTTTTTAAAAAGGAAAAATATGGAAAGATATTGATAGGTTATGGTAATAGCAAAAGCTAACATTTATTCACTGGTTACCATGTGCCAAGCATACAGCTAAATGTATCATTTCAATTAGCTCACTCAATTTAACTTTCTATAGAAATGAAGATTAACTGCTATGAATTTCTCAATTAAGCATAATTGCAAGTAAGGAAAATTACATGAGAGGATATTTAAAGAGGAAGATCTATTATGTAATTCATTAGCCATAATCAAAGCATAACTTATGCTAGACAAAAAAGTAAATACATAAAAGCAAATAAATAAACCACCAAGGTTATATTTATTTATTGAATTAATATCAAAAAAGTTCTCTAAAAAGCAATTATCTAGCAGTTTTTTGGTATTCACCATAAAGGGATTCACTAAACTGAAAATTTTTTCATCTGTATATTCAGGATTGTGTAGACATAAATTAAATATATCTCAAAAAGGAAAGTAATTTCCACTGCAAACAGTGTTAGAATTTCCCCTTAACTATATTAGAAACAGATTGCAATTTACTTTTAGAAGACATAAGTAAAATTTAATTATAATACTTCATAAGTATTCCAATGTTATTGTAGTAAAATTGTCTTTTATTCATTGAATAGCAATTATAAAATCAGTGGTATAAATTTTACACAAGACCATTTAATTAAATAAAAGAACTTTTATTATGAATAATTGTACGGCATGTACAACCTTACTTAGAATTCAAGGGGAATATAAGAAGATGAATATCTTTTTTTTTTTTTTAAAGATTTTATTTATTTCTTTGACAGAGAGAGATCACAAGTAGGCAGAGAGGCAGGCAGAGAGAGAGGGGGAAGCAGGCTCTGTGCTGAGCAGAGAGCCTGATGCAATGCAGGGCTCGATCCCAGGACCCTGAGGTCATGACCTGAGCCAAAGGCAGAGGCTTAACCCACTGAGCCACCCTGGTGCCCCAAGATGAATATCTTAAGAAACAGAATAACTTAATGTTATTATTTAGTGTCTAGTTGCAAAAGGGCTCATCAGCCACCTGCATTCTTATAGCCACCAGAATAATTTTTAGTAATTGAAGAAAATAATTCAGGGTCCTAATTAAGCATATGGAGCATACATACATCAATGTGAATGAGTTAAAATAGCAGAAAATGCTATTATCCAGGTGGCTGATTAACTCTTATCACATGGCTGTACATTTATATAATTACAAGCTTATAGAACATGTTGAGTCTCAAATTTCAAAAGTCAGTATGGTAGGACTGGAAGTATTATCATCATTTTCGGGTCCAGATTATATCTTACAGGTGAGCAAGCTGGGTTGTGAGAGATTGACTTACCAGAGCCCTATAGGGTATTAGTAGTAGAATGATCCTATAAAAAAAAAGGGCATAAATCTCATCCAACCATGCATCCATTCATCCATCCATCCATTCTTCGTTTCATGTATTCATTCATTCAACAAACATGAATTAAATGCTTATTATGTTCTAGATACTAGGGATGTGATGGTGAGCAAAACTAGACATGTCTAGTGTAAGCTTACGGTGACTATTTTGAGGATACAGCAGAAGGTGGAGAAATATTAATAAAACAATCACTCAAATACATATAAGATCACAAATCAAGACAAATTTTTTTTCTCCCCAAATTTGTTTATTTTAATTTTTCAGTGTTACAAGATTGATTGTTCATGCACCACACCCAGTGCTCCATGCAGTACGTGCCCTTCTCGATACCCACCACCAGGCTCACCCCCCCCACCCCCTCCCCTCCAAAACCCTCAGTTTGTTGCTCAGAGTCCACAGTCTCTCCTGGTTCATCACCCCCTCCTATTTCCCCCCATTCGCCCTTCCCTTCCTTCTCACGATGCCCTCCATGATTTTCTTTATACTCCACACGTAAGTTAGACCGTAAGATAATTGCCTCTCTCCGCTTGACTTATTTCCCTCCGCATAATCTCTTCTAGTCCTGCCCATGTTGATACAAAAGTTGGATATTCATCCTTTCTGATGGAGGCATAATATTCCATTGTATAGTTGTACCACATCTTCCTTATCCATTCATCTGTTGAAGGGCATTTTGGTTCTTTCCACAGTTTGGCTATTGTGGCAATTGCGGCTAAAGACAAAATTTTTTTTTAAAAAAAGAGCATGATCTGTGGTAATGTATAACAAGGGAACCAGAACTAAACCAGGGTGTCAGAAGGGGTTTCCCAGAGAAGTGAACTTTATATTAAGCAGTAGAACCTGAATAGAAGCAATGATAGGGGAGAGGGTGGAAAAAGGAGGAGAAGCCCTGGAGAAAGAAATGAATATCTGAAGAACAGAAAACTCGGTATGTTTAGACTCTAAAAAATCATGAAAGAGAGGCAAAAAGGGACAGGAGGCCCGTCCTGAACCAGCTAGGGTCTACAGTTTGGATGAACATTTTTGGTCTTTATCCCAAGAGTTATGGAAAGCTATGAGAGAGTTCAGCAAGAGGATAGAGTTACAGCTCTCATCTTCGACAGTTTTATTTTTGCATGGGCAAATACCAGATTCACAAATGCTATTCAAGGTATAGGACATTTTTCTAAGTTTTGGTTCTGTAAGTGATGGCCTGGAGAAGGGGTAGGGTGGGAGGGATGGAGAATGGCAATATGGATGTGAAGGAGGATTGGAAGTTGGTTGCCATACTATCCATCTGGCGTATCTGACTGTTTAGGAGCGCTATAATGAATGTGTTCTGAGAATAGAGTCATGTTTGAAAAACACAATTGTTTTGGAAGATTCAAATATAGGTGAAATTTGCTTGTGGTTTGTGAGCTGCTTTAGGTGAGGTTTTATATGGCAAATCTCTACTTCTAGAATTTTTAAGGGCATCTGTATAGATGATGTGGCTTTTCTGTTTTGTTTTGGTTTTTTCTGGCCCACTTTCTCTTTATAAAAATCCCAGTAAGGATAAGAAATTATCTAGGTTCATTCATGCCTCCTCTCTTGAGATGTCTGGAGGTACAGATTTGGGCTGATTGCCTCTGATTGAAGTAGATGCTAAAATATGTTGATAAATCAGTAGCAATCCAAGTCAAGCATCTGTGACAAAATACAATGAACCACTTAAAAGACTAGGTTTTTAGGCTAGTCTGCAATCCCAGCTTTGCAAGGTTTAGAGTTGTTGGATCATCATCTCATCTTTTTTTAAAAATCTCTGACAACTCTGCATTGCCTGAATAGCATCCCAGCTGCTGAGCATGACCCTTCTGGATGCTCTCATAGTCCTTCCAGGCAAGCAAACTGCCTCTCTAGGCCTTCATTATCCTGTCCATCAGGGAGATAACACTCACAGATCTTAAGACAGGAGTTAAACAAGTATTTAGCAATGGCAAATATTTTGTTTTCTTTTTTCTTTTCTTTTCTCTTTCTTCATTTTTTTTGTGAAAGAGAGCGCGTATGCACACTCAAGGGGAGGGGGAGGAGCAGAGAGAGAGGGACAGAGAGAATCTTATGCAGGCTTCATGCTCAACATAGAGCCCCACTTGGGGCTGGATCGCACAACCCTGAGATCATGACCTGAGCTGAAACCAAGGGTCGGTAGCTCAACCCACTGAGCCACCCAGGTGCCCGGACAGGCCTTTTCATTACATGAGACAGAGCAGATGAGAGACAGGTTCAGGATTTATTTAAGTTATTAATCATCTTTTTTGTATTAATGTTTTCCATTTTTCCCAAAGATCATGACTCTGAAGGAAGTACTACAAGAGCACTCACATTGAAGGATTTTTTAAATGGGACATTTACCTATAAAACATTTTTTCCGAACTGGATTTCAGGTAAGTGAATTGCTTCTTTACCTTTGGGGTTTTTTTTAAAAAAATATGCTTTTTGTTTTTATTTTTAGTGCCAACACATCTCTATGGTAACAAAAGCCATATCAATTGAAATGGAAAGAAAGAGCAGTTATTTAGATAAGTCAAATGGCCACCAAACACCTTTGACAGAACCATTTGGACTGCATTTGCCCAATAGTAGGGATACCAGTTGGAGTTTCAGCAAAAAAGTAGAAGTTGAGAGTGTATTGCTAGAATGATGAGCGTGTTGTATGGTTCTTCAGAATGGGAGACATGCACCTACTTAGGAGAGGTCATAAGCATTTTACCAAAAGAGAACTTCCATTGTCATTCTGGATAATCTGAGAAATGGACAACTCCCACCCTGACAAAAAAATCTTTCCTGGGCCATAAAATTGATATTTTCATATAAGTTTCCAAAATAAGATGTTGTCAAAGAAGTCTAATGCAACAAACAGTAAGGTCAACTAAGTTCTTCATGACCTTGTAGTTTATACCTAAGTGCAACTAAACAAATTTGAATATTTTAATTCTTCTCTTTAGAAAATAAAGTGCACTTCAGATGGGTTTTAAACTAAATCAAACGCAGTCCAAATGTAATGTATTTTTTTTGTTGTTGCAAAACAAACATACCATTTTAAACTAGTTTATCTTCTTTGTGACACAGAGAAAATTTTATTCCCAAGCACCCTGGACTGGTCATAATAGGGCAGCTACTGGTAAACATGGCAATTTTGTGGAGAGTAGAAAAGAGCATTCCTTCCTCCCTTCCACTATCAACTTCTTATTTTAAATCTGATAGAGCAATGTCCTGGACAGGGAAGAAAAACAAAGCAAATCTGTGAAATAAGAGAGGTGTCTCTTTCTTGTAAATGTATTTCCTATTAAGGGAGATCATTTCAAGTTTGTTTTCCTTCTTGTTTAAAGGACAAGAATACCTTCATCAGTCTACAGATAATGATATAGTATATTACAATATTGAAACAGGAGAATCATATACCATTTTGAGTAATGCCACCATGGTATGTATCCAGCAACACCTTCCCCCACAAAACTTTGCCATCTCTTCACTGATCAAGGACCAGAGTCCAAACTCTCCACACTTGATCTGGACCCAACCTGACTTCTCAACTCCATCTCACACTAAATTCTCAAATTCTCTCTTCTACTCACGCTAGACAATTGCCCTTGCCTCCTCTCAATCACCTAGCATCTTTCTTTCTCTGTGGAAAAAGTGTAGCAAGAACAAGAGTCAAGAACTCAGTCCTTGCCAGAGGCAAACAGAGGCTCCAATCTGGGTTCTGTCAACTCCCTGGTTATGGAGAGTTACATAAGGTTCCTCACTACACCAGCCACGGTATGTCTCATTTTCTCTCTCTAAAGAGTAGGAATACTAATCCCTCTCTGGGTTACTGTAAGAGGTAAGTGATGGAACATTTAAATGTGATAGGATGGCGCCTAACATGGACTACATGTTCAATAAACAAGAGCTAGGAAATGTAGGCGCATGCTGTTCTCTCCCCCTGGCTCTCAAACCTCCTGTTTTCTCCACCCTCAAAAGCCTGCTAATGTTTTAAAATGAAACTCAGATCATACTCTTCTCCTCTGTGCAATCGATGATCCTCTCATTTGGATTTAAACGCTTCTTTTTTTAATGTTTTTGCAATGCTGTATTTATATCTCTTTAATAGAACTTTCTAATTTGCAAGACATTACCTATTTTCAAGTTTAACATCTTAAGCTTCTTGAAATCACAGTCTGTCCTATTTCTCACATCTTCTTCCCATAGTGTTCAATAAATTTCGTTGTATACAGTAAGTATCATGTAAACATTTTTAAAAATTACATCGAAAGCATATGTATGTAGGAGTATATCAGTTATATGATATCCTTTTAAAACTACACATTTACATGGATCTGGGTATTTTTTTTTCTGTATTCTAATCAACTTCTTTATAATTGCAGAAAAGTGTGAATGCTTCAAATTATGGCTTATCACCTGATCGGCAATTTGCATATCTAGAAAGTGATTATTCAAAGGTATGGACTATTTAATTTGGGAATATCTGTCTATATCTCTTACTAATCCACAGTTTGGTTTATAAAAGTGAGAGGAAGCAAGAGTACATTTTTATATCTAAATATTCAAGAAGTTAAAGTGGGTTCCCAATGAGCTCCCAAAACATAACTGAAACATATACAAATAATTCAGAATTTGGTGTACTTATCTGGTTATCATCCAGTAATAGAAACTACTTTCCTCTGGGGGAGGGGGCTGCATTTTGGGGCACTGATATTTGTCAGAAATGGGAGAATTATACTTGTAGTTCTAAAGCTATTTCACTTCATAAATCATTACTTAATTCTCACATATTTTAACCTTGTGAAAGTTTATTATTATTGAAAATAGGAAAATCAAGGGGTAGCTTATTTAACTCACTAGCTCAAATAAGATAATATACAGGCAGTGGTAGACCAGAGTTTAAATCTGTGTGTTCAAAACCTGGAGTAGGAATATCCCACCGAACCATAACCATTTACCCTTACCTAATTTCCCATTCCTGAATGAAGTTGTAGAGAGAAGTTAATTATCTTATTTTTTTCTAATTATACAACGTGAAGATAATAATTTTTTTGCAAGAAGACAAAAGAATTTACTATCAAATTAAATTTCTAGTAATTACTTTTAGATAGACAACGTTTTTACTGCCACTTCTCATATCCTATGTGAGATATAAAACTCTCTTAATATACAGAATGAATAATTAATCTTTCTTCTCCCCAGCTGTTCTGTCTACTGATTATTTTCCAATGGACCAGATCTTGGTCACTAGCAATCTTTAGGAAGACACATTTCAACCAGTTGGAGTTTCTTTGCCAAAAGTCTGAAAGCTCTTTTAAGAAATAAAATCCAAAATTATTTGTGAATAATTGTATTATTCACTAACCACAGAATGAATATACATCATGAGAAAAAGAGCAGGTTTTGTTTTTTTTTTTTTAGGACAATTATAAACTACATAGCTTCTCTTTATTTTTCAATTTCTATTACTTTTTAAAAGTATTATATTTGAACAAGGCAAATATTTTGTAACAAAACTCTGTGTTGACTGAAATTCTTTACCTAATTTTAGAGGGTATCATTGTAATGAACACAGGTGTAGGGTAATCCTTACGGCCACGGAGATCTTAGTGGTTTCACTTCCATCAAGGTAAAGCATAAAGGGAAAATTCTTAGGAGAGAGTGTGTCAAAGAAAAGCTTTTTATATTAAGAAATGTCTTCGGATATGCTTTTTATGGAGTGAGGGTTGAATCACTGCTGAGATTAGTTCTGGAACTTAGACAAACAGCACAAAAGTCCACAGTAAAACTCTTTAAATGAAGACTCTTTTGGAATTGAAACATATCCTTCCTAGTGCCTTGTGAAAATTGTCCTTTTATAATTCCAAATCTTGAGTTGAATGATTTGTGATTATACATTACTAACATAAGCTTTTTAAGAATTGTAATTTGTTTTCGTATCTCTTCTCACTGACAGCTTTGGCGATACTCTTATACAGCAACATATCACATCTACGACCTCAATTCTGGGTAAAATTTCATGATTTCATGTCTATTTATTCATACTACTTACACCTATTATAGTTTTTCAATCTAAATTCTGATTTGAAGTTAAGACTCCATTATCTTGTTACTGATTTTAGTTTCTTACTTCTTTTCAGTATATGTGTACCCATAAAACTAAAGAAATTTAAGGAAATATTGTTATAGAGTACTTACCTATTTTTATTTGACTAATACTTTGTATTTTTACGCACAATGCAGTTTTATTTTCCCCTCTTTATAACTCCCATTTATGGAAGTAAACATATGTGCTGAAAGTAAAAACACAGGCATGGGAATGATATGTTACTTTCAGGAGAGTAGCTACTTCATTGGGAGGAAGAAGAAAGGAAGGAGATGCGATATTAGTTGTACCTAAACATATACTCCATTAATTGTTTTTAAATTAATTGTTTTTAAAATTGCAAAATGTAAATATTTCTTAAATTTGGGTTGTAGATAAATTATCATCTACTTATATTATTTTCTTTATTTATAATATTTAACTATTTGAAATATTTGCAATTTAAAAGAAAAAGAGAAAAAAGGAATAAGGAGGTAGGCAAAAGACCTAGTGAAAGAATTCCTGGTGGAAAGAATAACATGTAAAGACTCAAAGGGAAAGGAGAGCATGGAGTGTTCCAGAAACTCAGAGTAGGTCAGTTGAGTTGAAATTGGAGAAGGGCATACTGACTAGTGAGAAGTGGTGTAAGGTTGGGAAGGAGCTGGGACCAGGAAGCAAAGGCCAAATAATAATGAGGAAACTATTAAGAAGAGTTTAGAAGTTGTTCTGATGACAATAGGGAATCACTGAAGAGTTTTAAATGGGAAATGACATGACCAGATTTACACTTTAGAAAAATCACCCTAAGTATGGACAATGAATAGGTTTAGTTACTCATCTTAACATGATATCCTATTGCTGTTATGTAAAAGGGAAAAATAATTATATGGCTTGAAGGGGTATTGAAAAATCTTATGGTCTATTTCCTCTTTTGTCCAGCAAGAGCATAAAAATTCAAAAAAAATCTACTTGTTTTAAATGTTAAGAAAAGAATAACTCTGATCTTAAACGGTCAAATTAAAAAATAGGAACTGCTACATAAAGTAGAATCTGAACTCATCTAATGTACTCTGAGTCTTCCTCTTGTCTATATCCACATCATCACCAAATTTAAAAAGTATTTATTGGGGGCTCAGAGGGTTAAAGCCTCTGCCTTCAGCTCAGGTCATGATCTCAGGGTCCTGGGATTGAGCCCCGCATCGGGCTCTCTGCTCAGCAGGGAGCCTGCTTCCTCATCTCTCTCTCTCTGCCTGCCTCTCTGCCTACTTGTGATCTATCTTTGTCAAATAAATTAAAAAATATATATATTAAAAAAGTATTTATTGAACACCTCCTATGTGAAAAGCATATAGGGGAGAGACACACGTGAACTCAAGGCACTAAGACTACTCTCAAGAAAACTTGAAACTAGTAAAGTAAATACCTTACTCTTAGATCAGCACAATTTCTTAAGGCTTTAAACATTTCCTTATTTTTCTTTTAATGATTTTGAAATTCCCATGTCCTATCTATGTTGAGGTTCAACAAATTAAACAGCATTCCAAAAGAAGATGACAATACTAATATTTCAGTTATGGCCTGTAGAAGCTTTATGGTCCAGAATCATTTTAAATATTTAGCTTTTGTGCAATGTGTTCAGTAACACCCTTTCTTTCTTTTCTTTTTCTTTCTTTCGTTCTTTCTTTCTTTCTTCCTTTCTTTTTCTTTCTTCCTTTCCTTTCCTTTCCTTTCCTTTCCTTTCCTTTCCTTTCCTTTCCTTTCCTTTCCTTTCCTTTCCTTTCCTTCTTTTTCTTCTTTTCATTCTTTCTTTTCTGCACAACTATCTAATTTTCCAGATTGTTTTTTTTAGTCAGGTAAATATAACATAATTCAGGAAGTGAGGGATGACAAATATGTTGAGATTCAAGGCAAGACCACAACCACTAATTCCAAGTTTTCTAAGTGCCTTAAAGAGTCTATAAAAATCTACCACAGAGCAAGTAAAGATGCTTCTGGTTTCAAGCATGGGAAGAAGTACTGAGGAGATGACAGCCTTTGTAAGCAGCCTCCTCCACTTTCTCTCATAGTGTTAGTTATTTAGAAAACAGAAAATGGCAGCTTCAGTGACTTGCCAGTCATGAAGAGACTGTGTGCTGAGATTTTCAGCTTGGTGCTGTCTGCATGCTTGCATAGATGATTCCACAGCATATGGAAACCTAAGACAGTGTTACAATGTCAACGGTAGCATGAACCCTGGCTTGACACAGAACTGTAACCAGGTGAAGAATGGCTTCCTTTCTGGATCATTCCTTTGCCTGTGCCCTCATGTCTTTTAATATATTCTGGCCCTTCCTCCTGCTTCTCATAAACTGCCCTCCAGCAGGCAGGATTCTCACTGCAGCACCAATGGTCTCTCTCTTCCAAGGACATTACTCTTTTCCCCATCAAAACTGACCTACCCATGTTCCCTCACCGCTTGTTAGACCTCAGGCTTCATGACCGAAGAAGTTACTTCAAAGTCACAGGTGTCCAAACTTTAAAAGAATGTGAAAAGTAGAAATGTCAGGCATATGTTAGATCCCATTGAAGTTAGTTTTTGGAGGGGGAGACCAAAGAGTTTTTCTTCAGGCCCCCCAATTTATCATTGGAGGAAGGTCTGGTTTTGTGTCTCTATAAAATCATTCTCAACAAAACCATTGATGCAATCTTCAACAAGATAATAGTCAAAACTTAAGCATGGCATCCTATGACTCTTTAGCACTCATAAAAATCTGAACACATTCCTGCTGAAGAACCACAATGGCTCCTCAGTGCAAGTTAGTCAATTGAGTATTTGCAAGGCGACTCTAGGCATCAAAGTTAGATTTGGGGCCAATAAGATAGTTGAAATTTCCCCATGGGTGGAGAACTTTGCAAGCTTAAGGCATACTGCCCAGTGTATGATCTGTTTTTCAGTTTAGCTTGAGATCAGATGTTCCTTTCCTTTTCTGATTTCAAGTCAGATCCCTGGGGAGATTGTCAAATGGCATCTTATTTTCAAAAATTTGAAATGCATATGCATTCACAGAGATGGGGGTTGTAAATGAGAATGTGGAAGAGTACATATTAAACTTCAGCACAATTATAGCATTTGAGAGCTGGAAGGCACTTCATCGACCATCTCAGCCTGATGTGTATAAATTTTGCTGTCCTGAGGGTTAAGAGACTTGAGTTTAGTTAGGCGTCTGCCAAGAACCAAAGATGTGATTTTAAAAAGTCATATCTCTCTAAACTCACGTTCCTTTTTTATAAAACAAGGGGGTTCCATTAGATTATGTCTAGAGTCAGTTCCACTTTCGCAGCCTATAAATCTTTAATAAATCTTTAATTCACTTCACTATAAAGGTCAGAAAACTGAGACCCAGAGAAGTTAAGTGACTTAAGTAACTAGTAAAGAACCCCAACTAGTACTCGACGTGTCTAGTGCCATTGTTACCACATCATTCTTTCTGTTATGTTTGAAGAAGCAGAGGATGACCCTTCATTGTTATTGTTTATTTTTTTTTCTGTTTACAAAGTTTTTTCATTGAACAAGACTTATTATTATTTTTTCTTTCTTTTTTTTCCCCCCCTTCTAGAGCATTTATAAGAAGAAATGAGCTTCCTCGTCCAATTCAGTATTTATGCTGGTCGCCTGTTGGGAGTAAATTAGTAAGTGTTTAAATTATAGAAGTGTTTAATCATTTAAATAAAAGAGGAGCCATTTGATTTTGGCCTTTGTTAAATTTCCCTGCCTGAAAGGAAAAAAAAAAAATTCATGACTATTTTAGTGGTTAAAAACGGGAAGAGTTTTGATAAATTGAAACTCATCTGAGAATTCCGCAAAATCTCAAGCTCATGGATAGACTTCTTTAAATATCGCAGTCAAAAACTTTATCCTCATACTCAGCCAGAATGCGTTGTGCCAGAAAGCTGAGGAAAAATATGGTTTTCACAAGTTTCCCAGACTAGCTTCAGACAACATGAAATTTTGTCCAAGCTCTTATTTAAGGACTCTAAATAAAGATTAGATCTGGCTAGCTATTAATATTCAAAGATTTATTTGACTTTCTGTTAATATACACAATTATTTATTTGGGTAATAACATAACAAATACAATAGTAGACTTTATGCTTTATTTGATATATACTTTAAAAATCATAATTGATGTTAATGTGAGTCAGTTGGTTTTTTGACCTATTAAAACAATACTTTAGAAGTGAGACTTTTTTGCATCTGGATTACCACTCATTTTGTGAGTATTAGGTAAATAGTTAAAACAAATTTACAGACTTCATTGTATTTCTTATAGAATTCTCCTTATTAACTAACATACCACCACTTCTAGGCATATGTCTATCAAAACAATATCTATTTGAAACAAAGACCAGAAGACCCACCTTTTCAAGTAACATATAATGGAAAAGAAAATAAAATATTCAATGGAATCCCAGACTGGGTGTATGAAGGTAAGCTGTATTCTTTTTCTAGTGTTGCTATTTTAGGCTTTTAATTGAAAATAATTGCATATATTTAGTAAAATGGAGATGAGTGGTATGTTACTGAGATGGATGGAAACACTTCTGAAATGATTACCAGGTTAAGAACAGGGTATTCTTGTTCTGAAAAAGCAAAATCTAATAATCAGCCTGGGAGAGTTAATTTTCATAAACATTATAAAGTGGTAGTAATAATTTATAGAAGTATATGGTCTTTAGATGTTATGTTAGCATATTTCCTCAGATTTCTTTTTTTTTCTTGAGAAATAAGCCTTCTTCCAAAACGAAACAGCAGTCTACATAGTTCTGCAGGGAAATATTCTTAGTTTTTGATGCTTTCGTGAATTATATCCTCTTTCTAGGTCATGTAGGATCCAGAACTTACCTGGATGTTAAAAGGTCTTGTAATCCTTGCCTTTATTAAAAAATATATACCAAACTGTTGTTATTTTTCTAAATATCCTTAGGAGAAAAAGTCAACTTCCAACATTTACGTCACTTTGTAGTATAATTACAGTTCTCCTTGTTTGGGCTACTTTAGGTGATTATAAAAACCATAAGCTGCCCCAAAAGGAAAAATTATTTATTGTTTAAATGTTTAATTACTTTACTTAAATAATTACATTTCTGATTTAATATCAATTCCTAAGAAGATTGGTTGATGTTTGATATGAAATATAAGAAACTATTTCTTTAAACTCAGATTGTCTTTTTAATAACTAAATTTTACCATATGTCACATTCACATTAAATAAATTATTTCAGTCAATAAGTGGCTAATACAATGTACTTTCGAGCATTTACAATGATCTTAAGAGTAAGTTATAGCTGTAATATGCTTGTATTTATCTTTCAGAGGAAATGCTTGCTACAAAATATGCTCTTTGGTGGTCTCCTAATGGAAAATTTTTGGCATATGCAGAATTTAATGATACAGAGATCCCAGTTATTGCCTACTCTTATTATGGTGATGATCAATATCCTAGAACAATAAATATTCCATATCCAAAGGTATGTTGAGTACTTTTAGCAGATGCTTCCATTTCTCCGGTGTCAAAATGAGCAACCAATACCATGAATAGAGGTGGGATCAACAAGTTTGGAGAGCTTCTTATCCTTGTGCATTGTAAGGCAAACATTGTACTGTGCTCTATTATTTATGTGGACATCTGTTGCTTTGGACATCTGGTTGTGCTGGATGAAGTAGTCTTTGCAAAATCCATCGCAGAATCTTTGAAAAACATATGGTCTAGATTATGGAGGAAAAACAAGCTTAACTTAATTTTAATTTTTCATATTTCATGCTCCAAATTCAGGGTAAAGTTCTGTTTTGCAATTCCCTCTTGAATTCTCATGTAAATGCAAACTAGAATGAAAAATACAAATGTTGAACTTGATGTTCCTGTCAGGTAGAAGCAGGCATGAGTTATGATCATTTCTGGACATACAAGGTAGGTTAAGTTTTAAACCTAGGTTCTTCCTTGAGGAAATTAAACATGGAGTGAGCCCAAAGTTTCCTGTATAATCATTCTAGAACTCTCAGTGTACACACTTTTCATTCAGTCCCATGTCTGAGGAGAGGGCTCCCGTGACCAGCAAGGTCACGGGAGGAGAAGCACCATACCCTGATCTGATTTCAACAAAAAATCTGAAAGGGGATCAAATCATAAATCCTCCTCTCTCGCAGGGAGTGGAAGTGATTTTAGAAAATAGTTCTTTGTTCTTTAGCTGCTGTAGTGTTTACTTCCCAAAGAGAACACTGTTCTGGATGGATCCGGTGGGTCCTATATGTGACAAAGAGAGACGGATGTGCATACGCACAAGTGGTTTTCGATGCGAGTCAAAGTGGTTGCGGTAAGAGAAACAGAAATAGCAGACGGTCTAAAATTTATGTTAAAAGTCATTTGAGAAAAGGCTGTGGATAGGAGATGCATGTTTAGGTAAGAGACCCCTCAAGAGCTGGGTATAAAGTCAGAACGCAGGAGATATTTGGAAGCAAGAGGTGTGGTACTTGGGGCCTGAGATGTGAAAGAACTTGGGTTTTTAGGAGGGTGGAAGGGAGCAGGAAGAGACGGAGGAACTCAGAACTGAGGACTGACTGACACCGGCAGAGAAGTTGGGACCCAAATTTTCATATTTCCTCGAAGACTGAAGTTGTTGAAACATCTGACATTAGACTGAGAGGTGAGACGACTTGAAAGAAGTCAAAAGTCCCAGTGAAACCTCATAGGGAAACAGTTCAGAGGAGGGCCTGGACAGGTCAGAGGAGGGCCTGCCTGGACAGTTCTTCAGATAAATCCAAAGAGCATGGAGTCATTTAAAGTGGTGAACTTAAACTTTATGGGCTTAAATTGTTTAACAATTGTAAGACTCTCTTTTTCTGTGTTAAAATAACAGGAACTCTAAGAAGCTGTCTGGGTGTGAACTACACTGTCATGTAAATTTAGGGTGTATAATAGCACAGAAAGTACAAAACAAGAAAAGTGCAAATTCCATGGGCACTTATTTTGGAGATGACATTTCCTAATTTGGGGGGATGAAAGCAGTAGTAATGTAATGGGCTAGGATATTGAGTGATGATTGTCCTAGACCAAATCATAGGGTGCAAGGCAAAAAGTATCTTTCATTACTTATTCTTCACACTCTCCTCCCCTCTACGCTCCCTCTAGCACATGGAGAAATGATTATTATACTTATCCTACTATAATAATAGGAAACACCTGTTTTGAAAGTCAGAAAAGAGAACATCATTTATAGAACTGCATTTTCATATCCAAAATATTTTTTTCCCTATGAATCGAAGCTCCCTCATTAATCACTTAAAATATGTGTTTTTCACTCTGGTTGACACAATATTTGCAATGGCCCTGCAAGTAAAATTGAAATGAGATTCCTGGTCATGTTATAATTAGAATATTTTCAACAGTAATATACTTAATATCATTAGCTTATAAAAATATGCTTAAATTCCTAAAGTGTCTTTAATATGTTGGTGATCATTAGAATTTTATGAGCTTGTATATCTCCAATTTTTTGGCAGGCTGGAGCTAAAAATCCTGTTGTTCGGTTATTTATTATCGATGCCACTTATCCTGAGCATGTAGGTCCCAGAGAAGTGCCAGTTCCAGCAATGATAGCGTCAAGGTATAGTAAGCTCAGCTGCTTCCCACCTTACACTGAATTTTAACACTGAAATTTCTTAATTGGGATTTATACTTCCTTTCTAGCGGATTTATGATATGTATACTCTAAGCAAAAATAAATAAATAAAATCGGCATGCAAACCTAAATACATAACCAAATTAAAAAATCACAAATACATTTCTTAAATCAATTTTACAATACTGAGCTTTTTCACACATATAAAGATGATCAGAGTGATCAGTCTGAGTGACACTTCCCTCAGATGTGTGAATGTGAACTTGGGATCTGCAGGCAAATAGTAAAATTCCTGTGTGTTCTCAGCATGGCTTCTTTGAACT